>VZRZ01003265.1:2403830-2486874 GCA_013398175.1 Climacteris rufus
GCCCCCCCCCCCCCCCCCCCCAGATATTACATTCTTTTCTTTTACCAAAGCAAGCTCAAAGAAATTATCCAGGTGAACCCCTCTTGTTACAGCCATCCTGTGAAGGTCCATATAATTCCCCAAGGAGTCCCACATTCCAGTGGCTTTTTTTCACCCACACCTAAGTCAGTAGTTACACAGCCCATCTGAAATCCATGGCACTACTGAGAGAGGCAGCCCCAGCAGCTGTCCTTCCCCTGCTGCTCATTCCCAGGGCTGTACTGCTGGCAGTAGTATTAATGCAGCCACATCAAATCAAAAGTCTCTTTTATTTTCAAGAAATCAGCTCCTTATAATGGCCCAGTCCAAGTGTGCACAAGCACTTCCATGACAGGACTGAGGGGAAGGACAGCAAAGTGAAGGAGGTGGGACTGCGTTTTTGATGGAAAATAAACCTCTGTAGAATCAGGGGCAAGGAGTTCCAGTTTCTGATGGTCCCTCCCCTACCAAGACAGAATTACAGCAGCAGTGTTACCCCAGTGTGGATGAGGACAGAGGGCACTGCCAGCAGCAGTAGCTACTGCAAGAGGAAAGGGTGGGTTAGGAACAGTGCAGTCGGTGTCAATCATGGTAGGAATATTTTGCATACATCTCTGAGTTACTATTCTCTGTAGCTACTTCCCACTCAACTCAACTGGAGTTTGTTTCAGTAAGGCTGTAGGAACTTTGTGTGCAATGCCTGCTGAGTCATATTTTCCTCTAGCATCATGCCTTTGAGTATTTTGCCCATTGCATTTTTCTCTTCTACTGCTAAAAATCTTTCCCTTTATCTTGTTAACTCAGTGTGTATGTGTTGCTCTTCTCAGGCTGAGGGAGTGAAAGTAAATACAAAAATGAGAGAATGGGGACCATTTCGGGAAAATAGGAATGGTCAACTATTTTTATCTTTCCATTCTGGAGGGAATGAGGTGAACATTTTCTGACAAGAAACTCTTTAATAGTTAAAGTTTGTTTTAAGCCCATGTCAAATCTCAGGCTCTCCTGAGAAGTGAAATCTCTTCTCATGGGGCTGTATCATTCAATTGTGTCTCCAGGTTCTGGCCTTAAACATTTCTTTATTGCATGAGGGCAGAAGAGCTGAATCTGCTTATGGTTTCTCATTGGAATGCATTATAAAATCTTTTGTAAATGTGTGAATGTTCCTTGCGGTTACAGGGATCCAGGGTCCCATTAAAATAAACAGAATACCCCACTAACTATTGTACAGACACTCAAAGCATCTGTTTCTCAATGCATTGTAGAGCTTGCACTGGGGACTGACTTAATAAAGGTGACTTGGATATAGAGACAAGCAGAGAGGATGAAGGTAATATAATTTTAGGGGCACATAGAAGCCTTACATTCACTGCTGCTGTTGGTAAGAAGGATTAAATTGCTGAAATAATAATCAAGAGTACAAGAATAAACTCTACTAGAGAAAGCAGAAGCTGAAGGTTTCTGTTCAGGCAGTAATTTGAGGCAAAGCTTTTGGGATTCAAAGTTTCACAGGAATACAATGGCTTGGAAAAGAGTAAAGAAACTTTTTTTCTTCATACATATAAGATGTATTTTAATATAACAACTGACAGTGGCAAAGTACAGCTCCTTTGACTGGAACTGTATTATTTCATAACCCAGAAGAGCTTCCTTTCTTAGACTACGGAGTAACTACTAAGCTATTATTTGTTATTCTCATATATCAGCAACAGAGTGTGTGGAAGTGATAAATTGTCACCAGCTGTAGTGAAAAAAATGCATCTCAGGAAAGACCACTACTGTGCCAACTGGTGATGGGGAAAGCATCAACATGAAAGCCTTGTCCAGCCTATATTCATTCCTGATTGTAAAGCATTTTAAGAGTTTTCTTTACCTAGTAAATAAATGAAAAATATAAATGTCAAAGGTGATTTCTTAATTCCCTCATTTACAAAAGAAACAGCTGCCATGAACTGTTCCATCAGTAGCCAAAGTATAGCATGCTGTGAAACATTGAGAAAATCAAGTTCCTAAAACTGTTTCATTTTCTTTATTTATCCACTTCTTTTTTTAAAAAAAACCTACCTAAACCGCTCTGTCAAAGTCTCAAGTAAAATCTGTCTACAACTTGGCAGAGCATCTAATACTTTGATCTATATCAAATCTTTCCAAAATTTGGTTGGTCTTATCTGCTAAATAATTGGACTCTTCCTTAGAGCAAGAGATCCAGGAGAATGAGGACTGGACTCATTAGTTCTTTTAATCTCTAACTTCGTAACAAAGTGGTTTGTTGCTAAATTCCAGGCCTGCAATAAAATAGTGATGCTGATTGTGATTGCTTGAATTGGAAGTATTTCAGGGAAAATCTTCCCTGGTTGGAGGGAAATGTGTTTTATCAAATGCAAAAAGTTTGAGAGATATTTCAATGATATTTCACTTACTTCAAACAGCACTTTCCAACCCAGTGATGTGAATGTTTTGTTTCTTGTAGAATGGAGGAGTAAAACCTTCCAGTGTGAAGTTACTTTTGATTTATGTTTTCCTTTTACAAAAACTAAATTCAAAATGAAACCAAACTTCTTCACATATTAATGGATTTTTGTGTGTGTTTGGATTTTGTTCCTTATTATTATCATCATCATTAAAATTAAAATTAAAATTAGAAAGAAATAGAAGTTGTATGCTGGAATATCCTGCCCAGCTCACAGCAGCAAACAGCTATGAAAGTAGTAGGTGACTCCTTTTTAATGTAGGTTATGAACACAACTTTATTCCAGCCATCCTAGTTCCTTTTTCTTTTCTTTTTGCTAGTGGCCCTATGTATAAACATGCTTAGACACCATGTGAACCACCCTTAAAGCTGGTTCTTGTCCAGCCTTTACATTATGTCTTCCTGAAAATCTGTAAAGAGGACAATAAATGTGGGCCTCTTCTTTTGCTGGCACAGTCAAATGGGTTTTTTTCTTTACTTTGTATTTCTTAATTTGAATATATTTTCCCTCATATTGTTAGTTAAGATTGAACAGATTGGGGAGAAGCAAAATAGGCATGGATGGCCTGGGGCTCTCAAAGCAAAGTCAAGGTAAGATCAAGAACATCTGGAGATTTGTAAACAATCCATGGCAACCTGCCTTAGTGTGAGACTGAGCCCACTGCATTTCACACCCCTTGATTCCAAATGTGTTACCTAAATATCCTTCTGAACACTATTATAAAGAAAACCTGTACTGATGCCAAAAGCACAGGAAGTTCTTTCATTTGTAATTTGCCTTACAAAACATATCAAATGCCTTTGTTTTCATGAAAGCACTGCTGAAAGGTTACACACAGTACTGTGTTCCTGAGAACAAGAATGGATCGGGAAAAGTCTAATCATTGTAATTATATGACTGAAAAAGAGAGCCTTGACACATTAAGGCACTTAAGGGAAGAAAATACCATACAGAGAAGGAATTTGTTCATCAGATTCCAAAGTAGGTTTAAAAGGAGGCTGCAATAAACATCAGAAGTAACTTAGTGGTTTACAATTACTCACTTGCTTGTTGATCCACTTTATATTTCTTTTGTGATTCAATGAATCAAGGACTGAAAAGAAAATGTGTGGATGGAATAAATATCCCCCATTACACAAAGCAAGGACAAAACTCCATGCTAAAGCACAAAGACATTTTAAAACTTCTTTGGAATTATTAGCTCTGTCTCACCACTAAATTGATTGCTCTCTTGGTGGATGTTAATAAAATAAAGCTTTAAAATCAAGATGCCAGACTGTAAATTACCTTTTTCAATTACCCATTTGAGTCAGTTCTCATGTCAATAACATAAAAGATTACCACATGTGTGTTTGATACATGCCTATTTGAATTTTGGTGAGTTTTTACATTAAAGAACTGCAGGTTAATCATTGTTTTGGATGGGTCTTTGGTTAATTCTGGGAGAAAAAGAATAATTTCCAGGATTGATAACTGTGATGATTTTGGCACAAGGAGAATCCTAGGACAAGGTAAACCCAGAAATTAACTAGCTGTTACTTTGTGGTTTAATGCTGGACAAGATAAATCACACCTGAAACACCAGTGAAGGGATTTTGAAGCACTCTGTCTTTATGTTTAAGTGTTTCTATCAACTTTCTGAGAATGGTTCTACTCACAAATTTCTGCTTGCAATAATAATAGCAGGAAACAAGGCTTACAGACACAAATTCACATTCACATTTAAGCTTAACCTTGGACTTTCTTTGCACAGACGTTGAGAAATTCATCTGGTGTGCGATAGAATACCATTTTACAATGCCAGAGCCAGAATCTACTACTTGAACCCAGAGCTAAATTTCTGGGAAGAGAAGTGGATGCATATCTATCTTGTATCAGCACAAATACAGTTTTGAGTGGATTGGTGGCAAATAAGAATTGGAAATTACTTTTTAAACTATTGCAAGTTTCAATCACATCACAGTGAAAGGTTGATCGCTTTACAAACAACCCAGGTACTCACTCACTCATGAACAAGCTGTAGGCAGAAATACATTGTAATAAACCTTTCACTAAAGGGTTTTGAATAATGAAGATGTCTGTAAAAATTGAAACCTGTCCATTGCTCATTCACTACCAAAAAGGGATGAGTCTGTCAAACATTCCTTAGTAAGTGAGCTCAGTCTAGTTGGAATAAAGGGGGCTTGGTTTTTTTTTAGGTTTTGAGGTGGGGAGTGTGGTTCTATTTGCACATTAAACAGAACTTGAAAAAAAACTTACATGAAATCTCAATCTTCATGCAGAAAAGATAATATTTGAAAATTGGGGGTGTTTTTCCCCAGTGCTAGAAGTAGTATTCTAATTGTTTTCAGTAAAGATGTCCTTCAGAGTTACATTTAATGTACTTACTTGCCAAAACTTTCAACTGCTTGTGCAGTACCATCAGTACTGTAAGTGCAAAGTCACATTGTTTAAGGAAATTTTACACAGCACTTTAACACTTTACCATAATGAGAGCTTACATCCCTAAAGGTGACTGGAAGGAGCAGGTATGTATGAGTGTATGCATGCAAGGCTCTATCAAATTGCAATTCCTTAGTTTATTATACATTTTACTGCTACAGGTGTCATTAGTCTTCCTTGTTAGTCAATCATTTTCTACCTGACTTCCTGCAGCTTTCTCACAAATATGTACCATTAAGAGTTATATTTGCTTCTAACTAGAACCAAGGAAAAAGAAAAATACCCTGTGAATGCATGCAGTTTAACTGATTTTAATGTTTTTTTTTTTTCCTTAATGAGTTGGCTTGTGCATGTAAGGAGGTTAAAAGGTGCCTCAGTAGACTTTATTAAATTATTGCCAAGTATGCCAACTTGACCAAGCCCTGTTGGTAGTGAGGTTGTACTGGATGTCAAAAGAGAGTAAGATCTTCACTATCGGCATTATTATTGGCAATAGTGCTGGTCTTTGGGTGAGGATCTGAAAATGTGGTGGGGTTCACACAAGGAACATATGGAAGAGGAGTGTCAAATTCTGCCGGTGATCTACTAGTGTGACACATACAACAAATAGGTCTCAGCCTTGTTATCTGCACTTTCAAACACTTCCCTGTTTGTTTTAGACAAGGTGTTTTCTTCACATCCCACTGGCAGGATGACAAAAACAGCTTCACAGTTTTGAGATATTCCTTCTTGAAAACCCCAAAATTCAAATACTTACCATATTGTTTGTGTCATCAAAGGCCAAACCAGAAGACCTGTTTTGGAATAAGTGTTCTTTTACTTCACTAGCAAGTGTGTTTTTGCAAAGTTTTGCATAATTTGACCTAAGCTGATATAGACATTTGGGAAGAATTTTACTTTTGGGGACATGATTTCGGCATAGGCAAAAGGAAACTGATGTGCACAGCTTTTAGTACACCAATTTACATTTGATAACATGAGTGGCATTGACAAGCACTTGAGTTAATGCAAGGCACAAGGGACACATATAGGGCTGACTTCATGGCACTTGGCAGTTGTCCTTCTGCCTGGGATGTTTTCTTTGGAAGTCAGATGGCAAACAGTGGGGAAGAAATCATTGACTTGTCCCCCTCTGCTTTTTATGCAGGGCCACGTTCAGCATTTGGAGTTGCTGAGGGACTGGCTGACTGATTTTTACATATGGCTCCACAATGACTGCACATACAAATTGGGGGAAGGATTCTACATCTTTTTGAACATCAGATATCTCTTGCAAGAGTAATTTTTGAGCTTTTGGACTGGAAGCCATGTCTCCTGAAACCCTCATTCTGGCACTGACAATGACATGGGTCACATCTGTTGGCAAATCATTCTGAGCCAGATCTCCATAGGGACTTTGGTGTTTTGTTGGCTGCTGGAATACAACGAACAACCCTGACAAATATACAGTGAGTCAGTCCAGAATGGGCCTTGGCAGAGGCAGTGCACTCAATGGGCATGTTGCTTAATGTAGCAAAAAAAGGCTAAAAGAAGACAAGTAAAAACTGTCACATGTGTGTTATGCTTAGACATATCCTATGATTGTTATCTGTGAAGTCAATCTACCTCTCAGAGTTTCTCCTTCAGACATGAACATTTTAGAAAACTAAACATGGGTAACATGACTCCAATTGTTAAGACACGTAACCAAGATTCACTTTAAGGGATTAATCTTGAATCTACACCTCATTTTATCTCTCAGAAAATAAAAGCACAACTTCCTTGCAGTGCTAAGGAAAATATTTGCATATATTTTTAAATGTGTCTGACTCCTAGGATGTGAAGAGAAATATGGGTATGAGATAATATCGAGATTTTTCAACTAAATTTCAAGATTTATTTACAATTTAAGTGGAAAAAGATAGAACTTGTTCATCAGCCATGGCTCACATACCAACATTAAATGGACCTTTTAAATGTTGTCACTGAGACTAAAACCAGTGCTCCCTCTTTTCTCCTACCCAACTTTGCCCCTTGAAGTGTGAAGGATGAGTATTAGTCTCAGCAGAGTCCAAGCTAGAGACATTATTCTGGTTTTGTTAGGCACTTTGCTCACATTAATTAGGAAAAATGTTTGAACCATTTCTAATAAATCAAGCCTGTAACTTTAGGAGAAGCATTCCCATTATTTTGAGCACTGCTTCATTTCAGAGCTCTTTGGAGCCTACATGCTCCGTGCTCAGCATACACCTGCAGGAAGAGTGGAGAGAGTATGAAGTGGTATCAGCTCTAAATCAAAAGGAGATTAATACTTTTAAAATGTAATATAGCAATGATGCAGTGCTTAGTCTTTTCACTTGGGCTGGCTCAAATCCTCCAGTACGTATTAGGAGATAATGCCCATTTTTGGTGTTCCACATGAAAGGTCACCTATGGGCGAAAGAAGTGATGGGATTTTATTGCCTTAATGTTTGCTTTCTGTACTGGAGTCTTGCTTGCCTCCAAGGAATCCAAATATTATTTGTGAAAGTAAAAAATTGTCCTTGAAGAACAGCAGCGATATATTTGAAGATAAACTTTTTTTCAGTGAAGCATATTAAAAAAAGATCTGTATTTAATTAAATTATTAATTAAAGATGAATATTTGAAGGTTTTGAAATTTATATGTCAGCATCATGTGCAGTTATCTCCTCTATGATGGAGATAACTTGCAGTGTAAGGCAACAAATTAAATTTTTAAGGATCTGATTCCAGGTTCTTCCAGACATTTGGCATTTAAATACTACTAATTGATAATTTATACAAATTCTAATCATCATTAGCAACTAACTCCCTATGTATAATCCAACCAAGAATTCTTGTGTCTCTAAAGTGGTATTTTCTCTAGTAGACAACATTATGGGGAAAACGCTCTTGATGGATGTCCTGAAAATGGAATAGCTTAGGGAAACAGGAATGGTTGGATGTAGCCTCATTGCCATTTTATGCATAATGCACAGAAGGATGTTTTCCTGCTATTTACTCACATCCACTGATTGACATTGTAATTTCCCTTACTTCATTGTGCTTGGTGGAGAAAGGTTCCTGTATCTCATCTCCTTGGCTTTCCTGGCAATTCAGTGCATTTTCTTGTTACTGAAAATCCTGAAATGGCAGCCAAAACAAAGCATCTTGTTGGAAAGTGCATTTCAGATGACTTCCAATGCATGTATTTACTGCAGAGCTACAAACTGCTCTGCTGGACCACACAAAGACATGGATTTGGGAAGAGCCAGCTAAAAGGAGCATGTACCCCCTCAGAATGCAAACCCTTATATGCTGGTAACAGATGTTTTTCCAAAGTACAATGCAAAATCTGTCATAGCAAAACACACAGTTTCTCTGGGATTTTGTGGTTTTGTGGGGTGTTGTATTACATATTAGGATTTATGTCTGAAGTGTGAATCTAAGGTCCAGCCCATGGTTAAAAACATCACAAGTCTAACCTTGCCTGACAGCCTATTTATCAAAATCAAGACTTTCTTTGAATCTTTCAGAGAAGGCTTGATTAAGGATGTTGGGAAATACCATATACAAGAGCAAATCTGCTAATCAATAAGAGATGCTTCATCATGCACACTTGTTCCAACCAGTATTTATATGGATCAGTCATTCTCTCCCACTGAATCTCATGATGTTATCTAAACTCATGGAAAAGCTTCATTTCAAAGTATTGCTTGTGATTTCTGAATGCACATGTAGCAGGAGATTTTGCATGGCACAGACATTAAGGATTGATATTAGCCAAAATAAACAATTTGTTTAAGAAAAGCTCTGAAATCAGAGAATGACAAGACTCATAAGCACCATGAGCACTTGGTGCATTATCATTTCCCCTCGTGTCCAGCTGAGTATTTGTTGTTATTTCAGTATTAAGAGGGTGCCATAAACAATTACATGCTATCAGTGAAAGTATAAGGGCCATGACTGAATCTCAGTGTTTACACTTGCAGCTATCAGACCCTTCAGGGAGCTGAGACATTCCTGTAAGTCTTTAAGCACTAAAGTAAATGAACTCGAGTTTGGGCAGTGGACCTTGCAGTGAAAGGATATTTGAGCACATTCTTTGGGGCTTGCCTGTTGTATTATATTGTGCTGTGGTATTATTTCTAGAGTTCCCTGTCTGCAGAAGGGTTTGCAGCCCATGGCCTGGCAGTGTGGTGGGGCTCAGCAGAGTGGTTCGAGGGAATACAGGAAAGGTAAGTAGGAAAAGTGGGCCTAATGTCAATAATCATAAATTTACTTTGCCACACTCAAAATGTCTTGGGGAACTGCCAGTTAACAGATCATGTAATCTACCTGGATTTGTGCAAAGCGTTTGACACTGCCCTGCATGGCATCTTGGCCTCTAAACCGGAGAGCCATGGATCTGATGGATGAGCACTAACACAGTTCCAGTCAATGGCCCCACCTGGGGGAAGGGTCCAGGAAGGCCAAAGGGCATTGAACAAGAGACACAAAGCAAACACATGGGCTGAGCCCCCAGCGTGGCCAGCAGGGGAAGGGGGATTCTGCCCTGCTCACCCCACCTGCAGAGCTGCACCAGCCCTGGGGTCCTCAACATGAGAAGGACCTGCTGGACGGAGTCCAGAGGAGGCCACGGGATGCTCTGAAGGCTGGAGTGCCTCTGCTCTTGAGCCAGGCTGGAAGAGACAGGGCTGTTCACCTGGAGAAGAGAAGGCTCTGAGGGGGCCTTAGAGGCTCTTTTAATACTTAAAGGGGCTTCAAGAGAGCTGGAGAGGGACTTGGAACAAGGGAGTGGAGTGACAAGACAAGGAGAAATGGCCTTAAATTCACAGAGGGCAGGGTTATGTTGGGTATTAGGAATAAATTGTTCCCTGTGATGGTGGTGAGGCCCTGGCACAGGGTGCCCAGAGAAGCTGTAGCTGCCCCGTCCCTGGAAGTGCCCAAGGCCAGGCTGGACAGGGCTTGGAGCAGCCTGGGAGAGTGGAAGGTGTCCCTGCCCATGGCAGGGGTTTGGAGCTAAGTGATCTTTTTAAATTCCTTTCCAACCCAAACCACTATGGATTTTATGACCATTTCAAGCCATTTCCGCAGGCCACTTGTCCCTCTGGCAGGGTTTCTTCATGACTGCAAGGTTTTTACCTCAATAAATACTTTCCTAAATGAGGATATTTTTTGAAAAACTTTTGAGGTTTCTTGGGACCTGGAACAATTCTGACCTCATTTTCTCTTCTCAGTGAAGAAAACAGAAACTAGCCTGAAGCAACTGAGGCTATTTCAGTTTTCCAGAGTATAACCACTGGTGATCTGTGGGAGTACAAGTGGTAAGTGGAACCAGGTCATCCTGTTAAGTATTTTCAGTTCAAGATATGATGCAGGACAGGATAGTCCAATGGGAAATTTGAGAGGTTGACAGTGACCCAGAATGTGTGGAAATTACTCATTCACTTAGTGGAAACCAGCATTGATTGACTAACTAATGACTTTCTATTTAGTTTGCCCTGCTAATTAGCTCATTCACTTTTCTTAAGTTAATTAGTAAGCTGTAGCCAATATTGACAACATTGGTGGATTGGGTTGTACAAACTTTTTCTCATGCAGGGCATCTGTATTTGTCACGTATCCCAAAAGATGGATAGAACATGAGGTAGCTGCATGGCCAAATTGAACCAGATTTTTAGCTTGTATAAGTGGACTTAACACCATGAAATAGCACAGACATATTTAATTACACTGATGGAAGATCTCAGGGAGCTGACTGTGGAGAAATCAAAGGCTGAGGCTAAGGCGTGTCCAGGAAAATTTCTTTTATTAACCTGTACACAGTATATCACAATCCTGTTGAGGTGCAGCATTTCTTGAAGTACAGTCCAGAGGTTGCACACATTAAAATGCAGTGCTTTTTAAGACTTCAGCTGCCTTTATGATAAATATGATTTAAATGCCAAAAATAATTAAATAGGTACGTTTTTATCTGGCAGTTTATCGATGGGGGGTTGAGGCTGCAGGCAGATGTCAAGCAAAGGTAAAGACTGTCATCCTTTATCTGAGAGCTCATCTTTTGTTTAGTGTCTTTGTTGGAATCACTTTACAGTAGATACCTGTGGAATAAGATACTTTTCAGCATATGATCTGAATAAACAGATTACACAGTGAATAAGATACTTTTCACCATATGATCTGAATAAACAGATTACACAGTTTAATCATTTTAGTTCCTGACAATATATATTTCAAAACTGAAAGTCAAGAGAGATCAGGAAATTTGCCAAACAGAGCAACAAACTAGCATGGGCATAATAATAATGTTTTATTTGTTAACAAGCATCTACTCCCCCAAATGTGAGCAAGTTAACCTAAGTAACTTCCAGGGGGGCTTATTTGCCTTCTTGTGAGCTTTTTGTTGCAGTTGTGGCATTTTCTATTCCTGCTTCCCCCTCATTATTTCAATGAATGTAACAGCTTCCCATAAATTCAGGCCTCAGAACACGAACAGATTCACCAGGCATCCTCATTACCACAGCATCCTGCCCATAGCTGGAATGCACAGGGCTTTGGCTATTTGTCTGTATCATCATTCAAACCCTAGAGCAGAACTCCCAAAGAGTGGCAGATGCTACAGTACAAGACTGGGATCCCTTTTGGTTGTTACCCCAGTCTTGTATCCCTCTTTGCTTAATGTGCTCCCTGTTCTCATACTGAAGATGCAACTTCAGTTGCATCATTTTCCTTTAGAACTGTACCTTAAGCTGTTGCATGTCCTTTTCAGCTATTACCACAGTGTACTTTTAATATGTGAATCTGTTGGGGGGGTTGTGCATCTCTCTGCCCTGAGATGTACCAAATAGTGCCTACCAAGGAGCCAGTTTATGGCATGAAGTCACACAAGCTGGAAACATGCCAGGGGTCCCATCTCTCTAATGAGAGATCACATCTTTTCCACTGGCAGGACTAAGCAGCAGGAAATCTCTGTCATAGTGGAACCTGCCTGAGATTTGTGCTGGCTGGAGTGAGTGAGGGAACAGCTCAGTAAGATTCACCTTCTGGCCACTTGAGGACCAGGAAACCCAGACAGCCCAGCTGGCCAGGACTGTTGGCCTTCATCTTTAATGGAATCCGCAAGTGACAGAACAAAGAGAATGAACTTGTCTGTATATTTTTGCACATATCTCTCTACTCATGTTTTCTTTAGCTCTGGAGCTTTATATAAGCTGAAGACCCTTTATTGTTGTTCTTACAAACTACTGCAATAAAAATAAGACTGTATTAAGACCAAATATTAGCTTTTACAACTTCTCCATTGCCACTGTGTGATTATAACACTGTGTTTTTCAGAAAATCCTAATAAAGGATTATAAATATATAATTTGTTCATACAATTGGGATATGTTTCTCTACTATTTTTATTTTCAGTTTTCCACTGAAAGAACATAGAGTATCACTAAATGTGATGACTTTCAATGTTTCACATGGGTTTATAGTTCATACTTCTGGAACACTAATGTTCCAAAAACTTCTCACTCTACACTTTAATCCATAATGCATAGCTCTCACTATCTTTTAATCATCTGTCTTGTTTAAATGTTCCTAGATCCCTGGATATGATATATTAAATGAATGTTTCAGAGAAGCTGATGCCAGGCTGCCCTCTAGACACAGAAACTAGTTCAGTGAATGTGTGTGAAGTGAGTGCTTGGAGACAAACAGCTGCAAGAGGGAGTAGGTGCAGTTCTGTTCACCCCATCCCTTCTTGCCAGGGAATGAACCTGGAAATGAATCTGAGCCTTTCGAATCACTGCTCTGCGAGCTTCTAAATCTGGCTATTGATGCTGTAGCACCAATACCAAATTTTCCCATCATGTTGCTGCTTTTAAGTTTACAGAGGATTGAACAGCAATCTATTTATTTCCAGAGAGCCGTAAAAATAAGAATTCATATATAAGCCTGAAGCAATCAAATCAGGCCTACTCTTAATACAAAACTCTTTAAGGTTTGAGAGAAGAGGCTAACTGCTCAGAATCATATTACAGAAAGTTATATGATTTATGGATTTGCTTTAACATTGTATAGAATGGCATAAAATACAATATCTAGGAAATAAGTGATCCTTCATTAACACTGGGAAAGGCTGCTCAGAGGAGATTCTGTGCAACTGTGATTTAACTTAGTTGTACTGGTTTCATTCCTGACAGTTGCTAGATGGCAAACATCTTGCTGTATGTAGAAATTATCTGTTCTTCATAGGGAAGAATGGATGATGTATTCAGGGCCATGTCAGCCTTGTTTCTGGGGAGACATACTTGAATCCTTACTCTCTCAAACACCCTCTGTGACCTTTCCTGAGCCAGTTAATCTTTGGTATCCCAGGTCTCTTCAAAATAATGAAAATATTACTTCTTTATGCCACAGGAGCTTTTCTCAGTCTTGAGATACTTTATCAGGAATACAGAGGAACTCTAACAATAAATTTATTTTTCAGTTTGCATTTCCAGCCTGTGAATGACTGCATCAGCATTTTAGAGCAATATTGCAACTTCCCAGGGCACCGCCTATCTCCACAGGGATTTTTGCAGATATTGTATGATTTATGAAGGGGTAGCTGCCATCCTACATCCTGTGACTCTTTCTGCTGCTCTTGAATGGCAAGCACAAGGTCTGGGTGCCAAGTCACAAAGAAGATTGTCTAGCAGGAGCAGCTGCTACTTGGCAGCTGCATCCTTGGAGCAGCTTTGAAGCTGCCCATGGCTCTGTCACATGTCTGAGCTACCAAGAGACTGCCTTGGCTTCTTTCTCCTTTAGAGATGCCATTTTCTAGTAAATATTGGTCCTTTGGAATTTTTCATGTTGTGCATAAGCTCTCAGTTTGTCAACAGGGATTCCAAAGTATCGTTTTCATGTGGAAAGAAGTACTTCAAGTTTTAAAAAGTGGCAAAAGTCATAGAAATGTTGGTGAAAGATGACTTGCATAAAGAAAAAAAATCAGACAATCTAAGTTCAATTTGAAAATAATTGCTAAGCCGTCATCTGAAGTTATGTTTTATAAATAGGCAAGAAATAGAAAAGCTCAATCATGCCTAGTACTCTGCTCAAAATCAGGTCCCTGCATGGGTCTCAGACTGGTTTCTAGAAAATTTAAGAGTACTTTAAAAGGATTGGATTTTACAGAGTGAGTATGTATCTACAACTGGTTGTATGTATAATAAGTAACTAAATAAACAAATGTGTTATCTGAGTTTCCATTCAAAAAAAAAAAAAATAAAAGGAAAAAAAAAGCAATCTCTGCATGTTTAAGCTCAGCTAAGGCTTTTTACTTCCATACCGATTTTTTTAAAGCAGTTCATAACTGATTTGTCAAAAATTACTTAGAAATGCATCATACACTATTTACACTACAGTTTTTATCCTTCAAATAGTTCTGGCGAAAAAATACAAAATATTTCCTATTTGTATACACCTTGTATCAAATACATTGTCCTGTAAAGGTTTCAGGACTAAATTTATTTTCCTAATAGACATGAATGTGTTGCTTCTGCACTTTAATTTCTAAGTCAGATTTTCTTCTTTCAGTTCCTAGTTCTAAACACAAATTCAGCATTATAATGCCAAATTTTTTTTTTTTTTTCTGTTTCATTCCCACGGTGAAATAAGATAGAAGTTTTTTATATGTGCTAGAAATTCAGTGGCTATGAAAGAGCACTGGTAGAGAGCACAGTTAATTTCATTGGGTGCCTGGCTTTTAATTTATCTAAAGAGTTAATACTGAGTTTTCCATTCTCGTTCTATTGGTTTGATTTCAAGGTATATGCTCATCTAATAGTGGGCATTGTTGATGAAACAAAGAAAGATTGTTCCATCAGAGTTTGATCCCTCATGTTTAACTGTGATTTATCCTGCCTGTCCATGTATTAACCCAAGAGCCCATTTTCAAACTGCTTTGGCCCCCTCCAGTAGATTCTCAGTATTACCCTCTGGATGTTTCACAAATTCAGATTTTGTTCTGTGTAATAGGGTTAAACTGCAAAAATGGGTAAAGGTTTCAAGGTAGGGTTTTGCTGAATGATGTTTCTGGAACCGAGGTAGGAACTGGGAATTCATGTGGTAAAATGGCATTTCTTTCCAAAGAGCAGCATTAACAGTGAGAGAACAGGAGGGTTCATGACGAGTGATGGTGCTGAGAGAAATGAATTTACATTTTTCCCCTGAATTAGCCAAAGTAGAATTCGCCTGCCTTTGCTGTTATGTCACTGGACCTTCCTCTGCCAGCTGACCCTTCCAAATGTGTTATAAAACAATAGACAAAGAATGTTTTGGGTGAAACTGAGGTGCAGAAAGGACAGCTTCCCTGGGAAAGGGGCCAGATTAAAAAAAAACATTTTTTTCTCTGTGTATCATTTCTCTGTGGCCATCAAATGCTGGATTAATGACAGGCTTCTTACTCTGTAACACAAATGGCAATTTCTCTCTGTATTTTCCTGGGTTTGGGTAGTAGCAGGCCTCATCTCACCCAAGGTCAAGAGACCGTAGAAGGGAAAATTTAGGAGTCTGCTCTCCTAATTCTTTTCTCCCAGACAAGAATGGATGATGAGACAAAGCACTGCCTGTGTCAGGCCCAGATAACAGAACTTCATCCCTCATTCCCCACAAGAAGGAAAATAGTGGCATGCACATTTTTAACTCAAATTCCCACCAGATATATATGTCCTGGGGTTTGGGGCAGTTTGCTTGTTGTGTTTGTTTTCCTTCTGGTTTATAAGATGGCTCTTAACAGCAGAAGTTGGAAAGTGGGGTTTCCCAGTTTTTGTCTCATTTCTATTCATCTCTGTTTCCTTGGAGATGCTCCAAAAAAGAAATATTAAACTATCCTAGTGCACTGAATTCAGATGGAGCTCCTTCCTCAGACACAAGTCCCATCGGAGGGCCTCACAGAGAGGTTTCTCTGGCACTGACAGTTGGAAATTACCATGTTTCAGAAGTACTTACAATTCCCGTGCTTAACACGGGGGAGAAGATCCTACATCGAGGGAAGAACAGAAAGAAAATCTTTTGCAGAGAGATGGCTGACATACAATGTGTTTTCTTTTCAGCTCATTTTTGCTGCTCTTATTTCTTAATCTGCTGATCTTGAATCTTGATCTCTGCTAATCCTAAAAAAAATTACCAGACTGATGACATGAAATGATACACAGAAAAGTCTGTTATCTTTTATTTAATCCATCTCTTTATACAGCTACCTTGCCCCTTCAGAATTTATCCTAAATCATATATTTTAAGTAGAATCAAAAGGAATTAGTCATCCCAACACTGAAGTTGTGACCAGCAGGCAATGATTCCTGTTATGTTTCAGTTTGCATCTTCCTTTTTAAGTGCTCAGCAAAAGGGCATTGGCTTAATTACCTGTGATGTTACTGACTAGAGGGAAAGGTTCTCAGTTTGAACTCGTTAATAAAAAGTAAACATTCTTATTGTAAACCACTTCATTGTCTTTTCTCTTCTGGCTGACATTTATGAATTGCCTTCACAGGATCCTGGATTGGGTTTATTTTGTGCAGATAACAGAATAACCTTATATATAAACTACAAGTATAAACACTGTCACTGGTGTGCTCCTTAGGATTTAGTGTATGTACAAATATGGAAAACTACATACATTGTTAGCAGAAAAATGATGGCCTACTTGATAACTTGCTTTACATTCCTTTTGGGATCTGAAAGGGATTTTGAAATACCACAGCTTGCAGAAGTCACAAGTGGCATTGTTTGGCATTTGTGCTGCAAATTTGCCTTTGCTTTCACACCTACGTGAGGTCATTGAGGTTGCACCACTGTCCAGAAGGGATGGGAGGATCTGAGTTTTGCATCTTCATCCCACGTTTAATTTTTCAATAAATATAGATCCACATTCCTAGGGCACAGTCAGTCACTAGTAGTTAAAGAGTCAGTACTGCCTCACTAATAAAGGGTTCTGTGGGTGTTCAGACAAGCCCCAGTAGAAGAAAGTAGACACAAAATGATTAAAATATTCTCCAAGTTACATATCATTAAACCTTTTCAGAAATCAGTATGTCTGCTATAATTGTATATTGTCTCACAAGAGGTTCAACCACAGAATTCAGATTTTATGTTTAGCATCATAGATTTCTTGCCAAGTCTAAGGCAGAAATTCTTCTTACAGAAATATGGTTTCTGTTGTAGATGAACATTGGAACACTATAAAGACTCAGTTTGTGATGAACTTTCTTGCCTTGAAAACAAATAAACACAACTTTAAGAGCTTTTTCTCTAAATGTGTAAGGCAGACTCTCCCCTGCTTGTGACAGTTCTTAATTTAGTTCTCTCTTTCAGCAGCAAGAAAATATGAAACAACTTTCTGTTAAAGCACTTTCTCTTCTTGTTGCTTCTTTGCTTCTTATTCTTCCCTGTATTTCCTGTTAATGTTTTTAATATAGCAGAGTAATCATTCCATGTCATTCTTTACCACCAGTGGATAGAACCCCGGTATGGTTCAGTGGTGAAAACAGACACTCTACTAACTACTGCTACTACCTGCACTTAGGAGACCTCCTTACCTGCACATTTCTTTTATGGCAGATAGGCTGAAAATTGCTGGTCAGAAAACCAACCAAAAGTGAAGTCTGGGCTCTTTTCCTGAATTAAAAAAAAAAAAAAAAAAAAAAAGGAATGCCTCTTTTGTTGAAATTGTTACTGATTTTTATTCTGTCTGGCCAACAACATGAACCCTAGCATCAGTCTAAACTTGATTTAGACTGTGAATTATGAGATTTTAATTAGATGAGGTGGTTGTAAACTGCTGATTTTTCCTTCCAATGGAAAATGGTGCTTAAATGAAACCGTTAAAGCAGGCTACTTCTAACTCCATTGTACCAGGGAAAGCTTTCCAGGCATAGCACATTGTGTTTAGTATCACTTTAGAATTCTATAAATCTTTGATCAGTTTTTATTTAATCTTTGTCTAAATTGGAAGATAGCAATGGTCCCTTAAGATTTTGTATGGAGTTGAATGAAATTTAATAAGGAGCCTGACAGTTACTTGATTGTGATTCGTAGCATTTTCATTTTACAGACTTAAGCAATACTGACCTCAAAAGGTCTGTCATTCAGACGAGATGGAGGGCGGGGAAATAAAATATTTTATTCCTCTTTGTTCCAGTCCTTTTTACTCGATAAGCCCTTGATAAAAGTCAGAATGAAGTCCTTGCCAATTCTTAGACCAATACTCTATTCAGAGATAGCAGATTCATTTCTGGAACATTTTAGAGTAGGAAATGCAAAACAAGACAACATCTAAACGGCTTCACAGTGACAACCTTGACAGACTGCATAAATATGAAGTAGAGAGGAGCTAGGACATGAGATGACATGGGTTGCTTCTCAGGGGACCACCTGGTGAATTTTGCAGGTCCCCAGAACAGCCTGTGGCTTACCCCGAACCACGGGAGGTGCTCCTGCCCACCCAAGCAGAAATTGTGTATTTTGAAACGATGAGTCCAATTATTTCAGCTTGATGCACAACACAGCTGAGCGAATAAACCCCATCTCTCACAAAGTTTTCGTTTCTGCCTCTCAGAGCTGCCTCTCTCCCAGGCTCATGTAGATGCCATCTCGATTATTAAAGCACAATTGCATTAGTGACGAGCTGCTTCCCTCAATTAGTTTTGACACAAGGTAATTTTATGGCTCCAAGTATACTTATCTTTGACTCCTGATGGATTCTCCTATGTCCTTGTTTACTACCTAAACCACCTTTTCCTTTCTTTTTACATTTGTATAATGCACAGATCAGTGTTTCAATTTTAATCACAGTTACGTATTATTGTTTATTATTTGCATTACACTAATGGCTAAATGTCAAGGTCCCATTGCATTATGCACAATAAAACATATTAACTATCTTTTTAGATTATTCACAGAGACTGCTGCTATGTCACTGTACTTACAAGGGTTTGGTTCAATAACAATGAACAAGATATTTTCTATTTGCAAAGTGAAGCAATCAATGAAAGAGCAAGAAGAATGAAAAGTGGGTGGAAAGAGTTGTTTTTAAGCAGATATTTAATTGGAGTTAGTGACTGAGTACTTGATATTGTGCTGGCTTGAAACAGATGAACTTCACTGAATATCAAGAGCATATGTGAGGATCTTCATGAGGCAAAACTACTGTAGGAGCATAAAAATTGGCATCTGGCCTAAATTTAGCTGCTCCAGTACCTAGTGTCTGGCACTAGTCGCTCTGAAAATATGAGAGACAGATAACCTGCCCTGTAGAATTCCCATCCTAGTCTCTAACAGTAGTTAAATTAATGAGGGATAATATCCTTTACAAAACACATGCTTGGGAGATGATTCTGGCATGCTGCAGAAAGAAAGCGCTTTACAAAAATATTTCGACAGGTTACTTACATCTGTTTGCCTATATTTGTGTGTATTTGTTATGCTGCTTTTTTGAAAGCGTGGGAGACAGAAAAACACAGTATCAGTATTCAAGGCTGGAATTCCTTTCTTTCTGGATGCAATTCTGGCAATATGCTCCCCATTTAGTGAAGTGTTTCTCTTACTGCTAACTTCAATAACATGAACAGTTCTATTCAGCTCAGTCTGACCTCTCCTGTAGTTAGGACAGTGCCCAAGTACCATCATCAGATGCTTTTTGTGAACACTTGGAATGGCCACTTTGAATAAGATTTTCAGTGCCACTTAGCTGACGGGGAGCCTGGCTTTAAAAAGTGATCTGGACACTTCTAGATGATCCTTAAAGCTTTTAAGTGACAACAAGTAAAGATAAATAAAAAAGAGAAGTTTCTGAAATGCCAGCTGACTTCCTTTCCATTATTCTGCTCTACATGTGCTTCTGGATCTTTGAAAATCTAGAGCTTTGGAAATAAGAGTGGGAAATATTAACACAATAGAAAATAGAATCATAGAATTACAGAAAATTTTAGGTTGGAAAAGACCTTTAAGATTATCAAGTCCAGTGATTATTCCAGCACCACCATCATGTTCACCATCAAACCACGTCCTCAAGTGCCATATCCACATGTTTTTTAATCACTTCTAGGGATGGTGACTCCACCACTTGCCTGGGCAGTAGTAGCTCAAAGGAAGACAAATTCTTGCTGGTTCCATGTCTCACAAGGTTGTTCGTCTTCCTCAGGAGCCTATTCCTGAAAGAAGTCTTGATTCTACCTACCTAATATCTGGGTATATTTGGAATTAATATTATAGGCCATCATATTTTGAATTTAATCCAGAAGTCTCAGTGTTCTGGAAACTGAACTCAGTTCTCCTTTTCAGTAGTGTTTGTTCAGAATTGAGAGTATTCAGGTGTGTTCCTCACTCAGAAAGGCTCTGCACTAAATCTGTAAATATACACAGCTGATTGCCAATAACATTAATAGGAACTGCACCTGTATTCATAGGAGAGAACAGAAATTGTGCCTTCAGGTTTGCTATTTCTTAACAACAGTAATGATGCTTTGAGGGCAGTATTACTTTAAGAACAGAGCCCATTTAATTTGCTTGGACTTTGAAATCTTCTGGTAGAGAGTAATTGCCTGACACACAGCTCCTAGGAGGTGAATTTAAATGAAATACATTTTCCAAGCTGCAAAGCAAAATTACTAAATGCCTGATTAGAAGATCTGTGTCACTAGTACTGCTTCATTATGAGGAGTCTCTTAAAAATTTCATATCAACACTTGCCTTTCACAGTCCACAGCCTGGTGCCTATTAAGGCACAGAACAAACCATATCTTCTTGTCTGATATAGAATGGGACAGAGATCAATCATGGCCTAGGTTTGGAGTGTACCAGGAAGCCCAATGGAAGAGGACAAATCTGTGGCATGGCCCTGGGAAAGCTCTGCATGAACCTCCTCAGGTGTACGTGACTGAGCTTCTCTTTTCAAGGCTCTGGGAGAAAAATCTGGTGGTTGGAATGTTTTGTTTTTTTCCTTCCCCTAAAACTGCATGACATAAAAGACTATGAATTTTCATGTTTCAAATAAAGGAGAAAAAAAATGGTCAAACATAAACTGTAAATGAGGAAGGGATTTCTGCACACGAATATGGCTCTGGCTGTCAAGTTCCTCTCTTAGGAGATGCAAAGGATTTGTCTTATTTAGTCTGCCTTACTCCATTTTCACTGCAGTCTACCAAGCAACTGGTTGTGTCCTTGAATGGTTATTCTTGAGGTAGCCCTCCAAATTTCAGACATACGAGGCCAGGAAAAAGTCTAAGGCTTGATTCTTTGTCACTCTTACGTCTATTTAAATTAGGGATAATCAAGGATGCCCCAAATTCAGGATCATGAATGAATAATTAAGCTCAACATCCATTTCAGAGGTTAACCACTTAGAATTTAGGTTGAATTCCTCTTCTAATAGAGTTTTCAAGGCTAAAGAGTGACAGTAAACTAGTGAAATTGCAAATGAAGCATTAATTTATTTTATAAAAATAATATTTTAACGATCAAATAACCATGATTTTGCTCTCCCTAGTTGTGTTAATTTATAGTGAAGAAAGAGCTGTTTATAGCAGCATATGCAATTCATATACTTAATTTCTGATAATCTCTAAAGAATCTCAGTGCATATATTTTGACTGAAAACTGGCTAATTAACACGAACTGTACGAGATTGCTATGCCTGAATCCATTTCCTAGTTTTCTTTTGAACCTTTTTCAGTAGGGGGAAAAGGAGCTGTTTTATCAGAATGCAATAGGAATTTTTTTTGTAGTGTTACATGGTTTTTTTATAATGTAACATTATACAGCAGCCTCATTATATTCAACTCAACAATGTGTTGCTCAGCCATGAGCTTGATGGCTTCATGGAGCATGGGGTGAGTTCAATTCCTCTTTCTAAAGGAGATGCATCTTGCTTCACTGCTTATTTTCTGAACTTTAAAAGATGCAACTTTACAAAATATTCTACAGCTCCTACTCAGGGGGAACAGAAAGTGGCTTGGTGACAGACTGCAGTGGAGGCCATTAGGAAGAAAGCCAGGCTGATCTGGGTTAGAGAACATCTCTCCCTTCTCTCTTAACCTCTATTCACTTCATTTTTGGAATGAATAGCCCCTAAAACCTCTGATATTCAAATCTTAAAACAGTGCTGCTCATACTATGCTGCCTTGACTTTCTTCTCTATTTTGGCTCCCATCACCCCTGTGTGTCCTTTTGCTGTAAGTTTTCCCAAATTGGCCTGTCCCCATTAAAGGGTATTATTAGTTACAGTTCAAACCAGACACTGAGCTCATTGCTGCTGCTGGCTTGTAATGCAGCTCTTTATCCAGAATCTTGGAGTGCCCCGTGTCCAGCACACAGACTGGTGGGATCCTCATGCTGGGAGAGGACAGCTGGAGAAAATGAGGCAAGTTCACATCATCTTGCCTGGATTTGGCAGGTTGGAAATGAGCTGCAGTGATACTGACAGAGGTGATGTGAGAAGAATGTTGGGCCAAATTTATTATTATGTACAAAACACAAAAGTTCCCTAAAAGCATATTTATTTTTAGAACATACACTTTCAGTTTTTGAAATTTTACTGAAGACATAAATTTCTGTGTGCGCGTGTGAAGAATGTTAGAGTTGTTTGCTTGTTCATTTTAAAGCCTTGGAAGAAGCTTTCTAGAAGCAGTAGGCCAGGGGACTGCAATGCCTCTGCTTTCACTGCCTCACTCTACTCACAAGGACATGATCAAGCCACTTCAATCCTCATGGGACCTGCATCTTTTGTCTTCCCAAAGGCAGTTTCCATTGTCGAAGGAATGAAAACTCAAAGAGGATATAAAGCAGCTTCATTTAATAGCATTCTAATTCCTAAATTTCCTTAGAGAATGACAGCATTTATCAAAACTACTTCAGTGTTTTTTCTCTTCTGTGTTTTTCAAGGCAGGCTAATGCCTTCCTTGCAAAGTGCATAACAACGGATCATTATTTGTATTTAAAACAACAAAATAATTTATTTCGAGCTTGGCAAGGTTGCAGGTTTTTTTAATGCTGTTCTGCCTTTGATGAGGAAATTGTCAACTGAGGAAGGATTTGGAAAAGAGTCTTTGTGTATTAAAAAGTGGGGGCTTGTTTATAGGCCTCCAGACACCTCTAAGAAACTCTTCAACCAGTAAGTCTATTAAGTCAGTGAGACAACTCATGAACTGAGGTTCTACTAAGATGGGTACACGCGTCAGAATTTACACCCGCAGGAAAGCTAGATTTTCTAATAGTATAATACTCTGAGAGAAATATTTGAGTTAAACTCTTTATCAGCAATTTCTGTGGTGTTACAGAAATGGCAGGATTCTTCACAGTGATGTAATGCTAAATATTCCTATAGTTCCCATAACAATTTACCATAAGACTTGTCAGACAGAAAGCTCTTCCTGGCCTGTAGGTGCAAGGAGCCCTGTTTCCTGTAGTATTTTGTATATGCTGAATTTTGTAAGCAATCCATGGCACATATTCCCTTGGGATGCCCTCTCTCCCCTCCCCATGTGCCACGGCTCAGAAGCGGCAGAGAGGGCAATGCTGGTGCACGATGTGTGAACAGTTTGGGACAGGCCTGAAAAGCCTGGTGGGCTTTGTGAGAGCGTCAGAAAGCTTGAAGTGAACACACACTTCCAGGCTTGAGCAGTTTCAATTAGTATTTGTCATAACTAATGCTAGGTCTTTGGATTTCTGAGGCAACTCTCTCTAACACAGTAAAAATGTGCTATGAAAAAACCTGCTTATTTCTTATTTCAGAGGTCAGCATGCACAGCCCTCGTTTTCTTCCTGTTCAGTAGACTACATTTGCCTGAGCTGTTCCTCTGAATTTGGTACAAGTATTCATAAGAAGAAAGGTATTTTCTGGGGTTATCTCTTGCATATATCCTGTCAGATACAGCTCTGTTACTTACAGATCTAAATCTCTTTGGAACTGTTTCTAAATCACCTGGTTTACACTCCTGCTATTCCTGTGTAATCAGCAGGATTTACACAGTTACAGGGACTGAGAATTCATCCTTTGCTCCTGGAACTTCTATGGTCAGGATTTGAGAGTTTTGAAAACTTCAATGTGCTGAAATGCATTAATACTCCAGATAGTTTCACAGTAATGAAAGAAACGCTTGCACTGCATTTATTTCAAAGTAATCCAAATAATCAAAGTCCAGGTTTTACAAGAAGTCATTTGGAAGTGAATATCAGTATTGTTATGGGGAGTTACTGAACTCATTGGAAATATGCTGCTTCATGACAGGGAGTCTTCCAGTATCTAATAGGACAGGGTCTAGCTCAGCAAACTGAAATAATTTTCAAATTGTTTGTAATTTTTTTAAAAGAGCAATTATCCCAGAAAATGTGATTTCAATGGCAAATCTAATTTTAAATCTACTATATGTTCAGTTTGAAGTCTTTCAATAAATTTCATTAGTGACTGTACTCTCAGAAAATGTCTTGAGAGAAGATACTAAACTTGAAGGACCATTGTTCTGTGAAATACAGCAATACAGTGTTCATTGATATATATCTAGAGAATAACAGAATATCATGTAATTTGCTTTTCCTCTGTTCTGAACTTGGAGGGAGAAATTAGGTCCATGCTACCACAGATCAGTTACCCAACCCTTAGAGGAGGCTTGGTAATTAAATTAGTATCTTAGATGTTATTTTGTTCAATATCTTTCTGCTATTATTCCCTAATCTTTCAATCTGCCATGAAGTATTTAAGGCTATTTTAAGACACTACTTTGAAAATCTAAGACGATTTCTTTTACAAATTGTGTTAAGCACCCATAGAGAGCACAGGAGCTATGGAGAGAATGGGATGTGTTATTTCTGAGAATGTCAAAGGGACTGAAACCCACTCTTGGATACTAATTCTTCTTTCACAGCACATCTCCATTTTATACTTCATCTGTACAATGGCTTTAACTAACACCTCTCTGATGGAGGGATGCAGTGGGAAAGTTAATAAACACTGCAAAGATAACCTTATTATTCACAGAATGTAATGAAATGCTGAGCATCTCCTGACTTTATGAATAAAGACTTCAGCATTACTGCAGTCCAGTATTCATAACCAAGACCTACTCAAAGTAATGCCCTCACTGCACTGACCTGGGAGTGCAAACACTCCACTATGTGGGTTTTTAACAGAAAAGGATGTGCATGGCAACCTTGCAGCCCATCATAGCAAGCCCTGAATTTATTGGGAAGCTGGCTGCTCTTTTTAAAATTTACTTTTCTGCTCAACAAGAAGCAAACCCTGCCTAAGTGAATCAGGTGACGTCATTTGAAAGCAAAAGGCTCTTGCTGTGCTGTTCCCAACAGTGGCTGTGGAGAGCCAAGTGCTCAGTGCTCAGGGTCACTGCTGGCTGGGCAAGGGATAAGAGGGCTGGACATAATGGGTTATGAACAAAACCAGAACTGCTAAGCCATGGGCATCACACAGGATGAAATCCCCACTGTTGCACACATACAGGGAAAATCCAGATGTCTCTCTTTACACAGAGATATCTTCTGTCTATGTTTTTTTCTGAGCCATGGTGAAGGTCAGGAGGAAGCCTCTTACTTTGAACATTATCAGGGATTTAAAGACTGTTTATTTTCTGCTCACATCTATTTCCCTGCCTTCATTGTCTTTCACCTTTTTGGACAAAGCAGACACTGAATGCATGTAAAATATTTTTATTATCTTTTTCTGTGTTGCTTTGCATTATTTTGAGGAGTGGCCCAACATCCTATGGATGTTAGAACTATGAGCAATACAGCCTTTCACCATGAATTAAAATGTTGCACTCTCTGTCTTAGAAACCCACCATCATTATCCTAACATAGCACAACATGAAGCAGATTTATTTGGAAAAAAAAAATTTACTCTGGTACTGCTATCTCTTGCCCCTCTAACACATGATTAATTAACCATATTGTTGTAGGTTTCATAAATTTAAGTTCTGCTAGTAAACCCGTTTTTTTCTTCACCCCTCTGAGTACCCCATAAAAATCAGGCGAGCAGCAGGGTTCGGTGGATTTCTGTGTAAAGTCCTTGTGGGCCTTTAAACTCAGGTTTAGTGACTTTGAAAGGGCTATTAGGGTCAGGAGACTTCCTCACCTGATCCAATTCCAGGGCGAGCCCAGCAGTACTTCCCACTAGGTTTTCAATTTTATTTTACTCTTTAATCTGAAAGTTCAGTGGAAATTAAAGTTTCCATACTTCACAAGGAGCTTTAAGTCTTGACAGATTCTGTTTTTGACAACTGTGAAAACCCTGTTTCCCTGTCTTGGAGATTCCATGCAGCAAATCCACCATCATTTCTCTCTGCCTCTCTGGTAATGGTTGAACAGAGTCAGGATTTCTTGTCTGCAGCATATTTCTCAACTGTAAAGTAAAACATAACTATTCTGGCTTTACGTGGGTAACCAAAGCACTTGAATACTTAATTCTAAATGTATACTCTGGCAAATGAAGGAAACTATTACCCTGGAACAGCACACTTCAAACATTAATCATAATTATTAATCACACAAAGTTTTTTGGGAAACTTGAATGTAAGACCAGGCCTATAGTAATTGTCACATTAGCACATATTCAGTGCATGCAGCAAAGTAGAGTTACATGAAATCACTCTGCAACAAATAAGTGTTTTGCAGTCTGATTTAATTTAGTTTCATGGCATCAAGTCATTCTGATTTTTTTAAAAAAACATTATAATAAAAATGAGTACTTTCGAGGTTACAGAAATTTCACTCTCTTTCTGAATTGCCTGAGAAGGTCTTTGCTGGAAGTTAACTGACAATTACAGATTCTTAGGATTTCTATAGTTCTTGAATGTGTTTGTTATATACCATTAGTCACCAGGTGAAGCCCGTCAGTAATGGCAATACCCTTCAGCAATAGCTGGGGAGAATTTAACACTGATTGATGGCAGGTCACCTGGAATTGGTTGGCAGAATTTCCAATTTTCTGTTGGGAAATTGCTTATTTCTTGAAGTCTATTCCCATTTTTACAAGTGGACAGCCAGCTGAGATTATACATTATTATGTGTCTAACTATAAAATTGTGATGGATGGTGTCACACATTTGAAGAGAGAGTTAAACATTTCATTTAAGGCTGATTTTAAGAAAAAGGCTAAGTAACTTTGAAATATAAACTGTAACTTACCTTTGGCTTTTATTTGTTCATCTAGATTCAGAACAGAATTGCTGCATTTTAACTAGTTTTAAACAAAGAGTTACTTGCTTTGTTATCATTCTTATCAAGTATTCGAAGGGTTATGATACCTTTGTTGTAAACATATTTTCAGCGTCTAAGGCTTGTCCAGAGACTGACTGATGGACCAGATGAATGTTTTACTTTTACTTTTGGGACTTTGGTTAAAATTCTGGAAAACTGCATTGACAGAAAATCAAAGGCCATTCAGCAAAGCCTTCCTATGATTCCTCTTCTAAATTGTGAGGGAGGGCAGCCAAAAACAGCCAGGCATTTCCTGTTTCCAAGGGGATACGTGTTAAAAGCAAGTGCAGACTTAGCATACAATGTGCATTATCTCTTTGAAACCTGGCTGAATTGTTTTGGAACAAAAAACCCACACCCTGCTGCAGTGGAACGGAAGAGTGACCCAAGAAATAAAAGCTGGTGCAGTAACTCAAACAAGAAGATGTGTTTTTAAGACAGTCTCAAAATAGAAACAAAAGGAAATGCCGATGTGTTGAAGATTTAAAGCCAAATATGCATAAGATTGGCATAACTGAGGCTGCCTGTGTGGAGCTCAGAGCCCTTTCTTACCTGCCCAGGTCCCCAGGCAGTGACAGCAAGAGCTAAAGGCCTTCACATGAGATTTAAGGCAAGAAAGGTCTTGACATGGCAGCTCGTCAGAGTGAGCCTTGAGGGTAACAGCAGAGTCAGGCATCTCACCACCTTCTTCACTTGCGCCTGTTGAGAATCACAGAATATTCACGGAATACTCTGGGTTTGAAGGGACCCACAAGGATCATCAAATCAGATTTCTTGTACCTCATCTCTGGCTGATTTAAACTTGATTTCTTTCCTGTGCTGAGAATTTGCCTAAGCAAGATGGGGCCGGGAGGACCCGCCCTTTATTTAAGTCGCCTTGGCTGTGTCCCTGGGGATTTCTGGAAGGTACCAGAGGTGGGACTGCAGCCACTCTGACAGGGACTCGCTTTCTGCAGTGTGTTTATTACCGGCCTGAGTTTGAACCATCTCTCCTCCAACCGTGTTTGACAAATAAGAGATTATTGCAAGTTAATCCTATAATATGCAATCCCCAGGTTTATGGGCTGCATATTCTGAATCTGCCCATGGGTTCCAGTGCCTCAGAAGATTTTGGGCTCTTTGCTGTTTAAAGACAGTGAGGAGTGGGCACAGCTGAGTGCACAGGGGCTTCAGCCCTGGGGTGCCTGGGCTGTCCCTGAGATGAGCACTGTCTCCTGAGGAGTTTAGGTAACTACAGCCAGCACTGCTTCTTGCTCCCATATTTTGCTATTATAGCAAAAAACTTCCCTTTGGTCATTGAATACCTTTCCTGGATCTGGCCCTCCTGTGTGACCGCTCACCCTCACACCGAGGTCAGGATCACAGTCTTAGTCCAGGGGTTTAAAGAGAGAGGGTGCCAAGGTGAAGCAATGACCACTCAAGGCACATTAGACCTTCCCTTTATGAACTCCAGTGCTGTTAAAATTTGGCCCTACAAGAAACCAAAGATAAAGGAATTTTTTTAGAAGCTAGTTCAAGTGTGCAAGAAAATCCCTGTAGAAGATAGGAATTGGCAGCACAACTTCAGAGGCTTTCATATTCCAAAATTTAATTAGATCTGCTCACCTAGAACTGTTGGAAATATGTTTACTGCTTTTAGATCTTTCTGTCTTATGAATTCCTATTATGAAGAAGCTATTAAATATCACACAGTGTCAGATTCAGAAGTCTATCCTACTAGGAGCAGCCAAATGTATTATTTACTGTTTGTCTCAAATTATACTTATTTTATTTATTGCACAAACAGATAGTGTGGTTTTATTTTTTCTTGAACTAAAAATGCATTTAGGATCTGTCTTTATTTTCAATGTGCTCGTTTTCACTCTATATTATCTAATTTTGCTATATTGAAAATTAACTGATCCAGAATTGTTTTGTATGCCAAAGCTAGAAACTAAACAAGCATTCTAATTATTATTTTTAATCCCCAGAAAGCATAAAAAACTAAACACGTTTCTGCAACATTTGGAATCATACAAGCATTGCTTTATTTTCTCAGACCTAAAAGCCAATACTTGCATAACTATTTGATGCTTTTTATCAGAAGCATTGATGCACATCAGTGAGAACTTTCTACCACCTTGAAAATGACTTTTAGAATATTTCATTAGCAGACTGTCTTTCAGAACTCAAGTTGACATTCATGTTTCTTCACACCAGTCTTTCATCCACAAAACTCTTTGTTCTGCTGAACAGTTTCGAGACAATATGGGCAATCAAAAAAGCAAAGGCTTATGACCTATCTGCATCTTCCATTCCAACATTTGATCAGTCTTATTCAAATCTCATCTTTTAATACTCCTTTGAGAACTTTCTGAGGATTTTATTTCCTTTCTTTCATTATGATTATATTATTTCAAAAACTTCAAACCTAATGAAATGGTAGCTCTCTATAAAGTGAGAGGCAGACGCCATTGGTGGCTACACATTTATCCATTTTCATCTCTTTCAATAGCCTACGTGGAAAGAATCTGAAATCTAAAATAGCAGGAGATGTCTTTTATATGTATATTTTGCATTCTGGGAGATATGTGGTTATCTTGCAGCTCTACCTTTTCTTAAAAATAAAGCACTGGAGCAAGTTGCTCAGGAGCTGTAGAGAGGTAGGAAGCTGCCTGAGACCCATGATATCAAATAATTTGTGTATTTAGAAAGACAAAGGTCTTTATTACCAATCAATACCTCTAGCCCAAATAACACGACATTTCTTCAGACTTTGCCACTTCCTGCTCTGCCAGCTGCCTGCATGTTCATGTGTGGCCAAGGCTGTATTTGTGCTTTCCAAGGGGACTCCTGGATGCACAGAGACTTTGTGCCTGCCCAAATAGGGCTTCACTCACACAATCACCTCACAAAAAAAGCTGGAGTAGCAAATTGTATGGCTGGTGTAGGAACCCAAAACTGTAAAACAAACACGAGTTGATGCTGCTTTGGGACTCTAAGTTTCCCTCTTTGTGTGCAGGTCATCTTGGTTCTGCAGCAACAACACCTGAGCATGCTTTTTTCCATGATTGCTCTAAAACTGAAGTCATTACAGTGTTGATATTAAATTTTGTATAAGGAGGTTACTTCTCTGGACTTTAGGAGTGTTCTGGCTCCTGCTCCAAGAGGCAGTGCTTCATTTGTGTGTGTCATACATAACCAGGCTGGATTCTCACCTGGTGAAGATTTATGCTCCAGCAGGTAGTGAGCCAATGAACCCTTTCCCATCACACAGATTCACACAAGCTTCATCAGCAACTACCATTTTTTTTCTTAGATTTTATCCCTACAAAGGAGACAAAAATTTATGTGCAGTGTCTGACAGAAAAAGTTTTATTTGCCACAGTAGTTCAGCTGCTGATGAGTGGAATCTTCTTTGTCAATAGTTACATTTCACTACCAGGTAAAATCTTTTCTGTTAGCAAGAAGATAAAATCTGCTTTGGCAGTATCTGTGCTCCTCTCCAGGTAAAATGTTCTCCATCAGCAACTATACTTTCCACCCAGATTTCATTTTCTCCATCAGAAGTTGCGCCTCTCTGGCAAAACTTCAGAAGCTATTTCACAAAGCTCTCACTCCTGTTGACACACACTATTGAAAACATTAAAACACTTATAAAAAGCTATAAAACTAATTCTCCACAATATTGTTAAATGAAACATTTAAGCTTCTGCCAATATTGTTCTTGATGTCAAACTTTAAAAGCCAGGAAATAAAAACGTAAGGCACATTTTATTCCTTACCTCTCCCTGCCCCTTGTCCCAAACATACATTTTATTTCTGCTGCAACTGCATTTATCACAGATGCTACTGGATATATATTTTTATCTTTGTAAGCATTGCCTGAAGAAAATTTCTGTCCATAATGCTGGACTTCTGACCAACATTTTAGGCTAGTAATGGGCCTAAATGTAGATGAAAGAGCCCTTAGAACTGTAGTAGCTAATGGAGTGACAAGTGCTTGCACAGTGTCTTCAGTATATTAAATAGGTTAAACAAATTAAATGAATTACCACATCACTGACTCCCATGCTACTTGTGAGATAATAAATGCCATTTAAAGCAATGTGTACACATCAATATGCAATCTGAACAGGCATTGTTCTTCATGATCCACAGGGCATTGCCGGGACAGCCAGCTTTGTTGTGCCAGGGAACAGTAGGAATACTTTTCCAGACTCACTGTTTCATTCCAACTGGTATGAACAATGCCAGCTTATGATCCTGTCAGCCTCTGCTAGTCCACATTTAACCTGCAATGTGTCCAGCTGCTGGTGATGGAATCTGTTGTTCATTTGGAGTTATCTCCTTCTTTGTCAGGTGTCATGAAGGCACTGGCTCCTGGAAAGCCGATTCCTTTTTGCAGAAGAGGAAATGCTCTCTTGTTGCCCCTAGAGAGGTAAGGACCCTATGGGCAGCAATCCTTGTATAGTTAACAACAGCAACTGCAGCCTGAGCTTCTCAGAACTAACCCTGCTGTGCAATGCATGACCCACACTGTGCAATGTGTAATGCTAAGTGTTCTAACTCCTTTAATTAATTTAACCTCCCGTGGCCAGGGGCCATGGGGCAGTACTCACTTTCCAATCTGCCAGCTCTTTAATAAACAAACAAACAAAAAGAATCCACAAACCAAAAAGAAGCAGAAAATTACTTTTCCGCTGAGTTACTTGGGTTAAAGTAATTTCTCACTGTTTGGATCCTCAAGGACATTCTCAAGAAAATATATTTGGAAGCCAGTCCTCACTGTAAAAGATTATATAGGTCAATTGTTTTCCTCCCAAATCTCTTTCATATGGATAGGATTCATTTCATTCGTGGGCTGAAGAGAAGCTGCAAAAATCCCTTCTCTTTTGAGTAAATGAAAAAACACCTGTAAACATTATCTTCTAACTCCTTCTAAGAAACTTCTAATCTTTTCAACTCTAAACAAATGGTGTTCTGTTTCCTCTGCTTTAATTTCATAAAAATACTGCTACTATTTCTTGCATTAGCAAACCTATTCCTATTTGTAACCAGCATTTAGTGGTCCTTAGTGGACAGTTTAGCCTGGGAAATGTGAGATTTACAGTGGCCTGTTCTTTCACTGCCTCGGAAATCTGGTCTTGCAATTACATATTATGTCATATCATATCATATCAGCATCAATATATTTTTCTTTTGTTGGTGATAAGCTCAGCCTTGATTACCTCATCTACAGTGTTAGAAAATTGTTAGACCTTGTAATTTTAGTGCAGAAAATTCCAGCAGGACTAAGGGTGTTCTAGGTGATATTATCCTAGGAACAAGCGTAAACAGTCTTAGCCCAGGAGAATAAAGTCTTCTTGATGTATTTTGTGCCAGTATAGCCTCTCTAAATTATTTAGAGATTTCCACATGCTAAAAATCTAAGATTTATCAGAAAACCCCACCCTGCTTGGAGGAGTAAGGAAGGGAACATGAAAGGCACAGGGAAGGAAAGAATTTCCAGCAGTTACCTGATGTCTGTAACTCACTTGTGGAAGAAGAACAGTTCAGGTCTGAAAGCAAAAGCCCCCTGCCCAATAGCTGAAACAACCTGTTGTGATCAGAATTAGCAAAAGTAAGCAAGGGCTGACAATACTGAAGGAAATAAAACAGCTGCTGCTGAAGGTGGCACCTCCTCACAAACTTCAGAATTAAACAATGCAAAATCACTGGTTACACTGAACAAAACAGCAATGTAATATATTGATAAAGATATTAGAGAATAACAATGGAATACTTGAAAAACTAAATGAGTCTGTTGTCCCAAGTGTATTACCACTTAACAAGCTTATTAAATATCACTATTTTAACAATTAATAGAAACCTGTCTTGCTGTAGGCCATTTTGATAACTGTTAATTAAGTATCTACAAATTCCTTACAAAGTCCATGTGCTACTAAGAACGAGATTAGGCATTTCTTGCTTATGTAATTTTGAGCTAATTATAAGACTATTAGATTTATCTTCTAAATACTCAGTAAGTTCTCTTTTAACAATCATCTTATATTTAATTAAAAAGCAATATCTGGCTTGCTAAATTTGAATTAAATGCTTGCTGGAGACACTAAATCAAAGTGTTAGTAACATTTTACCAGTGAATAAAGGACTATACAGATATTTTCACAATACCGAATAATTATCCAGAAAGCAAATAAATAGACAAAGATTTTCAAAGGCTTTGACTTCCATGGGCTCTTTGGAACATTCTTGAAATGAAAAAGGATCTTGACTGCTACTGTTCTATTTCTTAAACAAAACTGAATTGTTAAAAATCATGCATGGAAGGCATGTGAAAAATTAATGGAAACAACTATTTAATTTTATAAAGGGGAGTAATAGAAGAGCTCCCACAATTGAAGTTAATACTTGTTTATGAACAGTCAGAAAATACTTGTTTATGAACAGTCAGAAAATTTGTTTTCTTTGGCCAATAAAAATGGAAAAAAACTCATTAAATTTTGTGTGCCTCAGCAAATATTGACAGTATTTGTACCATATGTGATTAGATTTTAAAAATATATTTAGGGATCTAAAGATGAGTGGTTCCAAAGTGTCTTATTCTCAGTTAAATTATTTACTCTAAAGGCAGAAAAAATTATTTCCAAATAATTTAAATATTGCATTTGCATTTGATTTTATTTCTTTCATAACTCTATAGACCATTATTAAGACATTTCTTCTGCCTCTTTTCCTTCACCAATCTGAATTTAAAAATCTATGTTAAGGGTTTGTTACTGTTTTTTTTTCTAAAGAAAATTATGGCCTTGTACTCCCTGCTGTAAAAATGACACTTAAAAAGTACTGTGAAGAGAAATTACATTTTGCCTTTTGATTTCTCAAGAACCAGTAGTGGTAGGGACACTGTTACATTTTCTAAGAATGAGTTTCAATGTTTCAGTGCTACTCATAAGAAAATTCCCTGCCCATATATATTCATGCCAAGTCCTTTGTGCACAGTCAGTGTCATGGAAAGTCACAGCATTTTTGAATATGAAGAGAAAGGCTTAAATGGGAGAACAGAGCACTAGAGAACTATGATTTTTGAGTCATGGAAACTTAGTTGCTGAGAAGTGTAAGAAATGGAAAATGAGGGCTAGAAACAGCTCAGGAAGTCACTCTCTTTGTTATCCTTAATAAATGGTTGCCCATCCTGTTTTGTACACCTCCAAAGGTGGAAGTACTTCACTGGCGATTTATTTCTTCATTGTTTCACTGTCCTTACAGCACAAATGCTTTTCTCAGGTGTAGCCTGGACACTGTGATGCAACCTGAGCCCTCTGCTTTTTGTTTCATCTTTCACGGATGCACTTCACAAATCCTTTTGTCCTTCCTCGCAGCTGCTTTTACATGCGAAGGCTGTTCCTCTGTTCTGCCTCACCCTTCTCGTCTTCAGGCTAAAGGACCCCAATTCATTCCATTTTCCTGAAAAGCCAGGCTCCCTGTGTTTCTAATTATTCCCCTGCACTGCTGTCGTTCTTGCCACGCTGCCATCCAGTGCCCGAAGCAGTGCTCCAGCTAAAGTCAGCACTGCTAAACAATCCAGGGAGTGCTGCCCATGCCTTGCAGCCTATACCCATCCTCCTGTGCCATGCTTTTTATAACAGCATGCTACTATTGACTCCTGTTCAGATTCTGAGCCAATAAAAACTCCTGGATTTTTGCAGAGTTTTTTTCTCTGCTGCCACGTTCCTGCCTTACTCTTCCTCCTGCTTTGTGTGCAGAGCTTTGCTCTCATCCCCAGACAATTGCATCTTGTTTGGAGCATTTCTCGAGTTTGCTATTGCCATTTTTATTCCTCCAGCAAATTAGCAGTCCCTTCCACCCCAGTTTTCAGTGCAAATTTAATGCCTGCTCCATTAAGCAAGCCATTAATTTGAAATTATTTAATGATACCGGATACAAAGCAGATTGCTATGGAGACTCACCTGAAATATCCTTTTAGTAAGGCCATGAAATATTCATAACTAATCTCGGGCTAAAGTTTTCATTCTGTTTTCCCTCCCCTTGTAATTCTTTCATCTGTAGGATGCTCCTACAGGTTTAGAAAATGTTGTGTGAAGCAGTGTCAGAAGCTTCAAGGGAACCAGTAGGAACATGTTGTCTTCTTTATAGTTCTGGTATATTGGCTCTTTCCATTCCTTTTTCCTTTGGAGTGTTATTCCTCTGTGGTCTAAAAGAAACTGGCACCTTCTGCCTTCCAAAAGCTTTTGTAGGACCTCCTGCAATAGCCAGGGCAGCCTTAACTCCAGGATTGTAACACTTGGTCCCAGGACACCCCTGCCTCAGCCCCACCTGGCTGAATGTCACCTGTGCAGGTGCGGCTTAGGCCTTGAAAATGTGAATTGCTTTACACACCAGACTTTGACAACATCAAGAAATACATCATTAGGCTAATAAATTGTGATCCCTTGCCTGATTTGTAGATTTGCAGCTGAATGTTCCAAAGTGCCGGGCACACAGTGAGGAGTTCAGTGATCAGTGTGGCTCAGCAAGCAAGAGGCTCAGCAGTGCCTAACACAGACCTGTGCCCATCAGGCATATCCATAAACCTTGGTGTTACTGTGTCTTTGTTCCAGCCTTGCAGCTAAGTGCAGGAGCTTCTCTAAGGGTGTATCATTAAAGACAAGCATTATCTCAATTACAAGGTGAAGATAACAAAAGGCTCTTTATATTTTCTTTATTTCTGCGTAGCTCTGTGTGTGTTTTCCATCTTTCAACTGTGCTCTTTTCATCTGATTTATATCCTCACATTAAATGTTATCACAAATCATGAATTGTTCTCACTTAATGTTTATTACTGCAGATAACTATTATCTCTCACAGTCCTGTTGGCTTTATCTTTGTGCATTTCAGTGCCTCCTTTAATTATTTCATTTTAAGGTGCTTTACTGCTACCTTTCTAAGTTAAAAATGTATGCAGTCTGCAAATACCCCTGACAAACCTAGTGAAAGGCTCAGTGTGAAACTTCTACCTTTGGAGCATTTGATTCCCACTGTGAAATCCCAAATTCCTGAGTGCAGCACCTTGGTGCATCCCTGCAATTAGAGGAAGAGGCAGATACCTCTAAATGGAATGTGATCTGTTTGACCAAGGCAAGGCAAGATACCAAAGGCACTGAGCAGCTGCTCAAACTCACACCAAAGACAAGACCTGAGGGTGAGCAAAGGACTTAGCAGTCCTGTCTTGGGACTGTGGGGAAGGATCTGCTTCACAACCAGAAAACAGCTTTGGAACCCAGATGCTCCTTTCTTTTCCCCCAGAGCACTTCACAGAGCACTCAGCCCCTGCCTGTGTCACTGCTGAGCCAATCTGTCTGGTTTGGGGAACACTGGTGTTATTTCATCATAACACTGTGTAAATAAGGAGCAGTGTGATCCAAACCTCATATCAAGACTGAATTATTAGATGTCTTTAGTTTCTCATGGTAGAATTTGATGTTAGTATATCTTTTCCTCCTTTTAGTGTGTAGCCCTCCAGCTCTCAGGAGTTCTAGTTGGTCTACATGTGTTATCATGCATGTGCATCTCAACATCAGAATATTCCCTGGGCCTTCTGTGGGACAGTTCTGCCACTTGAGAATTATTTGTTCTGGCCTGGCGTAAGGTTTTTAGCACACCTCCTTGTTAAAAGCTCTGAAATTGTGATACTGGTTCAAATTTGCTTTGACTGGGTGATTATGGAAGTGGTGATAATACGATGAATCTCAATTTTCATTTATGGGAAAATTGCAGGAACTCAGTGCAAAGAAACCCAGGTCTGCCATCAAATTACTGGCATGCTGCATTGCTCTGTCAGTGATTATCATCACAATCATGTCTGCCAGTTCATCTACTATATAAAATTCTGACTTGTCTATAATAATGAGATATTTTATATGTGGTTTGTTCTGAGAGAAAAAATGTTACTTTTTAAGTCTGGGTCCTGCTACAAAAGTATTTTGTTTCTTTCAGTCACTTGGCTTGCATTTTTTCATAAGCATCTCATCCATGCACCAGACCATACACATTGTTATTTATCCTAGTCCAACATGTCTAGCCTTCTGGATACAACATTTTGTTCTAGATCCCTGTGTTCCTGAGAGCAGCTCTGTACTTGGCTATGTGAAAGCAGGATTGTGATTTTTCTGCCCATTTATTTGAAGAAATTTATATGTCCAAAAAATCCCACTGATCCTGATGCTGTCTAGGGGCAGGTGGAGCTACTCTCACAGTGCTTGGCAGTTCAAACAGGATGATGGATCACAACACATGTAAATCTTTGTCTGTAGTGGATTCCTGCATTCTTTCCAAGCCCTGTCTTGAGCCTGGTGTACAATTGACTTGGGCAAAGCTTCTGGAGATTTCTGTGTTTGTTATGTCCATGATCTCACAGTGCTCTTCTGCTCAGGGAAAGCAGGCAGCCAAATAGAAATGGATTCCTTTCTGCGCATGCATATTTCTAAACTTAATTCCTGAGTTTTCAATAGATTAAACTGGAGAGTTTGGGAATCCTTATGTGTTGTCACAAATTCTCCCGGTGCTGTTACCTGTGAGCAGCAAGGGCTGGCAGAGTGTGCCAGCAGGGCAGGCAGGGACAGGGGTGGCTCTGCCAGGGACACAGTCCCACAGTGCCTGAGCAAGGGCACAGGGCACAGTCCCACAGTGCCTGAGCAAGGGCACAGGGCACAGTCCCACAGTGCCTGAGCAAGGGCACAGGGCACAGTCCCACAGTGCCCGAGCGAGGGCACAGGGTACAGTCCCACAGTGCCTGAGCGAGGGCACAGGGTACAGTCCCACAGTGCCTGAGCAAGGGCACAGGGCACAGTCCCACAGTGCCTGAGCGAGGGCACAGGGCACAGTCCCACAGTGCCTGAGCGAGGGCACAGGGCACAGTCCCACAGTTCCTGAGCAAGGGCACAGGGCAGACAGTCCCACAGTGCCCGAGCAAGGGCACAGGGCACAGTTCCACAGTGCCTGAGCGAGGGCACAGGGCAGACAGTCCCACAGTGCCTGAGCAAGGGCACAGGGCACAGTCCCACAGTGCCTGAGCGAGGGCACAGGGCACAGTCCCACAGTGCCTGAGCGAGGGCACAGGGCAGACAGTCCCACAGTGCCTGAGCGAGGGCACAGGGCACTCCAGGAGCACTGACAGCTCCCTCAGGAGTCCAGACCACCAGACAAACCATAGAGGTCACAGCAAGAAGTGTGATCAGGCTCGGTGGGGACATGGCCATGGTTGCAGAGTAGCCCATGCAGTGACCAAGGATGAGAGAATGAGTTTCCAAGCAGCTCCTAAGTGAACTGAGACTTTCTAATTTGCTTTTCCAAGCCACATAGCTGCATTATTTCAGCTGGCCTTGAGCTCAGGCAGCCAAGTCCCCAGGGAGGGAAAGTGCAGGAATGTGCTCAAGGCACTGACAATTACATCATTTTGTGCCCCAAAGATCCTCCATTTTAGCATGCAGACTGGAGTTTTCACTTGGAAATCTGTTGGAAATACTGATCTTAATTACAAACAACTTCCTCTCTTTTTCAGGTATTCATGTATTGGTTCCCTGTCTTCAGTTTGTATCTCAGTAAATTGTTACTGTGCAAAGTGAACAACAATAATAATAATATTTGTACTGAATTTTTGACCAGCAAGTGGCCCAAACACAAACAGGTGAGAGAGCAGAAATAATGTTTTGCATGTGATTTATGAATCTCTGTAATTCTGACCTGAATTCTTTAGTACAGTCCCTCAATTCTTGGATTTTTGTTTAGGGATGGATTAACAGCCCTTGCAAAGCTACAAATTCTTCTGTGTTTTCTTGCAGTTTTGTCTTAATCTTATTTAACTCCTTATTCTTGACTCATTCTTGACTCTTTTTTACAAACAGAAGAGGAGGTTGCATCAATGACCTGTTGCCTGTGCAGGGTTGCTTCCCCATGCTCAAGTCTTTCTTTCATCCAGCAAAATGCTATGGAGAACTGAGTGTTTTGTGACTTACCACAGGAAAACTGTCTCTGCCAGTATGTGGAGAGGTAAGTGTCCTCCTAATCCAGAGGACTATCTACCTTTAAAGTAAAATAGCTTTTGTTAAACCAAGCAGGGTTTTGCAGAGGTATTTGGTAATTATCGCATCTTAGCATTTTGTTTAAATTCCTTGGACCTTTGCAAATTCCCAGCTTTCCTTGCAATCCCCGATGACTGCCTTGTTATTTGTTTAGCAGTGATGGATGGGGTGATTAGGGGTTTTTTTTCCCTCATTTTCTTTATTGCTTCCACTATTTTGTTTGTTTGTTTTAATGCAAAGGATGTTCTGCAAGACAGATGTTGTACAGACTGAATTGTTTTATTTATTTCCAGGTGTAACATCCTTGGAAGGTGTCCCAGTCTTTCAAATACAGCTTGATAATTTTCAGCAGCTTTGCTATAGGAATGCCATAGAGAATTGCCTGCTCTGAGTTATTTGTGTTTTGGGCTTCCTTGTACTTTATTAATAATTTCTTTAGATTCCTAAGTTCACTTGTTTCAGCAGGTAACTATGTCTCATATATTTTTGCAGTCCATACTTTGGTTTACGTACTATACTTTTGTATTCTGATTATAATTTACATTGTCCTGGTAGCATTCCATCTGTGCACCAGTCGAATTTTAATTTGCTTCAGGTCAGTGCAATTTTGCTTTGCTTATTTGGGTTTTTTTTTTCCTTATTTATGGGTAAGTGAAACTCTGCAGGCCAGCAGAGCCTCTGATGCTCTACTTCTTCATTGGCATTCAGTTTTCTGGCTGTTTCTGTGCCTGCCCTTGAATCTTATGCCAGCCTGAGCTTTATAAACCATTTATTTATTTTTGTGCTGCCTTTATGTTGGACATGCAAAATCTCACCCCCTGAGTCACTGCCTGCTTCCTTGCTATGATGCCTTTGTACTTTATTTTTTTCATCTACAACCTTTGACATGATGTTTTCTCTTGCTACAATTATTGCTTATGACCTCATATTCAGGGCATTTTCCATTATCATATTTTTCCCTCTACAGTACCAATAGGTCTTCTTTTGCATTCTGTTTGTGAATTTGCTTTTTCACTTAGAGTTTTGGCATATTTTCTCTTGTATTTCCATGTTTTCTCTGTGCCCTGTTGGTGAACTTTCTCTGTGCTGCTTCAGCTCAGTGCTTGGATGGGATGCTCGATCTGTTCAAATCTATAAAGACAGCTACCACAGGTTCTATGACTATTCTCATGTGAGCACCTGAACTTTTCTTCCCTAATAATGGCATATCACAATACATGGGATATTTTCTGTCTGGTGTGTGGGTGAACCAGCCCTGCTCTGCAGACAGGCACAGCTGATGCATCTTGAGAACCTCCCTGGGCAGCCAACACCCCAACATCACCTTTGCAGAGCTTCTGCCAGGACTGCACACAACCCCTCAATCTGCTGCTGCTACAGCTTGACTACGTGGTATTACTGAAAGATGAGATTGCATTTGCCTGTGGCAGCTCAGAGCTCTTAGCTGGCCTCCTTTTTTTGTCCACATCCACTCCAATTTGGTAATTTTTTCTGAAGGGATCACAAAGAATGTGCAATGCCACAACACCCACCCCCTTGCCTCCCCTTGCACCTCAGTTGCCACGATGGTATTAGGGTTGTTGGTTTGGGGCTTTTTGGGGGGTTTTTTGAAGGTTTTTCAAATATTCATGATTTCATATTTCATGGATCTGCAGGAAATAAGTTATTTTTAATACCACCTTGTGAGCTTTTGAAAAGGAAGAAAGAAAGCCAAGACAATACAACATTTAGTCTTTATTCATTCTCTCATATATCTCTTGGAGTTCTTAAATTTTCTTGGTATAATCTTATGCATAAAACATGTCCCAGCCTGTTCACCTCTGGATGCTCAATTGGGAAACTGTCTATCATAACAGTGAAGAAATATCAGAGTATTTATGTGTATCAGCCAGTATTTAGACTTTATCAAGAATACTAATGTTAGTAAGGAAAGATCACAGGGATTATGAAAGAAGTTCTTTTTCTCAAGTAGTAGCACTGCAAGTTAATATTAATGGCTGTCACATTCAGAGGGAATTCTGTTTATTTTCCTTTTAAAACAGTGGGTGTTTCTGTAGATCTATCTGAGAGTATCCAGGGTCTAGATTACTGGAAAATATAGACTTCAATTTGTAGTGAATTTATTTTAGTTTCTTTTCATATAGGTTGCATTAAATGTCTTGTCCAATATTGGAAAGCATAATTGGTAACATGCATCTTTTATTCAGCTGTACTGTTTATGATAGACTTCACAAGCAATTAGCATCACAACACTTTATTTCTTTCCTTGTATTTATCAATAATCTGAAATCTTCAAAGAGCAAATCTGTGTCATGCTGGACAAACACAGAAACCTTTTCAGAATCATCCTCTTCATTTCCTTCCCTTATACAATACAAACTGGTGAAAAACCTTTTCAGTCAGTGCTTGACAAGATGGAAAGAAAAGAATCAGTGTGACAGGTCAGTGTGGAGCACCTCAGCCCCAGCAAAGGGACTATCTGTGTTTTGTCGTTTGGGGTACTCACAAGCTCTTTAAATAATCTAAAATTAATTGCACAGCATACTCTGGACAAAAGTGTTGCTAGATGGGAGACTTGACTTTACCCGGGCAAAGAACACAATACAATTAGATCAAGGCATGGTAAAAAAATGCAAATTTTAGGCCTGGACCCACAAATATAGAAGATTGTTAGTGAAATTTTTTTAAGTCTTTAGGAATATGAATCCATATCTCTTAGAAGGGAGATGGAATTCTGCTTTGTGTCTTTGTCACACAAAGTTATTGACCTTATTGACTTTATTGGCTGAATTTATCACTCAGTACAACAGAATCATTGGAATTAGTGAGGCAGCAGATACAGCTGCAGGGTGGTCACGAAGAGGGAAGACAGACATGTGCCAACCTTTTGAAGGTTTCTATTCACAAGCTGCAGCCTTTTCAATTGGCTTGATTAAGAAATGCCTCCTGTTCTGCTGGAAGAGAATTGGATGATGCAGTTGTGATCAGCAGCACTATATCTGAGCTGTTCACACTTTTAAGATAAGATTGGGAGGTTTGTGAATTTGAAAATAAGTATCTGTAGTGTTTGTTTCAGTGGAGTGGATCTCAGGGTTTTTTCACTTGAACCAGTCTTACATTCATGCTAATGCCAATGTTTTCTATGGATTTGTCATTATAGAGTACAGGAAAGGAATTTGGTATCTTTTTTCCAAAAAGCTATTAAAATAGTGTATAGTTTGTGGAAAAGGGCCAGATCTGTAGCTGAGTAATACAGTGATGTTGATCCTCTCAGCATCAGCTGGATTTCTTTTAGTCTTTTTAAGTATGACAGAATTCTCATCTGTGAAAGAGCTGTAGGAATTCAGAAACACAAATCATTTAGTATGTTTCATTCTGTCTCCCAGACTAGAGAAAAAGCTTGTAAATCTAGACCTTTGCTAAAGAATACTCCTTATGTTTAAAAAAAATAAAAAATCCATGAAGGGGATTTTCTGGACTCTCTGGATAAGGTGTCTAAGGTTCACTTTAGATAGAGAGCAACTGGTCACCATCTCCTTTATAATAACCTCATTTTTGAAGACATTTATCATGTCACCCTCCATCTTTCCTGGTCCAAACAAAACCAGTTATTTTAACCTTTTAAGATAAGCAATATTTTCTAAAATCCTAGTAATTTTTGTTGCTATCCTCAGGAGTCTTTTTAATTTGGCTGCATGTCTCTTGGTGTGAAGGCCAGCTAATCTAGATGAGGATCCCTACAGCCTATAAAGTGCAATAATTATCTCACTGGTGTTCTGTAGGAGTGTCTCTTAATTACATCTCTGATTTAGATTTTCCTTCCTTTTTTAACCCAAAGTGTTGCATTGGTCAGCCAGAAACACTCTGTGGCACGTCCCAGCCTCAGACACTTAATCCCCAGCTTTGTAATTACAAGTTTATTTTGCCTTCCTCAATAGAATACTTTGTACTTGTCTTTACTGAATTTCATTTTACTGACTTCAGGCTGTCTCTCCAATTTAGTAAGGTCAAAGTCATTTTGTATTCTGGTCCTGTTGTCCACAGCACTTCTCATCACCCACAATGTGCAGTGTTCTTTATCTTCCTTTGAAGCAATGTCTCAGTAAATACTCTCAATTGTGTTAGATCTGGAGCAAATCCTTGGGAGATCACCAGTGGTGTGTCCTCAGAGCTGGACATTTTCTTATATCTACATTTTCTGATATCTGCACACTGAGTGGGCTTTTTCCATCATTTCTGCACTCCTTTTAAAGTTTCCTAATGTAGTATCTTGTTTTTCTTAAGAAAGGGGCATATGGGACAGCCTCATTCAAACCAAGCCATGTTTTGCTTCCTAAAAGTATCCTTCTCTTAGTCACAAGCAATGTTTACTCTATCCTGGCTCAAATTACCCATCATAATTCTTATTTTGGAACTGGTGTCCCTAAATATGAACACTGGTGATAAAAGTAATGATTCCTAAAAAACATTGCAGCCCATTGTCCATCTGTGGTCTACTATTTTTTCTCCATCAGTAGATTATTGCTAATATTGCACTAATAATTGCCCTGTTCTCAAAGCTCAGCTGGAATCTGATGTGGAGACTTCACTGAGGGATCTATGTGTCTCCAATAAATTCTGTATAAATCAGGAAAGATTAAAAGTTCCAGCACTAGTTTCAGGGGAAAATGCAATTTTCAGGCCTTTTAAGCTTCAAGCAGCCTCTGATGGTGGTTGCTGCAGAAAAAGTTTTTAAAACAGAGACCCTAATAGGTTTGGAACGGTTCTGTTTTCTGAACTACAACTTGTTTGGGTATTTGTTTACTTTGCAACATTAAGTGTAAATCTGTGCTCTGGACTCTTAAAGTGAGCTCTGTTTCATTCGTCTCCTATTTCATACCACTGCAGCTGGGGCTTTTATAATTTTTTTTTCCCTTCTTCAGGCTATGTATATTTCCAGACAGTATGAAAAATAATCATCAATTAATAAAGAATTACGGGGTTTGAGTAAATTAATCAAATTAAATCTATTTCATCTCTTAAATACATATATATCAAATCAATTCTTTCTAAAGGCTTCTGAGAAAGTCTATTAACTATTTTAAATAGCTTGCATAACATACTTTGAATGACATCTCTTCATTTAACACACCACTGCTTTTTCATTTGGTCTCTGTCCTGCAGAGTTCTGCCTTGTTTGCTCTTTGATTGTGGTCAGCTCTGTTATTTCTAAAGTAATCAAAATAACTAACTATCCACAGATTTTATTTCAGTTCCCCCATTTTTTTTTTTTGGCTGCAAAAATAAGAATGTCTGTGATGTTAATTTTTTTTGTTCCTTTGTTTTCAAATAGCTGAAAAGTAGTATGACAAGAGACATGACAGTGACTGGGGCAATGGAATTTCATGCAGAGATCCAGGCAGCTGAAACTATGTGAAATGATGGCACAAATTTCTCATTAATTGTAACTTGCAGTAGTATATCTGAAGGAATTGAGGAGTAAGGAAGAAAAGGTAAAATATTTGCATAAAATGAAAGTATCTTTTGTATCTGTTTGTATTTTTACAACTCCCTGAGGGTCTCTCTGGGAAACAAAAGCTTGATTTCTAGGAGGAGTTCCTTCCATGGGTTCTTGCTGACCTTGAAAAGGCTGATTAAGATGTGCCAGTGTAGCCAGGAAAAGACAGTTCAGAGCCTCAGGTCCCCCTGATCCCATACACGAGCCTGTCTTGACTTGGAAGACCCAGAACAACACAACTTAGTGGCTTTGAGACCAGAACTGCCTCTCTTTATACCAGTTTAGGGCTCAGGAATATTCACCCTTATCATGTAGACAAACTCCCAGTTTCTGTCTGTGCTGTGCCTCTTAGTCGGTAAATTATGAAATATATTAGTGTGCCTCAGCCTCACCTTGTTGCTGCGAGAATAGAAACACTGCCTTGTTAGAATATTCATCAAACCCATGAGGGAACCATGAAAAAAGCTTTTTCAACCCATCTCTGGAGGGTGTAAGGAAGTAGACAGCTCCCTATATTCAAAAGTGAAGGAATTTGCTGTGGATCTTTGGCTGTCTGGACAATGTAATGGGAAGATGGCAGTCCCAGCATGTGGGACATGCAGCTGGGGTTCTGATCACTAAGACTATAAAGGATTGAGATCAGCTGCAGCAACTGAGTGCAAAAATATTACAGAAAACAATATCAGTGTGGTGCTTTGTGTCCTGGGTGAAGGGAAATCTTGCTTTTCAGATATTTAGAACTGAGCTGAGTATTTATAAGTGCAGCTGTTCAACATTCCCAACCGCTAATGCTTTGTAAGATTTAGGGCCTTCTTTCCCTTTCTTTTCTGAGCTTTTGTTCATATTTTAAGTTTGTTTACCATAACATCTTGTTTTCTATACCCTTTTCTATGCATTTTCAGACCCAGCATTTTCTGAGTTTTCTGGGTTTCTTTCTTCTGGCCTCAGGTTTCCTCCCAGCTCGGACGCCCTCAGGATGCTGTTGCTCCCACAGTGGGAGTTCCTGTGCTGGCTGTGTGTGGAGGGCAGTGCTGCTGCCAAGGGGACTTTTACTGCCACCACTGCCACCAGCCAGTCCATCGCAGTCCCTGGGTCACATCCCCAGCCTGCCTGCACGGCTGCCCTGCCCTCCCTTCTCCCAGCCCACCCACAGCTACACACCTTGCTCAGACACAAAGAGCCATGTGTTAGCAAGGGCAGTTATTGCCTGTTGTTTTCATTTTTACATGGATTTTCTGCAAGGTTTTCCACAGTAGACTGTGATTTCAGTGCAAAACTGAAGAGAATTTCCTCTGAAGCTTTAAAAAAAGTGATTTTTCTGCCCTTCCACTACTCCACCTTTACACACATGAAGGCACACATCCTCAGCCTTCTCCACCCTTCAGCTTTCTGGTGGCATCAGGAACCAAGGCACTTTGGTGACTGCATGACAGCACAGACTGGAGCTGCTTCTCCTTCTACATCACTCACTCTGTTCTCACCAGCCTCCTGGGTCTGTACTGCAGCCCCAGAATGTTGGAATATTCTGGCTCTAGCCCTCAGTATGCAGGTGATTACTCACTGCTGTTTATGGAGAAGGCTAGAGGACATAGCTGTACTTAGTAAGAGAACCCCTGCTTTAAGCTGGTTTAAGGTGATTTAAGCTGCAAATTAAGTAGACTAGACAGGAAACAGAATGCTGCTGTTCCTATTTTACTGAGGTGAAGAGGGATTAAGGGCTGATTTTTTTATAGACCATTGGAGACTTAAAGAGTCAAATGGCTGCTGTGATGCCAAGTGGGATTTTCACATGTATGAAGATGTCCATTTCCTACCTGAAGGGCTCACACCTCTATTTGTTTCTCTAAGTGTGTAAGCAGCTTTGAAATCTGCTTACACTGCTTGAAGCCACACACACATTCTGGGACAGAGCACAGACCTGATTTCAAATCCCACGCATTCTTGTCCTGAATCTTAACACAGGACCTGTTCTCTTGAAAAACAGAAGAATTCACTGAAATATATCAATTTACTTCAACTATTCTCTATGTAGCACTTCAGTTTATTTGTCTTCCTGTTATATCAGGAAATGCCTTAAACATTTGTGAGATAAATGTCAAGGATTTCTGCTTCCTTTCTTAGCTCCTCTTTTCTTGTTGATTTACTTATAAAAAAGCTAGGACATATTACTGAGTTTTACATTTTTCCTGAAAGTTACAAGATTTGTGGTCATTTAATCCCTCCTGGGAAGAAGCTTTCTAGTGTGTCTTTCCATTCTGATAAATATTTTTCAGGTACAAAGCAATATATTTGGATGAATAAAGAATCTCAGGGAGAGCAAAGGAAAGCCATTAGCAGCTGTGGATAAATCTCCTTCTCCTACAGGTTTTCCATTATACAGTGGGCACTTCCTCAACACACCATGGAAGAAAGCATGATTTTAAGTGCCATTAAATGCTGCACAGTAAATATCCCCAGTGCATCCAGTGCAGCCCTCAGGAGAAGGACTGAGTTTAACACTCAGATCTTTCTATTCTCTTCTGTGTTTCCCCTTAGACAATGTTCTGCACTAAAGCATCTCAGCAACTCCCAATAAGGAAGCTATTGAGAACAAGCCCCAGGTTTGTCATGTTCTTTGCTTTTTGCCCTTCTCTCATCAAGTGTCATTTTATCACTTCCTCTATATTTTCCATTTATTTCATTTCTTTGCTCACTTGCTGTTTGGGGTTTTTTTAGGCTGCTCTTTGTAGATGGTGGAACCCAGGACTTGTACAGGGAAATGCTCTGTAGCACATTGGGATTCTTGTTGCAGGTTTTCTTAAGGATTTCATGCTCTCTACTGCAGCTGTACTTTTATATTTAGCTGGAACACTACCATTCTCTTTCATTCATCTTTTATATTGCAAACAAAACCAATGGAATTGAAGTTGATTAGGCTATCTAGATAATTCTGAGCAATGAAAGCCATGAAAGGAAGAAATGTGACTGAAGTTCCTATGAAGAACCCAAGAGGAACAAAAACTGAGCAAGAACAAAGATCTTTGAGAAAACAATAAATAGGAAATAAAGGTCAGGGTTTGATTTCTTGGTTCTTTTGGGCTGCGATGTCCCTGGGCTCTCTGTACCTGTAAGGAGGTTCTCAGTCCTGTGGCAAATCTATCAGAAGGGGTGTTGGAGTAAAGGCTCAGCTGCTACAGTAAAAAAAGCTATACATAAACTCGTGTCACATAAAAAATATAAAATTTTAAATGACCACAGAACTCTAATCTAGGCAACATTTTTGCTTGAATATCTGTCAAAAAAAGAGGGAGAAGTGTGCAGCTCAGGTGTTTTTCTCAAAGGCCTGAGAAATGAGAAGGGGACTTCACAGTGTGAATTTAACTCCAAACTAAAAAATCATCCACTTTTAAGATTCTCTTGAGAAATTGAGTAATTTAGAAAGTGCAGTGAAAAATCCACCATTCTTTTGTGATTTTAAAAAGTTGAACATATTACACATTTTTCAACATTTCTTTATAAGTAAAATGTTAATCAGGTTTCAAGATGTGACTTGCAAATGCAAAAACATACCTGAAATCTAATTTATATGGTCTCTGCATTTGAAATCTGCTATTCCACATATGAAAAGTGGAGTTATATTGTTGGCATATCAAGACAGTCCTATTGGCTCCTGAAAGCTCTCAATATTATTATATAATGGAAAGAGAGCTTCTGATTTTTATTTTAATTATATGTTCTTCATTGCAAATATGTGCTACCTTCCACCACAGTAAATAAAGGATAACCAGGATGAGAGAGTTACACCAGCATGAGGAGGAGAAAATCAGACCCGGGGCCATAGCAAGAAAAGAAGTTATTAGTGATCTAACAGTGAATTAGACTCTCTCTTTTTTATTCTTTTCTTTTGAATGGGTTATAGTTATGTCCTTTTGCTGTTTGCTGTTTGCTAGGAAATGCAAATGAAAATAAAAAATCCAATTTAAATTACTTTGAGGTTTTCTACATCCACCAGCCAAATGTATATACCTCAGAAACTAATATAGCTCTTTGATGGGAATTGCTTATTTTCTGTTGACAGCTTTTTAGTGAAAAAGATAGAAATCGGATTGAATTTCGACAGTGAGAAATTGAGAGCTTGTTCTACCAGCAGGAATCTCAAGGCCTCTAATTTTACCTCTGTGAGCAAAGATGAACCAAGAATATCAGCAACCTACTTTCCTGCCACAGAAAGAAAGCACAGCATCCCAAAAGTCACAGAGACAATCTGAAACAGAGATTTGCCTAAACTTCAGTGATTTTACCTCAGTTTAAATATGGCACTATATAAACACAGTAGAGATACTGGGATTTATTCTTATGGCCCCAGCAGTGGTACCTGACAGTGAAATAAAGCACATCTTGTCTCTGCTCACACAGGTGGGGGTCAAGAGCAGCACTTCCTCGTGATCCCAAATGCCAGCCAGGCATCAATCTTGCACCACACAGCTCTGGCAGCAAGGCTTTAGCACTTGTAGGGGATTTCTCCTGCCTCCCTCTGTCCCTGATGAGACCTTAAGGTTATTTATATGAAAGGAATATTTCAATTAACAAGTGTCCACATGAACACTGCTATTGACTTGAGCTCCATAGAATTAGAATGAGATCATTAAAATATAAATATCAAAACACTTTGTCTTCTTTCCAGTGTATGGCAGAATTTTTCTGCTTTGTCCATTTATGTGTTCTATTCTGAGTAATCTAACATTGCTTTTTGCCTCTGCAATATATCATCATAACACTTCTTGCCATGCAGCAACATCAGGAACCGTATCAGGCTAATTCTTTTCCATCACATCGTATTTTCTTGTGTCCTAATGCTATTATTTCATGCTCACTTCTTTCCTCATGGTATTTTTGCTGCATCATCTTTCATCTTTATCATATTGTTTTACTTCCTTTCATCTTGCAATTTTTTCTGTCAAATGATTGTGTCACCTCAACAATCAGATATGTGCCCTGGCACATTGCTTCACAGCATGTTTCCACCCAAAAAAATCCCACCATAATGTAATCTTCACACTGATTTATGATATAATAGTACATTTTCTCCTTGTGATGAAGCACTAATTTTATGCTTTAGAATCTAAAAGGTATTTTTTGATCATAAAAATCCTGACAAAAATAAATTAACAATCCTAAGTATTGTACCACTAGGAAAAACATAAGGATTTCTCTTACTTTCATAATTTCTATTTTACAGTTCTCACTAGAGACTAGATATTTTTTAAAAACCTTTCTGTATCTGAGGAGGAAAATTTTCATCTCTAGAAGTGGGTGAGTTACACAAAGCTGAATCCAGTAAGATCTGTGGCTCTAACCAGTTGGGCTTCCCAGGGCATATGGAAGAGATCTAATTCTGGATCATGACTCTGCCTAAACACAGCTTTGAACAGGCCAACCCTGTCAAAGCCAGGGCTGTTGGCATTTTTATGTAAGGTATCACCGAAGTTGGCAATAAATTAACAAATATTGTGGTGGCAGATTAAGAGGTTCCTTTTCTTTGCCCTTTGCTGTGTTTCCCAGCCTTTTCAGCAGTACTTTCCTTGCAGAGGATGGGAGTGTGCACTCACAAGTCAGCACATTGTGTTCTTCAGCCAAAGAAGTATTACAGAGATCCAAGCTGTGCTCATCAGAGAGGCTCCTGTCTGCTCCTGCCCTTGGTTTCCTCTGGAAGTGGCAGCCCAATGGCAGAGGTGACTGAATTCACACAAAAGTGCTCCATACCAACCACTGGATTAATTTGCTTTAAAATGTGGAAGTCTGTGAACTACAGCAGTTGAAGAATTAGGCACATTACCTATTGTGTGGTCTACAAGGTTAGTTTTCCCTGGAAGACAAAAGTTGTGGCTATTAGTCTCCTAAATCCAGCCATAAAGTTGATGAGACAGAGCCTGTGAGCACTGGAGCTCTGGCTGTGGAGATGCTGAGGAGTGTCCCTGTGTTGTCAAGCTTTGAGTCAGAGCAGCAATAGCAGTTAAAGCACCTTTGGAATGTTTTTTCAAGGGTTACTTGCTGTCTACACCCCATCTGCCCTGCTGGAGAGATACAGGGGCCTCAGGAAGCAAACTGAATTGCTCAGCATTAAGCTCTGTGGTATCACTCCAAACAGATGACAGCAGCAGAAAATTGGGTTCCACATTTACAAACTTAGTACACTAACTTAAATCAAAGTCAGCCTTGTTCTGCAGACAGGTTTTCCCATGTTCTCACACCTCTACTTTTAATTAAAATGCTGACAATCAGGGATAAGGGGAACAAAATACAAAGGTAATCATGTACAGAAAAACATATTTCACCAGAGCATAAGCTATTAGCACTTCCTCGGCTATCTGATCATCTGACAGGCTTAAGGGGAACAGTGATGTGAATTTCAAATCTCCAGCTGCTCCCCCAGGAGCCTCTGTCTCATACAGTTTGTACTGAAGTGAGACAGTGGAATGCAAAAATGAAGGAAAGGAAAAGACATAATGCAGCAGAATGGATAAACATAGGAACAGGGCTAAATTCAACCCCCTTTTAGTGCCGTTGACTTTGATGCATGTGGTGGCTTAGGAACATCTGTCTCGGAATGGCATAATCCCACACCTGAACCAGCATTTGTCACTTCTGTATGTTTAGCTCTGTAGGACTCAATCCGTTCAGGAAATTAAGCAGATGTCTAATGCTGAACAGATGAGCACTTTCACTGAAGTCAAAACAATTACAATTAGATGTTCACCAAAGCCCCTTGCTCACCTGGGAGCCGAGTGAGGGAGCTGTTTCAGGTGTTACCAAAGGCCTGGCCACACTGCAGGCACCAGGGCACCCCGAGCTGCCTCTGGACTTCCCCTGGGCCACTTTGCCCACTCCTTTCTGTGTGTGGGTTGATTTCACCCCCTCACTCAGCTGTTCTCTGTCCCTGATCTGGCCAGTCCAGTCACTGGGTACGGGCAGCCCTAAAGAAGTCTTGTGCTCAGTTGCTTTCCATCACTTCTCCTATGTGAACAGAAAGATGATTTTTATGCCTAGGAAAGTTGCAGCCTAAAAGTGACAAGAGAGCTAACAAAAGGGCCCTGACTGCTGAAAGAAAAGGGTATTGGAAATTATACTTCCCAGCATGGCAGGCAGCTGGCTCAGGGCACTCCAACCTGCCTCCAGTCAGGTTCCATTGGCTTTGGGAAGCGGAAAGGTCCTAAGGAGGAAGGATTATACATTGTGTATTTACAGTGAGTTACCTACCACGTGTGAGGGTAGCCAGAACTCCTCCAGTAATGGGATTTAGCACAACTTTAGGTTTTTATTTCACTGGAAGCTTCTTACACCTAGCCCGAGGATGTGGTGTTGCATCATCCAGGGAGTACAAGAGACTGGGCAGAGCACAGGTCAAACATAATTGCTGTTCTCATGTTTACTCTCTGCCCTCATGTCACTAGTTAACTAGGATTTTCTCCATGTGGAAATAATTTCCACATCTTTGCTCCTGAAAGAAACTGAAACAGTGTATGAATCCCACCTTTTTTTTCCTTAGCATATCTGCAAGCTATTTGCCTTTTATACACAGTTCCAAAGGTAACCTAAATGTTGCAAACAGACACACTCAGGATATCACAACTGGCTTTGCTCTGTTCCTGGCTGATCTGCCCATTTGGGCCCTTGTGACCTGCATGTCCCTGAGTTCACTATGAATGGTCAGATGGATATGTCTAACTGCATATGTCTTCAGCACATTAAGTATGAGGAATAAGCTTCTTGCAACATCCTTTCTTTCCTCTGAGCCATCCCAAGCCTTTTGCTTGCATACAAAACCCCCTGACTCTTGTAAATTGTACTCTGAGCTCTGCTGGATTCCAGAGGCAGCTATTGCCCTGTGTTTCCTCTCTGCTCATCTCTGCTACATCTTGGTTTGCAAAAGACACATAGGGTTGAAATAAAGACAAAAGGTGCTTTCCTTATGCTTGTCCTTTCATAATATACCTTGTCCAGTGGCAAATGGGAAAGCACAAGAGGTTGATAGGTTAGCTCTAAGGCTCTTTTTCATGTGCATCATTTTTCATGTCCTGTAGTTTAGGATCTGTCTTTAGAAGGAGAATGGATGAGATGAATTATTTAAAAAGGCTTGTATATCAAATTATATTTATCATAAAATATCTCAGGTTTATGTCATTTATAGATGTAATTTAATTATACCTAATATGTTTCCCTAATTGTGATATTGACTGTTTTATAGGAATCAGAATGAGCCTTTTGATCATTTGTAGGTACAGATTCACTAATAGGCATAAATCAAAATGCCTTAGATCAACTTTGTACCCCTAAGGCATAATGTAAATGATGAAGGGATGGGACTTCATTTTGTCATGTTCTCTTCAAATATCAAGATATATTAAAGAAAACACTTTTCTCAATCACCGGTGCGTGTACGAAGAATGAGTGACAACTTGATGTCATCTCTTTGATAAGTCTACTCCCTTGGCATTTTTAGATGTACTTTCATAAATGAGCTTCAATTTGTCTTGCACAGAGTGGAGCTGTATCTCACTGTCTGCAGAGCTGTATTTAAAAATGTGCTTACTACTCCATAATTCACAGAGGATGGGGAAACTAAAGGAAAATAAAAAGATATTCTTTGTGTATTTTGCTGGAGACCAACAGGGAAATGTGCATGTTTGTTCCTAAAAGTCAAAGCACTTCAGGGAGGAAGGCACACATGAAGTCTGTGCCGTTCCACCACCAATCTGGCAATTTGTTATATGGTGTTTTTACACGCTGCTACTCAGGGGATGAAGCTGCAATACCAAAATCACTGCCTGCTGAAAGAAAAAGGCAAGTAGAAAACATTTATAAGCTCCAGCAAGTCCTTTGTGCAGCAGGGTGTGCCTCTGAGCATGCCTGGACAAGCACAGGTACAAGCATAGCTCAAGACAAGCACACAGTCTGTTTTTTTCCCTGCACAGTGGATTTTGCACAAATGTACCCCTTAGATTCAAAAAAATATAAGGGTTTTTGATGGTGTAGGGATAGGAGCATCTTTTAACACTAAGGGAAGGCCACATAAGTGATAGAACGTATTAGATATGTCTGTAGATTTATGTTTCATATTACATATATAATAAATGTTCTAGTGCAAGGTGTCCCTGCCCGTGGCAGGGGATGGAACGAGATGAGCTTTGAGGTCCCTTCCAACCCAGACACATCTGGGATTCTGGGATTCTGATGAGTAATACAACATCAGTCAGATCTTCAGCTGATATAAACTGTCATCTTCCATTTGACATCTTAGAGGACTTTTAAAGTTTTACCTCCACAGAGAATCTGCCCCATTCAGCTTTGCAAATGGCCAAACTCGGCAGCTTCTGCAGCATCTATAGAATCAGACCCATCACTTCTCAGCCATTCCAACCTGACAACAGCTGCCTACTGTTACTGCTTCTTTGAATTTTAATCTGACATTTAACCTCACTGGAAATGCATTGCCTCATTTACTTTTCGTGCTCTCCCCCCTTCCATTTACTTCTAAATAATCTTTTTCTTTAGATGATTTTCATGAAATTGCCACTAAAAAGAGCCTGTTTGAGCTGCCTCATTTGAAAACTGTGAGATAGTGCAAGACATCTGAAGATGTCATTGTAACACATGAAAAGCACTTCAGCCTGCACATAAACACTATCAAGTAGAATTTGAACTGAAGTTATAAGCTAGGCTGAAATGATATTTTGTTAATAATTGTCAAATATTCCACAAATAGCACAATCCTAAATAGCACTATTCTGAGCAATGAGAGCACCACGTAACATGCTGAATTTTTAAACAGAGCTGAACAGAATATAGAATTTCTATTTGGGAAATGTGGACATCTTGAAGTTCAATTTTGTTCAGAAATGGAACAAATGTCGTTCCTACAAAAGGAAAATTCTAAATAGCTGCTTCAAAAAGTAATGTGCATTTCAAACTCAAAAGTTTAGGTTTAAAATTTTCTTTTTATTTTTTATTATTTTCATGTCATAGTTTGGTTAAAGAAATGACAGTGTATGGGAGAATTTCCTAAGAACAAAAGCATCATCAGAGACTTTGCTGATTTTTTTATCAGTACAATAGACAAGGAGCTGTTTTCTATATACTTATGTGGGATACATCTTCACATTTTTTACTACTGACAGATCACGAAATAATGTGAATAAAAATACAGAATATTTTAAATTAAATTTTAATGTTGAAATAAATATACAATTTTGATAAAACCAGTTCAGGTTTTTTATAAGAAGTTTTAGTGAGCAATGTTTAATAAGAAGCAAGAATAAGCAAAGCTCCATTTCACTGATATTTTCCAAGAGAAGGTTATTTTTTTGGAAATATGTTAAATCAATTGTTTCACTTATAATCTCAGGATACATTTATATTCAATCTATGTCAAGCAGGCACTGAATTGCTGTTACGATATCCACTGTCTCTTTGGCAAATGTTTTGCTCAGTAATACTGCTTCTAAAATTATTATTTGTGCTCTGATGTTACCCATGGATACAACCATGATCAAACCCCCTTCTCTTGGAGCCCTGCTGAGTTATGGGAGAGACAGTTCCAGCTCCAGAGAGGGATCTGTAGGAAGTGTGGAATGAGATTAAGGGAAATATGGACTGTCAGATGACACAAGGCTTTGCCCTATACCATTTCTAAATATCCATGTTCTCTCTTAATCCATTTTTGTAAATTACTTGGCAAGAAAACTCATTTCTGCACGGGTTAGAAAGATCTACAGTCCAACCCTAGGGAAGTAAAAACAGTATTTGCTTAGTTACAAGCAGGGACCAGGTGAAGCTGAGTCACCTCGTGTCACCATTCAGGGTCTCAGTGAAGGGCAGTAAAGTAGGAAGAATGATGCAGTTTCTTTTTGGGTCTGGCTAGAAATAAAAGACAAACGCCTTAAGAGTTATTCATCAAGAATCAGGAGGAAAGAAAGCAAAAAGTATGACAAAGACCTTGGGCAGGTCTGTTTCCCCAGCCTGCTCCTGGTGAGGACTGCCTTGCACAGCTCCAAGCAGGCACAGAGCACTGGCACTCTCCTGGCTCAGGGCTCTGCTCCCAGACACAGCAGAGCCAGCTCCTCAGTGAGCTGTCACTAAAGATTCTTTTCTTGGTTTTCTTTCTTTTCATGATAGCCCAAATTGAATACTTGCCTGGCCTTGTATCTGTCATGTTAGCTTTTTAGGTAGTGCATGTTATGTTCTATACTCCAGTGGTCTGCTGTCCTTCTGTAGGAATTTGGAGGGCTTATCAAGTGCCTCTAATGGTGGTGGCCTGAGGGAAAACAGTACACAGTTTGCTTTTACATTTCTTCTCCACTTTCAAAATATGGGAGATATTAATAGTACAAAGGACTGTTCCCCACTGCTTTGATCTCCACAACATTTCTGCTCTTTCAGCCTCCATGTCACTGCTGATGCCATGTTCCATTACTATTTTCATTATTCCAGCCCATAGTCCATATTCTTTTCCCATCTTCTCTGCTTTAACCCCAGCTGTATCCAGCCTTCCCTGGAGGAGAAAGGGGAGGCAGAGGATTGGCTGTGCAGCAGCAGGATCCCCTGAGAGCTGTGAGGGATTGAGGGGCTGTAACAAACCTCCTGGGACTCTTGAGCAGATTTATTTTCAAAGATAGCTGTTGATCAAAAAAAACCAGAAAAAAACAGCTGCATAAGCTGCTGTCCCCCCTGGAATAACCTCAGAGGAGATGTGCCTCAGAGACATGTTCCCTGAGTGCTTCTCCTTTGCTTCAGGGCAGCAGCAATTTGCTGTAAACCAAAGGCAGCCACAAATTCCAACATCCTGACAGTGGGTCAGCTCGTGTGCCCGTCATGTGAGACGGAAGAGAAAGCACAGCAATAACTCCTGTGGCTTCTCAGGAGGAGAAGACACCATAAAACTCACCCACCTCGCATCCCGATATTCCACACCGATGACATTTGAGGTGAAGGGGGGAGGAATCTTAATTTTCTTTGTCCCTGACTCAGCATGGAGTCAAAGTCATTATCGGGTTAGAAATGTCCGGGTTTGGTGACAGGTTACTGCAAGCTCTGGGAATTGTTTTCTGTTTACTTAAAAAAAGGAACATCCAGCAAGAGGACAGAGACCTAATTTGAATTTACTCTGCTACGGTGTGATTAGCACTATTTCAAACATTGTAAAATGCATTATGATAAAGTGTTTTGATTTAGTAGTGCTTAACAATTTACAGTAAATCACAAACTGAGCCACAAAGCCACAATTCTTTGTAGGTGTGTGTCTGTGCACACAGATTTACACCATTTGCAAACCATGAGATACTGGCAGCAGACACACAGTGCGAAGTCATTTGTAAAGAAAAGCAGATTCCTCTTCTTCATTAAATAAATCCATAAATAAATAGGAGACAGCAGTACTACAAAACGCGAATTGTTCTTCAGCTCCTGAATAAGATATTCAGTGGGAAAGAACTGACAAATATGATGCAAGTATAATATCTCTTCTCATTAAAATAATGCATTTATATACAATGGACAAGAAAAAGCAACTTAAAGTGTTCTCTAAAACTTTATGGAAAGCTGTGCTTGCTTTTTGAGAAGATGAGCAGAGCTGCCCAGAGAACAGAGCACTCAGCTGGGCACAGCAGCCTGGGTTGTGCTCTGGGATTAGTTTCTATCCTAGGTTTTGGACATGGCCAGGTATCAGTTGGTGATTGTGTCTCCACTGCAAAGCATTCAAAGGTCCATCTTTAAATTACATTGCAGCTGAGTGAAATTATTATCATTATTATTATTATTATTATTATTATTGTGATGATGATGCAAGGAAATGTATTTTTCATTGTGTACAGTGCACATTTTCACACACACTAAAATGGGAAAACAAAGTTGTTTGCCAATGTCTGACTCTGCTGAGAAACCTTATCTAGGGAAAATGAAGTTTTGTCAGACAGGTGAAGGACTCTCCCAAGCTATTAATTCATTTTGAATAATTCATTAGCTAACACTCTTAAACTCTGATAGTCCCAGGTAAATCCCAGAGAGGGGTTTTGTGGTCCCTCAGCCGTGCTACTCATCAAATGCATTAAGTTTTACATAATAAGAGGATGTGTGAATGTTTTTAAAGAGATATTTGTTCTGGAACTTGCAATTAGTGCACAGAGTCTAATTGTGGCATGTGTATGGTAAGAGAGTCACTGTGCACAGAATGGCAGCACAAACTCGTGTGTGGCTTCCCTTGATAAGTGAGTTACTGTTTTACTGTTTACTGTTTTACCTGGCACTCAGACTTCTGAGGTTCAATACAGAATTAAGGAAATATCTTTTTTTCAGCCTTGTTCTCCTGAACATCAGTGGGAAATGCAGAGTCAGGGTCTTACCTGATGCAAACTGGGGTATATTCACTGAAATCAATTCATTCATGGGCATTGTGAGCCAGGTGCTGGCAAAAGTCTTGCTGAGTTACAATGAAGGGGGATCAGTCTTTCCAAATGCAAAAGAGATGTGAATACAAAATTTACCTTTGAAATTCTCACAGGGGTTCATGTGCTGCAAACACATTGCCCAAAAGTACCCTCTCCCTCTAAACTCTGACAGGAAAACTGAATAGGCTGCAGTCACTATTTTTCCTAACTTCTTATTGAGCCTAAGATGGCCACTGAATTAAACTTTAACAAATAGATCTTTTAAAAACTAAATTAATAAACTTCCTTATTTCTCCACTATCTAAGTTCATAGCCCTTACTTAATGATGATGCACTTGATTAAATAAAATGAAAGAAAAATGGAAGTTCTTTCAGACATTAAAATTAATAATGAGTTTAGACTTAATCCAAAAGCAATTTAACTTTAAACATTCATATGAAATTAAATGAGCCATTGAATTTGCTATATAAGCAAGCATTAATCTTATCAATCTATGAAGACTGGAACGTTATACAGTGACCCATTAATTTCAAAGCCTAATACAAGGTCTGTTTAATGCCTTTAGTCTATTAAAAAGTGTGATCCTACAATATAACTGCTTTTTCATAAATGTTTAAACTCCAATTCATTCTGTTACTGCTTTGATCATTTGATAATCTGTTCTGACAAGATTATGGTTCAAAAAAATCCCAAAATATATGATGTCTTTGCATCTACATTTGCTCCAAGTTTGAACTTTAACACCAACAAAGGATTTATTAGAAAATACAAGGATTTGAACTGTTGGTGTTGGTGCATATGTTTGGTGTAATAAATGCTCAAGAAAAATTAGATTTCCTTTCATTAGCTGCCATTTAGACCAACTATCTTACCTATATTCTGAACTCTATCTTTTCCAATGCAGTGGAGAGAGATGTTCCACTAAAAAAACCATTGTTCATTCAAAACCTCTCCAAAAGAAAAGAGAAGATTTTCATTATGATGGATGTCTTTGGTGTATTTTCTTTCTGTTTGTAAGTGATGTGTTGGCCATAGTGCCTTGTGCAAGCATGGAGAAAAACCATACTTTTTGCTTTCAAGGTTTCTTTACAACAGTGCAAGTCATGGTGCTTGGCAAAATTAAAATTAAAAAAAAAGAAAATGAAAACTGCCCTTTTCAGTTAATGAGATATTTCAATATCAGAATTTAATGGCATGATATGTTAGCTCCTGCCATGGAAGGTCATGGTTTGAAATTTCTGTTTCTAATCAGTAGTTGCTCCCACAAAAACCAATCAGAGGGAAAGGTTGATATTTAAATATGTTTATGTTACTAAACAGGTGCTCCAGTTTGACATACTATACCTAATTCTACCTAATTTTCACAAATCTAAGGTCAAAGAGAAATTACACTTCTTAAAATAAGACAAAAACAGTTCCAGTGTGGTTGTTAAATGTAAAGAATAATAAGTAGCTTGATGAATGCTATGGTCCTTGAGAGTGCACTCCAGAAATGTCTGCAAAACTCAAGCAGTTTTTTCCATGTAGGAGTACATTTTCCTTGCCTGTAATACCTTCTTTGACTTACATCTGCTTGCAGAAGTCTGTGAAATATGGATACAGTAGTACTGCATCCTTATACAAATAAATGACTGTTATTAACTTTTAAGAGTCTCCCCATTTTGGTCCTGTGCACTAATTAGGAATGCAAGGGTATGAGCAGATTACTTGTGTAAACTCATGGAGCTCATTGGAGCATTTCCCAATTTACATTGGAGACTGTGTTAAAATCTGACCTGCTAAATGGCAATATATTCCTTCTCAAATATCTTTCCTTGCTTTAAGAACAGAGGGATCCTATTTCAAGGGACAGAAGGACAAAATAAAAGGCTGGTGGTGTATTTTGTGTTACAGTCCAACAGCTTGAGGAAGAATTAATACTGTACTCAAGAGATTATTCAAGCAGAAGCTGAATTCAGGTAATTACACATTTAATAACAAAATCACTGGCTTTCCTAAGGGTGTTCATGTCAGGATGTTACTCAAAAGACTTTCACAGTAGCAAGTGCTTGGTAAACTTCTGAGTCTCTTGGCTGTTGTCAAGGCCGGCTTTAATCATCTGTTCTGCCTCTTGGCATCTTATCCATGGTTGTCTTGGAAGGCACTCCGAGTGCAACCAGCTGTGGCAGTGCAGACCCTGCAGCTGCAACCTGTGTCCAGAAGGGTATTTTGGCTCTGGTTTCTAAGAGGTGGGACATCAGGAACTGATTGACCAGAAAATACCTGAGGTATTCTTAAGTGTTTACTGAAAGTATATTTCTTAATTTTTATTGGGAAGTACAATTTTCTCATACCTAAATGGTTTGACAGATTGGTAATTTTGTTGAATTTTTATTTTGGGAATAATAGAGGCATGGACTGATGAACACCTTTTTTATTTGTTCAGCTTTTGTATTTTCTAACAATATTTTTATTTTTCCTTTCAAATGAGGCCTTCATTTCTATTCTACATTCTACACTAAAGTGCAGTTGCAACCAAATGAAGCATTTTGATTTTTGTCAAAATAAAATCTGTCAGTAGCTGGCCTGAGACAGTATTTTGGTTTGTTACGGTTGGAATCTTCTTTCATGGAGAATTTTGAAGTGATAGGATTTGCTTCCTGATGGGCATGAAACCAGTTTTGAAATTACAAATTCTTTAGAAAAATGAAAATGCCATTCTTGTCACAGCTCTGGTGCTTTTTAAGCTGTTCCATGTTCACTTGCCCTGTGATAAAAATAGGATGTTGAGAACATTTGCCACAAGTAAGCGCTAAACGTAAGCAGAGCAGATTTTCTTATGCAGTTCTGCTTCCATTAATATTGCACCCTGATCTGGACTGGCTGAATTAATCTGCAGCATGTAAATCTAGGCATCAGCATCACCATCAGCAGTCAGAACGGTCATAATTGGCTTATAGTAATTAAAAGTCTGACAAAGAAGCAAACTTCAAAGAAACCCCAGCGCACCCCACCTTGGTTATGTTTGTCTTCTCAACAACTCTAATCTCAATGGCCATAGCTTGGCTTTGGGCTTGTTTTAGGCATTTGAACACGGGTTCTTGTCTCAGCCCCTCACTGAAACACAGGTCACCAGCTACAGGTCTTGCTCTCTGTCTCCTTGTGACCACTGTACATGCAGAGCAGTAACATGGTGTGTAACCAACACGTGATGTGCTGCAGCCAGGTGGTGAGTGAAAAAGAAATCCTTCCTTTCTGTTTGCATTCAAGGTTTTGATTTTGCAGCCTGCAAAATGAGCTTGGTCTAGAGTTTCTGCTTTGGCAGAACCATAACCTCTCACAGCAAGTTTCCAAAACAGGTACCAGCCCTGTGTGTTACTCCCATCTGTGTAATACAGGCTGGTATTACTGCAGCTGGAACACAGTGTTTGTACTCCAGTGTTCACTCATATGCCTCAAAAATATCTCCTTGGCAAGGACAGATTGAACCAGCAAGCCATGCAATGAAACCTGTTTTCTGCAGGGGTTGTGCAAAATACCCATTGGAATTTTTCCAAGGCATTGAACTGGTTCTCTTGCATATGAAAGCACTATAAACATACTAAAACCCTACAGTTTTATCAAGTTCTCTTAGTCTTTCAGCTCCCACATAGCTGAGTGTAGTTCAAACAGTACATCCCTCAGGATTGTAGTCCTGGAGCTTCTGCTACTCATTTATTTATTCCTTGTCAGCTTCTTCTGCTCTAGGGGTAGATAAGTTATTACTTATTTGGTTTGTATCCTCTCTTCCTGAGAAATTCTGATAGCAGAGTCAGCAGCCAAAGTCCTGTGGTCTGGAGAGCTGGGAGTTCCTTTCCAGAGAGAATCTGTGGTGCCTCATCAACACTTCACAGAACCACAGGAGGAGTCTGGCTGGGAGAGCTCACAAATTCAGACCTGGGCTGACTTGAGAACTTCCACATTTTGGAGACTCCTTTATTTGCCTCCTGTTGCAGTGTTAAATTATCCTTGCTGTGATTTTTTTCCTCTCTTATATCATGTCAGAACTATTTATGAACATGTTAGTTATATCAAGTTCAAGAAAAATATTTCCAGACCAACATTAGTAAGGATTGTCTTAAAGTGGAAAAGAGCCACAAAGGATGAAACAGTCTTCACTTCTACCTCCTGTAGGATTCTGAACTGTAGGAAAACAGCACAATTGCATCACTCAGTCAAAGCCAAGTTTGGGACCCATGCTGTCGCCAGATCCTGAGATGTCACAGTCACAGTCCACTTGCATTCTTCAGTGTGAATGACATTAAAGGTTATGATCTGTTTCCCTCAAGACAAAATCATACTACATAAACCAGTGAATTAGGACAAGTACCTAAAGCTTGTTCCCCAACACATGCCACAGCAAGAAAACATTTTAAAAATTGTTTGCATAGTTGCAACTATTAGGTTTTGGATGTAATAATCATTTTCAGACGCATTCCTGTTTACTTCTGTAAATGTATTTGCACAGCACACAAATTTGACAGATGGATTCGGGGAGGTCACTTTGCTGTGCAAGCAAAAAGCATGCACACCATAAACCCCAGCCCTTTTAGAAAAGCACTAAAATGAGAGAGTTTTCTAAATAATTGATTTCTAAACCAACAATTGAACTCTTGTAATAATTACTTTGAGACAGGAGATAAGGTTCAGTTACTGTCTATGCTGGCCAACAATATAAAAAAACTTAATGGAAGATGGTTTTCCTAATAAGAAAGTAAGAATTATAAGCAATAAAACCCAGCATGGGATGTGATTATCATGAGGCAATATTATCCTTGGGCATTTTGCTATTTAAAAGCCAAATGCTCCCCATAAATATGTGTATTTCTTATTAACCACACCCCTACAAGCTGCCAGATTGATATAGAGTTGGGGTTTTCTTTAGATTTAAATAGAGATATATCATCTTAATAAGTTGTTTTGGGCTCGAATATTGTAGACATGACAGTTCTGTGCTGGAGATGCTCATTACTTTCTTTCCAATGGGTGATGTTTCGACCTTCACACCTCCATTTTCAGGGGAGTAAAATGGTGGTTACCATCACTTTGGGATAAAATGAATCAATCCCTTCTTAAGAATGACCAATCGATCAGGAGTGGAATTGTGCTAGAGCTGCTGTTGTCTCTCTTTTCTTTTTTCATTAGTTACATTGCCAATATGAATAATTTAACTGCCTTAGGAAAGCTGCAAAGTGGCATTTTTTCTCAAGCTAGTTCCCAGACTGTGGCACAATTGGGTGATGCCAAAAGTATAATGAGACTTTTTAGGAAGCACAGAGCATTAAGAATTTCTTTTAAGATGAATATAACATAAATGTTATCCTCATGTATGTCACCCATCATTCTTTATATCTTTTGTACATTCCTTTGTGTTTTGTCCCATCTGAGCTGCTTCTTTCGATTTTACGTCATCCCTCATTCCCACAAACTGCTCCAAGCTCTCCCTTCATCTGTGTTAACCTTAGGCAGGGGTAGTGAGGAGCAGACTGCACACCTTCATCCTTTACACAGTAAGGACAAAATAGAAATGTACGGCTTCAGAGAGAGAATTTGTCCCAGAGTTTTCTCTAAGAAGGATGTTTTCCCATCTGAGTAAGGATTACTCAGTCCTATGACCTGGCCATCCTTTCTGCACTGAGCGAAACAAAACTTACATCACTTTTAGCAGAAGCCTCCCAAGGCAGGAAGGAGAGTCGGTTCTCTACACCTCACTTTGACAGCACACCATGACGTGCAGCTTGCGAAGAAGCATTTCACTGCTTCTGCTGGAGGCTTTCTTATGGAGGAAGTACGAGGAGCTGCCCAGGAATTTGTCATCTTCACGTCTCAAGAGGAGCCAGAGCTGCAGGCAGAGTGGAGGCAGAGCTGGAGGCAGAGCTGAGCCCTCGGAGCCGTGGCAGGTGACAGGAGCAGGCTGGAGGAGCGAGCAGCCCCTGCCAGAGCCAACACTCTGCTCCCAGGCTGCTGCAATCCTGCATCCAGCAGGGCTGCAATACCCAGCTGCTGCAGGGCTGCTCCCCATGTTCCACCACACTAATCTCTCCTCCGCCGAGAGCCTGACCTGCCAGGCCCCCGACGTCTGCAATTAGGACACAGAATTCTGACAATATTATATCGCAATAGGGATAATTACCGCTGAGGGTAAGTGCCTGCTGTCACATTGGTTGCTTTGTGCATATTAATTGGTTAACCTGGTGATGGTTGGCCAAATTCTTTCCTTGATCAAAAGGCATACTGAAACGCAGCTGAGTATTTAAACAATGGACCTTATTAGTACAGTGTTAGCAACTCAGCCCTTCTTACAAAAAAAAATTGTACAAGGAAACACAAACCATAAATTGTTACTTGAAATCCTTTTGGAATCTCAAAGTATAGTGGCTTATAGATCAATTACTTTTTCACAGAAGCCTTTATGTAAAAAGAAAGAGACAAGGTTATTAAGCAAAAAGAAACAGAATTTCTTTTTTTTTTTTTTTTCTTTCTCAAGACCAGTATTATGGTCATTGACAGGAGATGGAAAGTAGACAATATTTTTAGAATCTTTATCTTTTGCTGTATTTGTTTTACTGTTAATTAGAAAATCCTAGACAGACTGGCATCAACTCTCAAGTAAATTAGCATTTTCCCCACTACGTATGTGCAACATACATGGCTTTAAAACAGAAAGAGAGTAGGTTTAGATGGGATATTGGGAAGGAATTGTTCCCTGGGAGGGTGGGGAGGCCCTGGCACAGGGTGCCCAGAGAAGCTGTGGCTGCCCCATCCCTGGAAGTGTCCAAGGCCAGATTGGACAGGGCTTGGAGCACCCTGGGACAGTGGAAGGTGTCCATGGCAGGGCATGGAACAAATGATCTTTAAGGTCCATTCCAACCCAAACCATTCTGTGATTCTGTATTTTTATAAGTTTTAAACTTTATTAGCTCTGTGTGTCTTGTGCCTGCTTAAGAAGTTCTGGGAGATTAGGTCACCAACCTAGTGGACATAAACAATTATGGTATAGCAATGATTTATTCTGTATTATAAATTACCTCAGAACAAAAACTGCAAAGAACATTTTATAGGTTATCAAAATGATATACAATGAACCAGCTGTGTGGAAAATTATGTACAGTGGAGCACCCCAGCTTTCATTGTATATCCATAACATCCATAACATTCACTTAATAGATGTTTAATTAGAAATAGGGCCAGTGGACTTGCTCTGGATTTAGTCACTCTAGTGAAGCACACTGATGTGCACAGATGTGCAGGAGCAGGAGTGGCATCTGGCCAATAGATCACTTCAGGCACAGGGTTTAGTCTCTGAGGCCAATGCTTGTGATTTTACTGATACCAGGAACTGCTGATAAAGACAGAACTGTCCTGGGGAGGGGGAACACTTTGAAATCACCTCCAGGCCTCCACTGCTCTTTTTTGCTATACTTTCTTATCATGCCATTTTCTAAATTTTACCTTTCCATGTTCTCCCCCTTGGACACTGGTTTCAGTCACCATCTCACACCTCTTACTAGCACAAGCTGAAGCATTCAGAGGACTACAACAAGTCCCTGAGAATGATGGTGCTCACCTTAAAAAGAGCAGTACTTTCTCATTAGTGTGTATTTTACTAATGCTCAAGAACTATTTGAGTCCATGGCCCGTTTGTATAACTTCTTCAGTGGAGTAGATGATCAGTGTCTTAATTTCATTCAATTCTTAAGGCTAAACTGTAACAGAATAATATAGTAAATAAAAGTTATATTCAAAAATATTCCCCTTTGCCACTTAAGGAAATGTTAAGATTGTTGATTTTGTTAATACCATTGAAGAAACCATTTCCTGTCTGAGAATGATGGACACAAGTGACGTTATTGGGGCTCTGCTTTGACTGTGGGAAATTATGTTTGCACTCTGGGGCTTCCACACTGGAAAAAAAATTATGAACAGAAACAAAAAAAAAAGTTCAGGGGTTCAGGACAACACATATTTGTTCTGACTGCGTGTAGACTATCAATCAGCTTGGAAATTACACAGCTGTGACCAAAGCCAACCATTTCTCAACAGTGACGTTCCCCTACTGTCTCCCAGCCACTTCCCCCAAGCACACGCTTCAAAATACAGCAAAGGCACATTGCTCATGCACTTTTTGCTTTGTGTGACAAACTTTTTATCAAGTTTAACGGCAAAATATACATGCAAACATGTATATAAAAGATTGTCAGTTGGTTTCTTTGTTTAAAGATCAGGTAGTTTGTACTTGGCAGGGGTTTCTGCTGTTAACCTCAATCTTGCCCTTCCCACCTTGCCAGTTTTAGCTTAGTGGTAAACCTGGGCTAGATAATAGGAGCCATGGGAGTCACTTTATAAAGCCAGGAAATCAAAGGCAGATGTTAAACACAAATTGTACCAATCAAACAGAGCTTACAAAAGAGTAGAACTCTCTCCTGTAATTCTATTTGAACAAACGTGTCAAATACAGGGACTGGTAGAAATATCATCTTCATCAGGTCCCACTCTCATCAGCTGCCCTGCATTTAATCCCTTCCCTGCTCATCAGTGCCATCCCTCGATTGTGAAATCACCTGGAAAGACACAATCAAGCCTAACAATCCTTTGCAAAGGGACAGCCAGCTCTGAACTGCCCAGCAGCAGCTTCAGTGTGGCAATTTCCCTGATGACACCTTCCCAGCAGGTGACCTTAGGAGCTCACTCTGATTTGCTTATGTCTTGTACTTCATGCCAATCATCCAGTCAAAACTGCAAAATATCCTGTGCTTTGGAGATGAAAATGTAAGGGAGAGTGGATGGCACTCCAGGCGGATTCCCAAGCCTCCCTGCTCAGGTGACACGTGTGCTACTCTGGGGCTGTTCAGGCTCTGTACACAGCCACATCCTCATTTCCTGCACAAGCCCTGCACCCAGTGCCTGGCAGGGTGCAAACTCCTCCAGCAGCTTTCAATTCCAAACACATTTCCCATCTTCTGGGACAGGGTAGAAGGCTCTTCCTACTCAACCTGCAATCCAGCCTCCAGTTTGGCATTTACTGATTTGTTAGTTTGTCTTCTTTTGTTCTGATAATGTTGGTTTGCAGCAGGCTATTTATACTGAGAATATTATTTCCCAGAAAAACCTTATTTTAACAGCTTATTCCAGAAAAAGGTCTTAGCTGACCTGACTTAGGTGGCTTTTCCCACAGGGTCTGAGTTAGTGTAGTGTTCAGAGATGGTTTAAAGGCTGCTGAAGTTAACAGAAAGATGGACATTGAGTATAAACAAAGCTAAGCAGTGAAGTGGGCAAATATCTAAATATTATTAAAGTGTTCTGTGCTGGGGTGACTCCACCTGTCAGTTTTGCTGCATTTCTGACAATTGTAATTGGACCCAAGAAAGCTGAATAAAACAGCCACAGCTTTTTGCTGAAACACATTAAAAGTGTAGGGGGGTTGTGTAACCTGAAGAATTGGCCTAATCTCTTTGTTTTTAGAACCATGAAGGCAAGAGCAAGTCAAGTCATGGCTGTCAGCTGCCCTTACCAACAGCAATGCCTTGGCTATATACAAAGGAAGAAAACCTAAGTTATTCTATGTGTGTAGGACAATAACAATAAGATTATTGTTGCTCCATGGCCTCACACTGTACCCAAAACTTGACTTAATGCCCCTGTAGTGGTAATAAAAAGAAATTGTAAATCCAATTTGTTTTGGTAATATGAATGATGCCTTTGTTCTATTGAAAATATTTGCTAAAACAAACAAAAGGAAAATGATATTCCAGAATGGCCATAATAGGAAACTGATTTTGGTCCCTTATATTATGATTGCCAAAAACATAATTTCAGTCATCCCAGCTCTGATTCTCCCTTCATTCTCTACACGTGTATCTCCATTTATTCCAGTGGAACCATCTTGTTTTGTTCTCATTAAACAAATCCAAAATCTAGTGAGACAGAGAATTTTAGAGCTTTATTCAAAGCTCACTGAAGTCAGTGAGATACTACCCCCTGACATAAAGCAACCCAAATAATTTCAGAATTTGTTCTAATAGGTGATACTAGTTAAACCAGTTGTATACCTGTTTAACTTCATTGATTTCAAATGCATTGCTGAGTGTTAGGTTAATTATCTTCAGTGCGAGGCAAGGCTTTCAACATCACCATGGGAAGAATAAGTTCAAATGTAACAGAAAACTGTAGTTAAGGAGCAGATTTCTCAATTTTCTTCAATTTAGCATCAGTCCTCATGTGACCCCATCCTATTGCTTAATTCATTTAAAAATACATTCTGGTTTCTCAGTGATGAAGGCAAAACAGCTCAGCACAGCAGAGCACACCATTGTCTGGCTTTAGGTCTGGTCAAGGGAAATACAGAGTTTTAAAAACTCTAAATGTGCTGTGTTGAACACACTGTGCTTTTCTTTTTTCCTCGTTAATGTTTTCAATCTCAGCAATGCTCCTGAGCTAAACCCGTGGTAGCTCTCAACCTCTTACCCTTTCAAAAGAAGGAATATCCACGGGAAAAACACTTACTAGAACAAGGATGCTTGGCTTAAGACATATATCAGCAATCTGAATTTTTAGCATTTTATTGTAGTAGAAAGATGTCCCAAATATTAGACATAATTAACAACCACGCCACGGCAAATTTGTGATGGGCTCAATGACAGCCACATGGAGCCTGATCCTGCTGTCAGGCTGGAGCTGCATCCCACAGTGTCCTTAGCCCATGTCATACGAGCTCAGGAGTGTATCTGGAGTATTGCAAAGCACTGATTCACAATTTCAAAGAGAAGGAAAATACACCTGCAAGCCAAAAACTGCTTATCTACTCCTTGCCCGTCCTCATTCAGACCTGTACAGAACTTGCACAGATTGATGAATCTGCACAGCTGCTCATCATAATGCTTTGGCTGTTCCACTCAGCTATGGAGAAAATATGCCTGGATTTTACTGCTAGGGTTGATGAAAATTTGATTTTAAAACAACATTGCAAAAAATCTCCCCAAACACAAACTCCCCACTCAAATCCTTGCCAGCCAACCAGCCTTGTCCCACTGTGTTCTTACCCAGATATTATATTCCTCTTCCTAGAAGATGTGCTGTTCTTAGAGAGAAAACTTGTACATTCGAATCTGAACTGCCTATAGTGAAAATACACAATTTTGGCCAATTGCAGGTATGTCAGGCTGCATTTAGACTGAGGTGTTTCAGAAGCACTTTGCACTGACCTGGCCCTGGCAAGGTGAGGGCTGAGCATCCCTACAGCTGCTGCCCACAGCTCTCAGGGATCACACCTGGTGCTCTGGGCAGCAGCACCGCTCACCTTCCCAGCCTTCTGTAGCCTGACTTATAACAGGTCTCTAGATAATGAGGTAGATAACGTTTTCCTCCATCATACAAAGTTTGAAAGTTCTTCCTTGCAATTTGCTAAAGGTAAACATTGGGTTGGCCTGTCTGACAGAGAAGACAGGGATCTCTGTAAACTGTTCTCCATCTGCTGCTGTAACTTCTCTTGACTTTGGAAGTTTTTGTTGCACAGGCATCTTGGGATTTTCCCCTTAAACAACGAATTGTACTCTGTTGAATCTCAATTAATGGTACTACTATTTAAATAATATATGTTCACATTTTTAAATTTTCAAATGTGTCACGCTGGTGATTCAAGATTTACCAGGCAGATAGTTTAAAGAAATTATTTTGTATGCAGTGGTTCATTTAAATTATAAGTACCCATTACTCTCTATTTCATTTTTAACAAGTTCATCATCCACTCAAAGAAATGCCAGACAGCTTAGGTTGGAAAACTGATTTATCTGGCATATGCAAAGATGGTCTCCTTGCAGTTGGGGTTTCATAATCAGAGCAGAAACATATTAAGGGTAGGTGTCATATTCCTTGATGTTTGCAAAAACTGTCAGAAGCCTGAATGCATTATGGACTCTTCTTTTGTTACATTACAGTCTTTCAGTTCCCACAGCAATTTATGTGCATATGCAGGACCAGTTCCTGAGCTCTTAACTCAGGTAAGCCCTGTGGATTTCTGCAGCATCTTACCTTAATAAGGACTTCCAGATTCAATCCTTGAAAATAAAATGAAAAATTCTATGGACTGAATATATTTTATAGTGAATAATTATTCAGGGAATTCAATATTAAAATATTGTTTTAGAACTATATGCACCGTTGGAACAATAGAATCTGGCTAAATAATATTTGGATTAGCCTAGCATTGCTCTTTCCATGCACTAAAGAGATAACTGGTACAAGTTTCATTTCTTTTCTTTTCCATTTTTTATGTTCCACCAAGAATAGCTTGACTCAGAGGACACTAAGATGAAAGATATTTGTTTTAATCTTTGATAATATGGTCCTTTATGTTGTGGGTTTAAGGGAGTCTAAAACATTGAAGGAAGATTTTGAAAAGTGTTTTGCCTCCAAATGATGTTGCTGGGCCCTTGGTGGGCTTCCTAGATCTGCTGAGATGCCTGACCCAAAGTTTTCTACATTTCTCCTTCTGGAAGCCAGGTTGATCCTCTGCAACTGCCAGCTGATGGTAGGGCAGGTCCTGACCTCCCACCACTGAAAGGGGTGAAGGAGCAGAGCAAAACATGATTATTTGGGATTCATTGCAAGAAATGCGTGCTGTGATGTTAGGGGCACTCAACAACCTTTAGAATTCATCTTGTGTCAACATTCAGGGAAATTGGCTCAAGATTGTCTGAGATGGACCAATAATAAGGTTATTGGTTAAAGGAAAAAAAAGCAACGGGTAAAAGTTTAATTAAATTTTCAGTCTTCACAATGAAGGATCACTGCCAAGCTTTGTAAGTGCCTCCTAGGGCCAGGGAAGCAGTGCGAGAAAAATGACCACAAGGGTGGTAAACAACCTAATGACATAATTTTATTTGTAACTGCTTATCACAATTGTATCCATAGGATCATAGAATCATGGAATGGTTTGGGTGGGGAGGGACCTTAAAGCTCATTCCCTTCCACCCCCTGCCATGGGCAGGGACACTTTGCACTTGACCAGACTCCAAGCCCCCTCCAACCTGGCCTTGGATACTGCCACTCCCATTGCACATAATATAAACGCCTGGCAGCACAGAAGCTTTAGAATTCTGCTGCTGATTAGGTTTATGCCCAGAATTCTGAGACTTGGTTATCCTTGCTAACACAGTTTCTGGCTTTCTTGTCAATGGCTTCCATGTAACTGTCTACTTAACCATGTAAATCAGTGTCTCAGGGTTCGAGTTCATGAACTGTGCAGATTCTTAATAAATAATAGCTTGCTTAGACCTTTAATTGCTTTGAAGACCCCCTAAGAGAGGATCAGCCACGAAACTCATGTAATATCCTGCTGCCTTGGGGCAGAGCACTTCCCATTGCTCTGCCTTTAGTTTGCTGATCAGCCATGTGCAATCTGGCCTTAAATTGGCAGCGTGAGCCTCATTTTCCCAAAGTGGAGGACTTTTGCAATCAGCTACTTCTATTTATGTAGACAATAACAGACATGATCAATGAATAACACTTAGGCTCTCTTTTAAGATAGATCTATTTTCAGCTGTTGCACAAAGAGCTGCTTGTCACCATCTTCCTGGTGTTTGCCAGCTCAGCATTACCCCGTGCAGGCACAAAACAGGAAACAGGGCAGGCAGTGCCAGCACAGAATTGTCCTGTCTGTGTCCCTGCACTGCTCCCGGTGGGAAGCATTGTCAGAGCCAGCCCCACACTTAATGGAAAAACACCACAAACACAGAAAGATGAATTCTGCAAAACTGAGGAGGAGCAGGATGCATTTTGCACACGGGATAGATTTAACATCAGGACTGTGGCATTAAGAGGCACAGTAACTATAAAAACCTGTGTGTCAGACATTAGAAGCAGCCTAAGCAGCCTTTGAGGGTAGGGAGTTTTTTCTAAAGGGTAAATTAATCCTGTGAGGAAGATAATTTGGGGACCTCTCCATCCCATGGCAGCCAGGGTTTAATTCACACCCTTACACTGACAAGAGGCACGGTCTGTCTCAGTGATTTATGGGTGTGGATGTTAGAACAAGCATGTTGCATCTCATCTCTCTGTCTCTCCATCTCTTTATCTTCCTCTCCTCCCACAAAAGAATAAGTCCACAAACATTGTGATGAACTGCAGTGTAATTCTCTTTTTCACCATTATTGATGTCCCAGGCAGTCATTGCTCACACATTGAGAATGGTGCAGAACAGACAGAAGGTACCTAGCTGAAAATGTCAGATTCTATGATTTTGGTAGCTGTAAGTACCCATTTAGACCCATACTGTCTTGATTTCAGCTATGCCCAAAACATATGTATAATTCATCAGTCTTCATCTTGCACCTTCAGCTACTGAGTAACTTGTCAGTTTTTATTCTTGGTCAATATATCAGGAGCAATGATGTTCTGTGCATAAGATTAAAACAGAATAAATGATATTTAGTGATAATTTAAAAAAAATCTTCAGCGAGCACAGATTCTCTTCCAATCTGTTCTGGTTTTGCTTTTGGCTATAAAATTTTATTGTAGCTTAGGAGTTCTTTTCTGAAAGAAATAGCCTTTATTCATCTTCCCTCCATTGGCAGCACCAAGAGTGAGTTTAATGGATAATGCAGAAAGTTAATTTCAGAGAAGTTACTTAAAAATACACCAGGTGAAGGTATACATTAGAAAGTCAGTCCCATTTCAGGTTTTTTTGTGTCAAAACACCACAGCAGTTCAGGGTTCACCTCGAAACAAGGGGTGCTGCTGCAGGTGTCTTGTAGCTGGCTCCATACCAGTCTCTCCTGTCACTCACCTGGAAAAGGAGACATTTCTTGGTAGCTGTGTTCAGCCACAGGACAGAAAGTTTGGGGCATCACAAAATGCTGAGGTGGGGTGGGGTTGTTTTCTGGGGTCTGCCCATAGATTAAGTCATAGGAAGTCTGCATAAAGGTGTCATGGACCCACTCTGCCTCTATGACTACTAAAAAATTTTCTTGACAGGCTGAAAATGCTCATACTTTGATTTAGATGGATTTCATTTCATAGAATAAGCAGAAAATCTTGAAAATCCATATAGTCTTTGTGTGTGAACAGTCAGGGAAAGGTTAGAGAATAATGACACATTTGTGATGGCTCCAGACTGATTCAGTTCAGTTTTGGCAGAAGGTTCTGCTCACTTGTGTCACTGAATCCTAGCTCTCTGTATTACACTTTCTGTGGGAGATCTGTTAACATGATTGCTAATAAGATATTGTTCTTTTTTCTTTGTCAGTTATTCAGAGAAAGGACAGATACTTGAAAATTATTTTTTGAAAAAAAGACTTTCTAAGAGACTACAAATTAATGTGGAACCTATCAAGTGAGAGGGAAGCTAAAAAGGAATGAAGGGAGTGAAGCTAAATGTGCTCGCAGTAGGTTTTCTTTTTCTTGCAAAGAAAGGTGACAGCTAGGAAGGGAATAGCTCTGGGACATGATCCTTGCAGGCTCTGTATGCAACACCTGCACGTACAGAGCCTACAGACATCATCTTGAACAGCCTGAATAAAGACCAAGCTGATCTGCAGCCTCTATGATAGACTGACTTCAGTGTGAGCTATTTATAAATCATTCTTTCATTCTCAACAATGCTTTGGCTGGAGCCAGAAAGGACAGAACTCCTGGCAGCCTGGCCCCTTGCCTAGTGTGCTGTGACTGACATGTAATCTGTCACTCCCCATCATCTGTGGGGTGGTGATAGGAAAATAATGCTCCTCAGCTTGCCTTAGATCACACATTACTCTCCTGAATACAGCTCCCTAAAGCTGTGAAATGGCCTTTAGAAAGTGTCTTTGTTCATTTTTTTATACAGGAGAATGGGAATAAATGATAAACAGGCTGGAGGGAAGGAAAGCAAAACACACATTAGAGACCTGATGAGAGAAATTGGCTATGACTGAGACTTCAGTGTGACCCGATGACCTTTCTGTGCAGAAAACCCATGGTGAATATCAGAGGCAGGGGTGCAAGGGCTGGGCTGGGAACTGACTTGGGCACTGGCTGGGAATGGCATTTCCTGAGCTTTAATCAGGGTTTAACCAGTCGTATTCAATACATCCCTGGGAAATCAGTCTCCTTCCATTTCTCCACTCTTTAGGAAATAAAATTCCCCATGTGAAATTCCTCTATGGCAAACGTGACATAACAGGGTCCCACTTCCATCTGGTGACCTGGGAGTTACAGTAACACAAACACTGTAGCAGTAATACTATAATATAATAAATGCAATAACCATGGACCTTAGTTACACAGATCTTTTACTAAAACATATCTTTTTGGATGAGTTGAGGATCACAGTTATTTTAAAAAAAAATTGCACTAAATATTTTTCTTTCAGGCCATTTTATTTTGATGACTTGTTTACATTCCTTTTATGCTAGAAAAAGTCTCTAAGATTTACAGAGATGCCAAATTAAATTCCTTCTGTCTCACTCCTCCAGCACCCCCTGGTTCCAGGGCACCAATCCTCTTTGTTTCTTGGTTTGTATACAGTGAAGTTGCTGATGATCTTTAGAATATTATAATGCTCTGCCTGAGGTCTTAACCTTGCTGCCTCAAACGACATTTATGTAAATTGTCACCAGAAGTTTGGGGCAACTGTCTTTTCTTCCTTAATAACATGTCACACTGTTGTGGCTTTATTTGTATTTCATAAAGACATGATTGATTAAAGAGGTCAAAATTAATTTAGATTGATATTCACGGGACTTCTCATGGAGACATTGCAGTATGAGTCCCCCATATTTTGCATTTTAATTTGCTTCTCAGTAAACTTTATGTTTCCACAATCTCACTGACCCTTCTTACAGTTCACTAGACCAATTCTTGAATGTGGCCCCTCACTCTTGCCACCATCTCTCCCTCTTTCTCAGCCAGGTGAGGGGGCACACAGGGGCACTCGAGCTCCAGGAAGGAGGTGAGATGTGTGTTTGCACCAGTTTGTTCCAGCAGACATTTGCAGGTGCACTGTGGGTGACACCCTGAGTGTTCCCATTCCTCCCAGCACAGGCAAGGCAGTGCTGCCAGTGACTGCGATGGAAGCAAAAGCCAAACCAGGCCCTTTTTATTCATGCAGATGAATGCAATGTCCACTGAAAGCCTATCTCATTATTCATGTTTGAGTCTGCTTATCCTCTGAGCTCTTTTCGCGTTCTTTATTGTTCTCCCTGTGTAGTTCAGGAATACATTTTAGCTCAGATTTATACTGGCACAGACATCAAAGCACTGACCCACGAAGCCCAGTGTAACAGGTTGTTTCTTTTGTACCACAATAAAAGATCCTGATTTATTCTCAGTTTACCTAGTAGGAGAGAAGAAAATATGGAGGCTAAAACTACTTGGGTGCCTTCCAAAAATGTGACTGATTTTACTCAGGTCAGTATCCTGAAGCAGTGCTTCAGATATTATTATTATTTTATGGTCTATGTCCCCCTAGCCCTGCACAGAGCTGAAGAATCTCAGGTGGTACAACGATTTCCAAGATATCCAGCATGTGGAGTCAAAAACAGGCTTTCCCAGACTGGCTGGGAGCAGAAATTTCATTTTAAAACTGGTCTGAACTATCAAAAATATTACAGAGAAATAACATTCCCATATACAGAGCCTGCCCATTTCTGGAAGGTATTTATCACCTTTCCAGACACTGTTGATCACAGATGGAGGAGCCAGTAGGGTAGTTTGTGCTCAAATTTGTGTTCTTTCCTCTGCATTCAAGAAAATTCTAGAAGTCTGCTAAAATGAGGTTTTACCTGCTCCCCAACTTACAAGGACCAGTCAGTCCCCCATGCCATCAGTCCTGTCAAATTCTTGCTTTCCCTTACTCCTCCAGGAACCTTGAGGTTCCCTTTTCCCTGCCACGTGCTGTGAGAATCTGTGGGAAAGAGGGATCTCCTCCCTGCTGGAGACAACTCTGAACATACCAGACTGCAGCCATTCCTAGTGACAAAATGATCTTTGGAATGTGGAAATAATGGAAATAACTAGCTCCAATAACTAGCTTGAAGACAGTGTGTCAGTAGTTGGCATGCAGGAGTATGCAGCATTTGTTCCTGTGATTTGCAGGATAAATCAAATACCTTGTTTTATGCTTCATTGTAGAAGGCTTCTTTTGTGTACAGCTCTTCACACACAGCTCTTAGCACTATTTATGGATTATCTGAGGGCCCATTACCACCTCTGGGAGAGGTAATGAGGGGATGCTGGAGATTCTCACAGTACCTGTGCTCATGTGGAACAGAAAAAAAGGGTCACCAAAGTTACTGTAGAGGGTTTCCTATGAAAGAGGAATGCTAGTTACAGGCACAGGATGAAAAAAGGACCTACCAAAATGAAGTTATACATTTGTTCAGGCTCTTCTCATTTAAAGAAAAAGACAAAACCCAGTTCTTTGCAGAGGCTTCAAGGCAAGGACCTACCTATTGTCACCAGAACCCACAGGTTAGGGTGGAGTAACCTCATAAGGAAGCTGGAAGTTTTTCAAGTTAAAAAAAAAAAATTAGGAAGATGATGTACTTTCAGAAATAGAATTCCAGTGAGAGTGGTTTTGCTATGGAACAAGTGCTGGCCTGCCTGTTCAGGACTGTGCTTTTCCACATTCTTCACTTTTCTCTCTTGTAGAGGGTTAGGCTTCCATCCTCAGAAGGGAGCAGCTGTATCCTGCCAGGGACCATAGCTCTGCTCCCCCAGGGCTGCATTCCCAGGGATGCAAGGGGACCCAATTGCTCCTGATACACAGCTTTCAGCAAGGGCCACCTACATCCTCCACTTGGGTGATGCATCATTGTTCACGTTGACAATTTCATCATGATCACTAGAGCTGAGAGCAAATTTAACTCCCCTGGTGTCTGAATCTGAACCATGTCGCACCTGCAGTCACAGATTTAATCTGTGTTTTGCTGGGGTAGGTCTGAGTGACAGAGATTCACAGTGCTCTCTCACAGGGACGGTGCTGACTGAGGCACCATCAACAGGCGCCTGTCATACACTCTGTTGTTTCTAAATGGCAATGTTTTAATTGCATATTTCATATTTATGACCCTATAAAGAATAATTTTAATCTGACATTAGCATCTGAATATGATTGTCTGAAAGACAATAGCAGCAATGACAAATACTGATATAAATCAAACGAACTGATTTTCAATCTCTAATTAAAGATGACACTGAAAACTCAAGATAAGAGACATATGGAGACAAACACATTTCTTTGCAAGAAGAACCAAAACCATATGGAGAAAAAGTGCAAAGATATCAAGTTAAAATCTGAACTTCTTGCCATCTGAAATGTCTGCAAAGGGAATCCTAAACTGATCATCTTCCTATAAAAAGTCGTTTACCAGTCTCTTCCACAAGCCACTGAGTAAGATGTGAGACATCTCAAGCTGTTCAGAACAACTGGGAATTGATTGTACGCAACCTACGTTGCAATTGTTTTACCAGTTGAGACCATGAGACAGATGGCATGAATACATTTAAAGATTGGGACAAAGCTGATGTGACACTGAGCTGGCTTACTGAAAAGAACAATGTGAGTCACAGATTTGTTACCAGATGAAAAGGACTTAGTTCAGAAAAAATGGGTGCCAGTGTAGCCAGCGGTCTCCAGATGCTGGGGACTGGGAGAATAGCCTGCTAGTCCCAGAATCAGCCCCACCATCTGCAGTCCCAATAATCAAAACTTTTAACTACTCCCTCTGTGCAAATAAGCCTTGGAATAGGTATGGCTTTCATCGTGTTACAAAGGGGGTTTCAGATGTGCACAGAGGGCCAATAAGGAACAGCCTCGCTGCAGGCTGCTGATACAACTGTTATATTCCAGGCTATTTCACAAGTCAAATATTGGGAATTGCCTTATTAAAGTGCCGGTGAAAGAGGGAGAGAAATTTTAAAGGTTTTTAGAGGCTTTAAATGATCTTCTGCAATATTGCAGTCTTAACTTGCCTGTTTGTAAAGAGCTCATCCAGCCTCAGAGCCTGATTTTTGTTGCGCTTTGGCATAAAGCCATTTGCAGTATTGAGATTCACTTTTGCTGTGTTTATTGTATCATCAACTACTTGTTTATGTGAGGTGGAAGATGAAGTGGTTAGCTCTACTACTTGTTTGCTGGGCAGGAAACAACTCTATCTGTAACCTGATGTCTCTGTTCCTTCCTCTTAATGTTCCCTTCCCTCTAAAGGCCTTTATTTTTTTGCTTTAATGACAGTTTAAGCTGCTGCTTTAAAAATGAGTTAACTTCATATTTAGATTAGTTCCCATAAACCTGATTTTTAAAGGGACCTGATTATTTTGCTCGTTTGTAAGCATAATTTTGTTGCAATAACTGAAGATACAAGTTTGCCAACTCAAAGTCTAAAGACCTAAGGAAATGAAGGCCAGAGCTGAGTGTATGGACTGTGCCAGGGCACTGAGGACAAGCCATGTGTTTAATTAGGGCAATGTGAAGCCATTCCTAGGAAGGAGTACATACTCCTCAGACGACCAAAGATCATATATTAGCCTTTAATGAATGCTTTCTCTAAAGAAACCTATCAATTTTTATCACACAATGGCCAGGAATGAAGTTTTTACTACCTGGCAAGAAAGGCAACTTGTTCTTACTGCAAAACAAAGGCAACTAGAAAGCAGCAAGTCAGAGAAGGACAAAATCCAGTTGCCTCAATGTGTGGCTTTCCTGCATTTCCATAGGAAAAGAGCCAATGCAGAGCACTTTTTTCAGGTCTCCCATCAGCACTGTGGTGTGAACTGCGGCTTTGCCACTGCTGCTGTGGTCCCTACAAGTTTGTTGAGGATCAAAATGCCTCACTCCAGAGCAGGGTATTGGGCTGAAGGTAGAGGTAACTGAAATTACTGTCCTGTCAGATATAGGAGACCAAATTGGTCCAGCTGCCCTAAATTCCGTGAATATCAAGAGTGGGGAGAGGTCAGTTAGTGCAATATCTGTCCTTCAGCAGTGTAGGCTTTTCAATAACCTCCTTATATATTTTTGTGCAATTATAGAACAGTTTTTCAGTAGTCCAGTCTGAACCAGGCTTTGAAAATAATGGAGTCAAAACTGGATCCTTGCTGAGATTCCTCTTGTCTGTCCCTTGTGCCATAGGCAGGTTTCTGACACAGGGAAGAAACGATCTTAAAATGGGACATCTGATCAAACACATATTTAGCATTAGACTGCGTCAAGAGAGAAAAGTCTCAGCTCTACAGCAATGACCCGGGTCCTGTGTTTGCTCACATTCCAGTTTACTTAATGACATGCTGTGGGAAATTTTCAGGAAATAACTACAGTATTTTTCTTTCCCATCTGAAGCATTATTTCAGGTTGCAAAGAATAAGCCTTGTCCCACCACTCCACGAAGTTTTGATGTCATGTTTGTAAACATAAAATGACAGTTGTGGCATAAAAAATAGCCCATTACCATGACTAATTGCTTATAGGTATCAACAGTGAACACTTAAGCATCCAGAAGAGCTCAGGGCAATGTTGGATGAGAGAATGAAGAAGAAAAAGTGAAGTAGAAGGTGTCCATTGCTTTTATTATGTGCTAGGAAAGAGGTTCTATTTATTGTTCAGGCAGTTAAGCAGACTAGCTTCACTTCTCATGTAAGATGACAAGTTCACAGCCTGAAGTAGAAAGTCTGCATCATAGCCTTCTATTATATCTTAGCAGAATACTCTTAATGACCTGGCATCCACATAACACACATCCAACTCTCTCTTTACTCCTTTTAGTTCTCAGCAATTCCAAGGTCAGCGTTATATAATCTGCTGGGTGAATAAGCATCTGTGAAGGAGTTTGATACATGTCATCCTTGGTGTGGCTGGAATCAATCTCTGCCAAGTCTTCCTGGGACACTACAGTAGAATAATTCAGTAAATCTAAGTCACACTTGTGGCTACCAATTTTCAAAGTTGAAAGACACCCTGCTTTTTGTTTTCTGAAAACCTTGGGATGGCAGGGGAGGGAGAAGTGACTGCCCTGGATGTGATAATGGCAATAATTTGACGGTGTCAGGTGTTACTTCTAAGCTGACAGATCTCTAGAAACATTGAGGTTAAGGCTTTGAAGATGGTTCCATAAGAAAAAAAAAGTACTTCAGTGATCTGGGACTTTTTTTTCTTTACAAGATGAAATCCTGATGAAGTCCCAGATGAAGGCACATCATCGTGTTAATGTAATTACAGAGAAATAAGGACATGCAAGGGATTGTGTCAGATGTATTAGAAATCACGCTGAAAGAGTGAGAACAGGAGAGGTTAACATTTCCTTGTGCTAGTCAACATTAGAACTCGACAGAATCAGAAGAAAGTGACACTATTTAGTGTGCCAAGCAGTGGTTTGTCTCCACAGACAAATCACTGCCAGATAAATCAGCAAAGCTAGTAGAAATGGGTAAAATAATATCATGTCTCCAGATTTTTTTTTAAAAACTGGTCAAATTCTATGTTTTTAAATTCTGTGTTATGAATAGGAATATAATTCATAATGTTTCCACTGTTTTTTTCTAAGCTGTGTTTTGCAATCAGTCTCATTAGTCTTGTTGTACAAATTAATTGACATTTATTATCTTTCAACGTTTTTATTCCCTGATTGCAGCTGATTTACTGAAAGGTCCTTGGAATATCATACCAGAAAGGAAGCTGGTTAAGTGCTATTGCTACCAAAAGTATGAGACAGAGACATCAGCAGAGTAAACAGAACTTTTTTGTCAGTAAGAGTTCAAGGGAACATGTAGACATGTATTTAACTTCTGCAGATCTCTTAAGCACAGGCTTACTTAGGTGCCTGATATTTTACCTGTGCCCATCACAGCATCCAAGATGGAATGTTAGAGAAATATACACCCAGACAAAAATTATATATATATATATATANNTATATATATATATAAATTAAAATCTTATGTAAACTAATAGGCAAAGAAAGACCTTACATGTTGAGAAACAAATGCAGATCATAAGAAGGAGATGGAATTAGAGACTTCACTAAATATATCTGGATTCAGCAGGAACCCATCTGATGTGAAATATTCCTTCCAGTTTATTATGAGATAAGGGTAGAATTGGGAATTTGCTTTGCTGAAGACAAAACTCCTGCAGACTAAATGAAACTGGGAAGTTTGTTGAGAGGTTCTGACAGTGTAGTCAATCAGTTTGTAATGGGAGAATACTGGGAGATCCTGGAGGACTGTGTATAGAGATTGCAGCAGACTGGGTTTGAAATAGGGAGTGAAACTCTGAAGAGCTGCCAGCTAAAAGAAATGAAAAGAAAAGGACAACCAGTTTTGCTGGAGCCTTTCATTAAAATATTGGCAGCTGCTGATGCATAACAAAAGCTCTGCTTGTGCTATGAGATATTAGAGTGGAAAACCAAGGAGGCAAATGTTCTCTTCAATTGCTGTGCAGGAGTAAATGGCTCCCAGCCAGTACAGAACACCTTAGAAAGGAAAAATTTCAACAATGTTCTGATCAAGTATTCTAATCTTTCTCCATTTTGTTGAGGAGCAGTAATTCTCCCTCATTAACTTTCTAGATTATTTTTCTTTGGTAGAGAGGTTGTCTTAAAACTTCCTTTTTAGTTCTTACTCTAAAATTGTTGTGTAGCTCCAGATAAACCTTGTAGGGAGCTTCTCTCTTATAGTGATAACTTCTCATATGAAATTGGTCACTAATGGTGAGGCAAAATAGAGTGGGCTTGACACCTACAGCAGGAATTCAAACTCTTTATTCCATTTGAAGTACAGGGAAATGTTAATTTTCTGTAATGACCTTTACTGTCCTTAGTATTTGAAGATGACTTCTAAACGTAATCTTAATGCTGGTATTCTTGCAATGTATGGCTTAGGATATTAACAATGATATTTTATATCCTCAAATGCCTGGTACACAGAAATCTGAATTTTATCTCCATGTGATTATTCATCAGGAAGTAACACAAGAAAATAAAATAAAATAAAATAATAACATAAAATAAAATAAAATAAAATAAAATAAAATAAAATAAAATAAAATAAAATAAAGTTAACTTGGATTTTTCAAGATGAAAAATGATTCTTCTAATGAAATTATAGGAAAATATAAAATACAGAGAGGTTTTTTATTTTAGACATTACTAATTCTTACGTTATGTCTTTGTGAGATAATTTCCTTGGTAAATTATTTTTTTGTCCATGCCCTGACCAGAAGGAAATAGGATGTGAAAGCCTGCACATAGAGATGGTCTGCTCACTTTGCTTAGGTCTCCAAATTACCAGGACAACTTATATTTCAAACAGACAGGGACGTCCTGAGTGTCAGCGGCCTGAGTGTCCATGTTCCCTTTGCTGTTCCGCAGCCCCTCAGGGAGGGCGAAGCTGCAGCTCGGGGGTGCCAGGCGGGGTTTGTGGGGAGCAGCAGGGCCTGCAGTGCCCCGGGCTGGGCAGGAGGGCAGCTGGGGGTGCCAGGCGGGGTTTGTGGGGAGCAGCAGGGCCTGCAGTGCCCCGGGCTGGGCAGGAGGGCAGCTGGGGGTGCCAGGCGGGGTTTGTGGGGAGCAGCAGGGCCTGCAGTGCCCCGGGCTGGGCAGGAGGGCAGCTGGGGGTGGCAGCAGTGGGGCTTGGGGGTCCATGCCGGACACAGGCTGGAGGAGAGGGCTCAGCAGGAAGGCTCTGCCTGGGGCAGCGTGCCTGACAGGGGCCCTCACAGCTTCCAAGATTTTGTGCTTCCCTCCCCTGATCTTCCTGGGATTTAGAGGAAGCAGCCTTAGCTCGCAGCACTCTGGGTTTGAAGTGCTTCCTAGGCTTTTTGGAGAGAGGAGCCAGGCTGAGGAGAGTGCTAAAGCGGGACTTGGTGGCTGCTGTGCCAGGACAGAGCTGCGCGGGGCGGCTGCCAGGGCTGGCAGGGAACACAGCCTGCGGCCAGCGCTGCAGCGCTG
>VZRZ01003265.1:2487275-2570604 GCA_013398175.1 Climacteris rufus
CACTTCTCCAGCCTGCCCCTTCCCCAGCCTGCCACTTCTGCCAGCCTTCCACTTCTCCAGCCTGCCACTCCTCCAGCCTGCCACTTCTCCAGCCTGCCACTCCTCCAGCCTGCCACTTCTGCCAGCCTCCCTTGCCGTCCCTCAAGCACGGCTGCCATTCTGAGCCAGGATTGACAGGAGCTGCCAAGGGGCTCCAGTGCTGAATATCGGCGCTTGTTTTTCTTCAGCCTCACCAAAATGTGCTTGAAGGCAAGTTCAGCTTGCTCTGTTTAATGTCAGGTCATCCCTGTTTTCATTTTAGTTTTCAGTTAAAAAATGAATTTTAAAAAAATAAAGAGAAAGTGGGATTATATAGAATTTAGAGAAAAATATCACTTACATTATTCACCAGATTTTACTAAAACATCAGCTAAGCTACTGAAATGACAATATTTCAAAGTCATCTGCAGCATCCACTTTGACATACGATGTCCAAAAACATCCTATAAATGATTCACAATTCCTTTTCCTTTTCTCCAGAAATCAAATAGTCCATTCCACAGGTTGCTGATCCTGAATGAATATTCTAATTCCTGGTAACAAACATTTCATCCAAGTGGTTTCCATTCAACACTCCTGACAGGGTTTCTCATGAGACACCTTCATGGAAACTAAGCTGTCAAAGCATAAGAGGAAAGGTCCTCTCAAGTATTAAAAACTGGTTAAAAGATAAGAAATAAAGGGTAAGAATACATGCACTGCTTTTCTGTTGAAGGGAGGCACTCCAGGCTTTCACCTGGGATTTGCACTAATCAGTGCATTATCAGAGATCCTGGGGAGGAGGTTCTTGTGTAGTGGCAATAAAAAAAATTATCAGGATAGTCAAACTGAAAACTGAAAAGCTTAGACCTTAAACTCACAGAACTAATAAAATAGCAGATAAAATTCGGTACTGAGAAGTCCAAAGTAATGCTCAGGGCAGAATATTAAAACAGGAGACAGGCAACAAGAATGCTCAAAATAGGAGAAAAGATCTCACAGATTAGGAGTCTTGGGTTTAGAAAATAAATGAAAGGAATGCACGTGATGGAGGCAGATAACATCATAAACAATATGAAGGAAAAGCACAGAATTATTACTTTATTGCCTTTCTAGACGGGCATGCAGGAGCATAGCCAGCAAACTTACTGGTTATTTAACAGAAAGAAGAGGAAGACCTTTTTCACAAACTGTACAACTAATATGTAAAACTTATCGCTACAAAATTTTTAGAAAATAAAATTAAATATGGGTCCCACGTGTGATTGGGCTCTTTAAGGAGAAGCATCTAGTGGCTAGTAAAAGCAAATCTGTTCAAATCTTTTGTCACAGAGACTGAATTATTGAGCACAGCAGGGAAAGCACTTCCCTGTGCATTCCCATTGCTTACGCTCCCTCCTTGGTCACTCTCAGAGACTGAGAACAGGACTAGGTGGCCTTCTCATGTAATCCCCTGCAGTAGTTTTTGTGTCTGTGGAAGTGTGCAGCACAGAATAGCTGCTCATTGTTTTGCCTGTTAGGTTTTTTTGCATGTCTCACATATCAGGCAGGTGCTGCTTCCATGTCTCTGTCAGGGGGTGCTGATTAACTCCTGGTGGGCTGGGCAAGCAAATCCAGCCTTTCCATTCACAAACATGCAACCAGCTGAAGACACAACAACCACAGATTTGGATGCCAGCTACATGGCAGTGCTGTTTGTTTACTTTCTGAATTTATTGTTATCCATAGACTTGACCAAGAGAGATTAAATTTAAAGGACAAAACAAAATTAGTCTCCTAGAATCAAGCACATGAGGAAAATCAAAAGTCCAGGATGGACTTTTCCTGTTTTGTTTTTATCTCTCCAAGGAAAAAGAGATTCAGGCAGCAGTATCTGAAGGTGTGCCATTCACCTGTGATCCTCACAACTTAGGTTTTTTCTTTTCCCTTCTGCAGGAATATATGACTGGCTGATCTTATTTTTAAATGGCCTTTCAGAAGTTGTATTTAGGGAGAATATTTTGACTGTGAGTTAGAGATTACCATAAAGGGATGTTTCCGTGGGTGGAAGATGATGCTGTATTTCCCAAGGCAATGATTCCATGGTAAGTCTGTGTTTTGCAGTGCCAGCGAAACAAACCCATCCACTGGCCCCAGAGACCCTGACATGTAAAGGCACTTGGGAATATTCCAGGGGATGGGAGCAGTGAAGCTGAATGCTCCTGAAATGGCTCTGGAATAGCAGAAATGGGGAAAAGAAAGGACTGTGCTGACCTTCCTAAGGGCTGCATATTTAGCCTGAATATAGAGATTTTCTGATGTGGGTTGGGGTTTTTTTTTGTTTGTTTGTTTATGATCTTTATGGTCATTTCCACTTGTGGATTTCTGAATGCATAGCTGGTTGTCTTCACTTGGTGTCCTCCTTTCTCCCTGCTGTCTGTGGTTCCTCTACAATGCCCTTTGCAGACACAGGTGGGTTTGGGCAGACTCAGGCAGGGGGCTGTGGAGGGCACAGCCCTGTCAGTGACTGGAAGGACACTGATAGGAACAGGCTTCAAGGAGAGCAGGAGGTGAGGACAGCCCTACACATCCCATCCCAGCCTATTTGTGCAAGATGGGTGTATTTTCCTCCTTTCTTTTGTTATGCAAAGTTTATCTCATTTTCTTCAGTTTAATTAAATCCCTTTCTTTGTGGAACTGTCAAAATCTGTCGCTGCATCTCCAGCTTCAAGAGAATGAAAATCACTGGCTAAGAAAGCCTTTGTAGCTCCCAATTGTAAATAGATCAGCCAATCCTGTTGTTGATTCCTCTCAGGTCTTGTGTTTGTTGCTGCCTCATGCAAAGTTGGCCACCGCATGTTGAGGAGGCTCACACACTGATCTCTTGATTTCTCTGCTGATGATAATTGAACAAATATTAAGCATATCAGCACTTCAAATAAAATACCATCAGCCAAACCAGGCCTGTTTGCATCAGTCAGCTTAGCCACCTACTGCTTTTCAATAACCTAATTCTGTGGAAAGGGGCTGCCATTGATTAAAATCAAGTGACCCTCGCTGCTGGTGAAGGTCAAGTGGGGGCTAATGCAGCAAAATGCATGTAAATGTCACAGTAATATTTATGGAGTTTTTGCCTACTTCAGATCAGGAACTGAATAAAGTATTATGCCTTCTGTGAATAATTTACAGATGAAAACAAAGCGAAGAAAGTGACTCAATGGTCTTGATGGGTCCTTTCCAGTTCAGCATATTCTCTGATTCTGTGATGAAATGGCATGTTCAAAATCACTGGGCAGTGAAATGTCCAGGTTTCCCGATACTCTGGCCTGAACCACCTGCTTCTCTCAGTGCTAATGGTGTTATTACTAATAGTGGTATTATAAGTGTTATTATTGTCATCATTATTTTTAGTCTATGCAACTGCATGCATGACCATGTTTCAACTGGAAAAAAAGTAAATTATTTAAATAGCTATTTAATTGGGACTTCTGGTGACATAGAAACTCCAACAATTATCTACAGCATGTGAGAATACATGCAGCCCTCAGCAAAAGAGAATGGGCCCATCCCCAAATTATTCCATCTGGCAGAATCAGTACCTGCTGTAGTTCACACATGAATAGCATTAATTTGCATGTAAATAGAGGCCTACATGCTTCTGTGGAGCTAAAAGCTGTATTTCAACATTTCACAGTGGAATTAGGCAGTGGGCACATCACTACATGGTGGTTCAACCTTGTAGTGACGTGCCAGCTAAAATCATTTTAAATGCTCCTCTCCATATTTCCCAGAAGGATTATTTATTGAAGTAGTGTGTAAGAGCTCAGAAGAATCCTCTATTGAAATGCTGCCAGCTCCCAGCTACGATTCTGACATTGATGTTGTCAGCTGAGATTAAGCATTGGTCTTAATGAATGCTGACAGTCATGTTTCTTAGGTATGGTCCTGTACTTCCTTTCAGCAAAGAACCAAAATAGAAAGGCTGGACATGCAAAGAAAGATGCACTAGCAGGGATGTTTACCTGCTACTCAAGCTTTTTTTTTTTTTTCCTTTTTGCTGCTTTCACTGAGAAGTGCAACACTAAAAGTTAACATTTTCATATCAAGATGTAACAGCAAATGTTCCTTTATCACTTTCAGGTAAAATAAATATATACACCATGTTCCTCCAGCAATGCTTTCAGAGGAACTGGGAAATTCCAGGCTGACTATGCAGAATAAAATCATTCTTCCCACTATGTTGACTCAGTATTTCCTTTGAGAGATTGGTTAACATTTCCCTCTCCTTGCCCACAGAAACCCTAGGTTTGATCACGTTGCCATCAATTATGGCTTTTGACCCTTTCCATATGTATATTTGGTTAAGTTTTTTCAAGAGTCTGCACAGCAGTTAAGTGCCAGTGGTGTTCAGACAGATCAGTGCTCAACTGAGGCTCCATTTCAGAGCCTGAACCTTGATGTGGTTTGAAATTTGTTGAGCTCATTTACACCTAGTTCTTGGGACATGCACAGTCTAGAAGGCTCCTTGTCTGTGATTGCAGGGAATATTTTAGTCTGCCATAGTACAAATATGCTGTTTCCTTGCAAAACGAAGGTGACACTGTTAAATTCAGTAGCAACCCTTTCATGTTAAAACCCCCCTGAGCAAAATCTCAGAACTAACTCCTCTAGTTACTAAATATGAAAAAAGCAGTGCAAATAGTGGTAGGTACCGGTTGCTGCAGAGTGCAGGGGACTGTTCCCTGGGGTGAAGATCAAGGGGGTGTGTTTAGCTGTGGAGAGAGCAGGCAGCCCCATCAGTCTGAGTGCCAGCAGCAAGGAATGCTTCACCTTGTGAGACAAAGAGTGGTGGAAGCAGAGAGCAGCCAGAAGAACATCCATCGGGATTGACTGGCAGGGAGGGACTGGATGCACAGGGGGATCAGTCTGCAATAACTCAGGCCATGCTCCCACCTTTTCCTTCACTGGATAACTCAAGCAGAAGTTGCACTGAAGGATCAGGGATGTGTTTCCTTGTGAATTTTTACTACAGTTCAACAACTGCAATCGAGCAATGCAGTGATGGCAGGGCTGAAACCTGAGTGCATAATGTGGGTTTAATACCTCAACCCCCAGAGCAGACATGCTCTGGAACTGTATTAAGACAGGCTTTGAGGTATATCCCTTTAAGTAAAACAAATAGATTTTGCTTTCCATTTTTGGTGCTTTCCCCAATGTGTTATTTGCATCCTTGAATATTGAAAAAAACACAATGTAGGAGAAAAAAAAATCAGTGTGGTCTTCCAGAAGGAAGGCAAATGCCCATTTAAGCACATGGGTTTATCACTGGTTTACTGTGGGATGTGCAATCCAGTGGCAGATACTGAGGTGGCAAAAAGCAGACAACAGGGTGGTTGTGATGAGAAGTCAGAGCTAAAGGACAACCAAGTCCTGACTCCTGCTTGATGTCGAGGTGCCAAGGGCTTGAATTTGTACCTTTTCTTTACGTCAGTGAATGCAGGTGAACTTCTCTTCCTCTTCTCATGTCCTCTCTAAGGACAGGATAAAAAAGAAGCGTGGTAAAAACGACAGGCATGTTTACAGCTGGGTGTACCTTTCCTTGAGCGCAGCAAGATCAGAGCGGTAGGGCAGACCAGGTTAAGGAGAGTGAAGGGGCTGCATTACACATTGCTGTCAACAGGCATTGTCCCTGGGACTGCTCTTCCTGCACTGGCACTTACTTCCAAGTGGGATAAAGTAACATCCTTGGGATCATCCTGAGAAAAAAATGCCCCGCCCACAAAGTTGGTTCTGCTGTTGTTTATTGCCATTGCCAATGTGCTTCAGAAGGTAAGTGGATGAATGAACACCCTTATTGGCACTTCCTTTGCAGGAATGTTATCAGGTTTTCATATTAAGAAAATTCCTTCAAATGCAGGGCAATTATTGACAGTTCTTTAATATGTATCTTGGAGGCAAGCTCCAGGTCCTTACTCTGTTTTCTTTCAATACATCACACTACTGCAGAGCCAGGCTATTTTCACAAAGAAATGAGTTGTATCTTTATACCAAGTGCTGTTAAAGAGGATTATAAATAGGCTTTAGACTACAGGCTATAGCTTTGCTTTGCAGTTGAAAAAAAACATCAATCACCTGGCTGAGACTAAATCCTAACATCTCACCTTCCTAACAGATTTTAAAGGTCACTGATGTATAGAAATGTTCAGCTTAATCTTAAATGCATTGACTAGTCTGGCTAAAGCATTTTAGGGTCTTTTCTTTTTTATTTTCTGCTAGCTATTTAAAATGTGAAAGAAGTGTCACTTATAACTAAAGAGTGTATCTTCAAGAGAAGGCAGAGTATCAGAGATCCGACTTGAATCTCTGAAAGGTCTCTGCAGCTTTTGCTCTGCTTTTCAGTCAATCTGATTCGTAATGTTTGCAGATTGCACTGGCTCACCCCCACTCCCCCAAATAGGTTATCAGCAATCAGCTACATGCTGGGGACACAGAACAACCTCAAATGAGCTCTAGCCTAAAAATAGCCATTTTCACATTAAAATCTTGAGTCAGGCGGGAGAATGGGTTGCAGCTGGGACATCTTGTATTTGCTTATGTCACCAATGGCAAACACCTACAACAACAAAAATCTCTCCTCCGCCCTGAAGTTGTTGGGATTCTGCTTATTAGACACATTGCTGGTTGTAATGATGTAATAGATACACAAAATAAGCTGCAAATTGGTTACAGATGCCTGTCAGTAGAATAAACAGGACTATTTTCAGTCTGCATTCATCTAGACATAGCTATGATTAATGTTCAAGTTTACCCCACAAAACCAGCAGCTAGGTAAGGAATTTACTGCTCTCTACATGCTGCTCTATGTTGGTGGATACAAAGAGGCACCCAAAGATGATTCAGAGGCTGTTTGGTCTGAGTTCTGCTATTTGGGGTGAATGTGTTTGTCTTTCCAAGTCACATTCTGCGGGATGTGGGCCTGCTTTCCTGGGGATGGCTGAACAGCTGCCTGCCCATGGCAAGCAGGGAATGAATTCCTTGTTTTGCTGTGCTTGTGTGTACAGCTTTTGCTCTACTATTAATCTCTCTTTATCTCAACTCATGGGTTTTCTCACTTTCTCTCTTCTGACTCTTTCCCTCGTCCTGTTGGGGAGAGCGCGTGGTGCTAGCTGGGGTTCGACCACAGCACACACCTAAAGCTCAGGGCATTACTTTCAAAAATGTCCAGTGAGGGGCAAAAGATAAATCTGAGATATTTTCACATTCTTGCCCTATGTCATTTTATCTTCTTCACTCCTCCTTCCAGTTTCTGCTTTACCTTTCAAATTTCTCCAAGTTTGCAAAAGCAATTGGGAGAAGGTCCAAATGGGAAATTCTTCATTCATAGATCATAATCCCCTTGTTGACTGATTTCTTCCCATTATCTCAACATTTCTGAAGAAACTCTTATTTGCCTGAGTAAAGGTATAATTCTGGCACAGGGCAAGGGCATGGTATATGGAAATAGTATTCACGACAACAGAAGTTTACCTTCACATCATAGCTGGATTAAGTTCCAGCACTAGGAAATGGGAAAGAAGATGGCTTGTTGGGCTCTGTGCCTAGTCTTGTAAGCACTACAGGATGGAAGGAAGCTGGATGCCCTCCTGCAAGATATGCTATAATTCAGCCACAACTTACTGGATCTAAGGATTGCTTACATGGAAGGAAGCAGTAATTCATTTGGTAGTGGGATTTATTGGATGAAATTCTCTGGCCTGTGCAATGCAAATCAAACTGGGTAGTCATAGCAGTCCTTGTTTACTTTAAAATCCATTAATCCTGCAGGCTGATTCAACTTGTGTTTGGTGAGATTGTGTTAAATTTCTTATCTGTAAGCCTTGCTGAAATAAGATGTTAGGAACTGGCACCTTGAGCTCCATGAGATTGTGCAGCATCTGTTTTGGAGCATAGATTTATCTCACTGGCTTTTCAGTTTTGTTTCCTTGATGTATCTGAAAGGTTTGGTAATGCTAACAATATGTCAGGGAGTCTAATGTAAAGAGCCTAAATGAAAATATTCAGAGCCAAACTATATCCCATTTAAAGCCAAGTTACACAGAGTTGACAGTGACAGAAGAGAGGCTGCTGACAGTGTTGGTCTGTCATTCATTCAGGAGCAGAATGGCTGCAGTGGGGTTCTCACAGTGCTGCTCCAAAATGGATTTCATTCAGTATTGGAAGTGTGTTATCATAGATATTCTACCCACATATCTTTTAGCAAGCACAAGATCAGTTCAGCCACTAAGATGGCAAACAACAGCAAAAGCATGTTGTGTACAGATAAATTTACTTAAACATAATTTAGAAGCTTATGAGGGAAAAAATCCTCAAAAATAAAACCTTAAACATTGGTGAAATGAAGAAAATGTTTCAATTGATGGGGGAGCATTTCTTCATTTTGATAAAAAAGGTCCCCACACAATTTGGAACTAAATGGGAAAGGCATTCTGTCTGGATATTTCTATTTGGCTAGAATTTTGCCAGCTTTAAAAAATTAAAGGTGGAAAAAAGAAGGTAAAGACTGTGTAAGAAACATGACTGAGCAGTATGAAAATCACAGGAAAAGTAAGAGGATAAGGATTTTTTTTATTTATTTTATGAAGTCCAGCTTCCTTGAAAGGCAAAACCAAGGTGTGAGAGCTTAATTGGGTAAAACAATCACTGCTAAGCAAAGAACTCAGTCTAAGAAAGGGGAAGGTGTGAGTTGAGTACAGTCTTCTCTAACTGCAAGGCAGCATATCTAACTAACCATGAACTGAAGTGTATCATTAAATAAGAATAAGCATGTAAACAAACTGCTTGTGTTTGGTCTTATTTTAATTTGCTTTATTTTTCTGCTACATTTGCTAATAATGTACTTGCTTAAGAAATGTAACATTGCAAACAGGATCTTGAGAAGAGAAAAACATATATCTAGTTTGACCTTCACATAATGATCAATAAAACCCTGGGTATATACAGATCTGTATGAAAAATGAGATATCCACCCTAAAAGGGAATAGCTAGAGCCATGGAAGTCAGTAAGAGATGAGCAGAGTAATTAGTTCTATAACCCCAGTGCTTTACTACAGGCATATTTAGAATATTTATGTAAACAAGTAATTGTTTAGATGCCCTCATTTTCCACAACCACCTCCCAGCACTACTAGCTCCTGGTACACTCATGGAATAAAAATGGATATAGCCTTGAGCTGCCATCAGTTGCCTCTACGCTTGGAGAACTGGCATTTGCTTTGCAAAGCAAAAGCAGCATTGCAGTGCCCTTAGTTTCAAAATTACCCTTACAAACACTGTACCATGGTTGGGTCAAAAAAGGCAGAAAGGCTCCTTTAGGAATTTTGTCTTCTTTTATTCTTATTGATTCTTCTCTTATTCGTATTGATTTCCACACCTGCTAGCATGGTGTGCAGTAGGGGTGTGTGTCAGGGCAGAAAGGACTCATTTCCTGTCTGTGGGAGGGGGAAACCACTTGGATTGACTTAACCAGCTTAGTCTTCTGACCATGATGCAAACTTTGCCATTATTTTTTGCTTGTTCCATGGCCTATCCTGAACCAGCCATTCTGAACTAAGACATGATACTTTTTATAGGAACAAAGTCCCTGAACCTTAGAGGAAGATCATGAAAATAGTTCTTCCTTCCCTGTAAATCCTGTTTGTGTTATATAACCATAACTGCAGTTGCTTGCTAGATCTCCCTCATGAAATAGAGCTCTCCTCTCTCCTCTGGGCTGGAGTGGTGACCCCGACACAAATCCTCTTCAGTGAAACATCCTGAGAGAGCAGGGTGGAAGACGGGGGTAGTTATAAGGAATGTGTATTGAACAGGGAACTTTTTCCCCTCATCCCATGGACTGGACTTGTTGCTGTTGCAAGAGGACTTCTGTACTCAGTCCATTACAAAAAAGTCTGTTAGTTAGATAGATAAACAGATCTGTCATCATGGGGGTCAGCTTTTCTAATTCATTTCTTGAACCCATTTACACTTTTATTCTCCATAACATTAAATGATACTGAACTCCAAAGTGTAATTGAGCATTCTGTGGAACAGTACTTTCATTTTGTCTATGAACCTGCTGCCAGCTTGATGAAATACTGAGTATCTGAGTCTATAGTTCTCTTTTCCATTCCATGTCTCTGGACTGCCAGAAATTTTATGAGTGATCCCTTAGCAAACTACTGAGACCCACCCTAACTCATTTCTCAAATGGAAAAGGAGATAATAGCAGGTACACACACCAAAAGAAGGAATTATTTGTTTACCAGGAGGGAAAAATAAGCTGGATGACTGCACAACTTTTACTATGAGGGACTTTAACATATGCAAAGGACGTGCTCACTGATCCACTTAGTACAGCCAAATTGTTTGACAATGACAATGGATCTGAAGTCAGGTTTAAAGTTTTTTGGCATCTAATCCTAAACAATTTTCCAATTCTTTCCAACAACTGGTGATATGAGAGAAGAAAGGAGGGAGACATAGAACTGGGGGGAGAGTCCTTTGTTATCCCGTCACGAAGAGTCCACATGCAAACCTCCACATCTGAGCTGGCCCTATTAATCCTGCGGTGAAGCAGAAAATGCCTGCAGAGAAGTGGCATAAATGTCTGGAAGCTGTGCTGCCTTGCTTGCCACAGGTTAATTTAGAGATGGCAGTGCTGCTGAGGTGGATCTCTGTGCAGGCTCTCTGGCAGGAGTCAGCCAAAGACACTGAATCACACGGTCAGGAATTTATGTGCCTCACTGAGCAGATGCTACCCTGAGTGTGTCTGTTGGAAGCATTTCTTCAGGACCTGGGCTCTGGCACTGCTTTGTGAGTGCAAACTGAGTGTGTTAGTCAGGTTTACTTAATGTGTAAGGAGTGTGAAAAATGCTTAATAAACCACCTAGTTGAGTCAGCTGGAAAGAAGTACAAAATATGAGACAGATCAGTTAACACACACACAACCTGAAAGGTAAATTCTGCATTAGTGAGTGGAGCCAAAACTGAGTTTGTTGAAATGACACAGCAAAATGGACATCTCTGTTGTGGGAAAGTGGATTTTTGCAAATCCTGACTCAGCTGGAGACAATAGCAAAGTCCCACTGCCTGCAATAATTCTTGGATCACACTCAAAAGACTAATGCCACGTGGCTGCATCCAGTCTCCTCAAACTTTTCATTGCACTCGTGTCACACTGAGGAGAGGAAGAGAATGGTCTCATTCACTCACACAGAGAAGTGGCTGCAGTTCATTGCTCTGTTAAAGAGCTAATTCGGTGAGGGGGTGTTCTACACCAGCGTTCAGGTTGTGTGAGGTAGATTGTCCCAAGCACAAACAGAAGCTGAGGTCCCCAAGGCGAGCTGGTGGCCAGGCCCTCCCGGAGCGAGCGGTGCCAGGGTGAGCACAGGCAGAGACAGACATCTAGTGGTGCCCTGCAGCAGTGAGACACTGCTGCTCTGCACAGCCACAGCACAGCTCAGCAGCCCCCACTTGCCATCCATCTCCACAGTGGATCCAGTACAACACAGCAAAAATCAGCAATACATCCTCCAGTAGTCAATTATTAGCCAGAACACCCATTTCTGCTCTCCTGCACCAACATCACTGATGATCTGAGGCTGTTTCATCAGAGGAGTCTGAAGAAGTCCTAGGGTAACAGATAATCAGACTTATATTTTTTCAAGTAATTCTTCCATTTAATGTGTGATCTTAACACAAATACATTATTATGGCTTATTTCTTCTAGCAAGCCATCAAATTACTGCTTGCTAGGTGTGGAGGTTTTTCAGTTCAAAAAATTGCAGTATCATATGGATTACAACAAACATTTATCAAAGTGTTTTATTTTTAAATGGCAACTTTGCGTACTTTTAAGCTGACTAAAAGGCATGATCTTTATACTCCCTGTAAATGTGAACAATTTTCTGTGTGCACTTTATCTTGTGGCATTATCTGCATAGGAAAACTTGCATATTTAACATTATACAGGCTTACATGGAAGCTACCGGGACAGCCTTGCTCTGACTGGCAATAATGAAGGTCTGTGTTGGCAATTTTCAGAATTAGTCCACCTCCTACAATGCCCTGGTGTAAATTAAAGGTCTGACGAGGTGCCAGTGTGGATCTCTGGGGGTGAGAAGATGCTCCCATGTTTGCCTCAGCATGCAGTTGCTGAGAAGAGCTGTCTAGAAGAGATCGTGCCAGCTTTCCTAACTTTGCAAACCTTGCCTTGATATCTTTATATTGCTGAGGGTGATAAGAAAATGCACACCAAACCCCTTGGAGAATGGATAGAGAGGGAGGAGGTGAGGAGTGTCTTTAAATCAAACAGCTCTCCAGGATCCTCTTTAGGACTGGCTGTTAGTTTTCAGCCCCAGTAGTCTCTGTTAATTCACTTGCTCCCACAGCTGAGCTTTAGATTACTCAAAACCCCTTCAGGTCAATGGAGTTCCTCTGCTAGTCATGTTCTGTAGGGTTGGACAAATGCTTGGTTGACCATCCCAGTTGACCATTCTCATTTTAGAATAAAGTCAGTTAATTCGATCTGAAGGTGAAAAATCCCCTTGTGCCCTAACTCCCTGCTGCTCTGAACACCCTGAGGATTTGTTTCTTATCCTTCAGAGATAACTGCATTTAAATAAATCACTGAACAGGAATAAAATTTGCTTATGATGCAGTTCCAGGGGATTTTCTTAACCCACTGCAGACTGGGTGTTCTGCTTCCTTAGAAATGTGCAACTGCTGTAACAATTGAGAGATCTTCTGTCACGAAGGGAATGTCATCCTGATATTTTCAACAGGCAGTTGGCATGTCTTGGAAAGTGAACCTGGTTTTGTTTGCATTAGCCCAGAGCTGATGCTACTGAACAGGGGGTTGCCTATTGCCCAACTTCAAAAACCATTGGAGTTCAGCTGAAAACAAGGCTGAAATACGAGATAGAATGAGCTGTGATGTGAACTGATAGCTGGGGAAGAGTGAGGAGCTGTTGCTACTCCTAAAATGAAATTAAATCAAGTAAATTTGGCAATTTGTGTTTCTAAGGATGTGGTTTGATGAGGGATAGGTTGGTTGTATTTTTTTGATCCTGAAATCTCTCCTGTTCTTTTCCTGTTGCATTTATGACTTTTGGTCATTTTTTCTGCAGGTGTAGAATTTGTTAAGAAGTGTTCAGAGGTGAATAATGGTATATGGACAAGAAGTCCTGTGGCATTTCCAGGCCAGGTATCTGCCATATCTGTCACATGCCTCAATAACTCCAGCCTTCTGCCATCCCATGCTTTTGAATATTCTATTTTTAGCAAATGAACAAACAATTGCAAAAATTGGAAATGTTTTGGAGAAGAATGTGTTGAGGGCCTTTTCCTCTGTCTGATGCTTCTGGTGGGTTAATAACTCCATCTACAGTTCATCATTGAAATAGTTCCAGAAATACTGGAAATATGAGTCTGAACCAGGTCACTAATAGGATAAAACCCTAGTGAGCCTGAACCAGGTCACTAATAAGATAAAACCCGGATTCTATTCACATTTCAGGCAATGAACAGTGAGGAGAATGCACCAGTGTGAGAGTGAGATGCACAGTTTTGATGTGCTTTGCTGAAACTACTTTTCAATGGCATCACATAGAAGGAGCTGTTCACACAGAGCTGAACAGCCCTGCAGTGGGTGAGGGGCTCCTGTTTTGGTGGGGGACACTTCAGGGCCTTCAGGCCAGTGGGAAGGCTGCTAATGGGCTTTGTACAGGCAGGGTATGAACTCCCTGAGACCATACTCAGGATGGGCAAGAGGAGCAGATCTCATCCCAGAGTCCAGGGGCAAAGTTGAAGGGGAAAAAAAGGTGGGAAAAAAATCAATGATTGGCTGCAGACAGATACACATCTGCTTTCCCCATGCCTCGAGGAGCCAGACAAGCTGATTTCTCTCTGGCAAGCCCTCCTTCACACCAGCCAGCTCAGGACACACTGAAGGCTCTTGTCTGAATTTGAGGCATTGATGCAGCTCCAGGCACTGTGGTCCAGTGGAAGATGAACAACAGAGGTTCTGATAAGGGTCAGGGATACTCCCATCTTACAGAGAAATCAATTTTCACAGATTATTCTTCTGGTTTTGCTGGTATTACTTGTGGCAATAGACCTGGGTAGCAGTAAACAAATATAAAGTCCTTGTGCCTGAGCTACAAAGACAGTCTGTGTTGAGTATTTTCATGTCAGTGTTCTCAGCTGATTGTCACCTGATTTGCCCTGTACAAAAGAGAAATATTAAAAATTACTATTGTCTATTAGTCTAAAATAAAGAGGCAATGGCAGTGAACTCCTGAAAAAGCTGAACTACCAATCAGTTATTATGACAGAGGTTATAAACTTTGTGGGCATCAGTTTTAGTGTGTGTGTCCACATGTGGGCAGAGATATTAAAACAGCTCTGCTTTCAAGGCTTTCACCTCTTCTTTGGAAGTTGTGGGAGCTCTGTGCTTCTGAGAGCATTATTTTGTAGAAATCTAAATATGCATTCTAGTGTATTAATAAAATTATCTGTCAAACCAGCCGTAAATTTATTAACAACAGACTTATTTGGTAAGTGAGCTGCTTTAAAAAAAATCAGTTTCTGTATTTTTATCCTTAATTAAGGACAGGAATGTCCTTAATTAAGGACAGAAATACAGAAATGGTTTTCTAAGCCCCAAGAGCAAGTAGGAAAAAGAACCAGGATATCATGGTAGCCACAGTATTTTTAGCATGTTACAAATATAAATGTATTTTCTGGCACAGTAGGAGTTTGCTATATGAACCATATTGTAGGTGTGGAGGTTAGATTCCTGAAAAAACCATGATCCAGTGCCTTTCATCTTTGTGACTGGAGAATTCTGACTGTGGCACCATCTTCTTTCTGCATGATTGTCATTCCACACTGTTTGCTGGCACCTTTTACAAAACCTTCTGTCAAAATAACTCTAAAAACAGCATTTGAACTAGGCATTTAAGAAAATAATGTGGTTTATTCTCAATGATCATGATAGCTAAACATTTCTTTGTGAATCAATTTTTTCCTCGTGTTATTTGCTCTTGAAATCCTTGGAGATTATATTCTAGTGACATCTGTTAACACTGCTACACTTAACATGTAATTAGGAAGGGGGGAAAAAAGAAAACAGAAAACAAAAGCCCATGCCAATCTAAATGTGCTTGAAAGGTGCCAGATTGATAACTCTGGAGAATTGAGTCCTCTGTTTATCCTCTGAATTAGTGCAGCAAAATCAATGGCAGCATAAACTCGCTCATGTCACCCTGAAATGTCTTGTGCTCACTCAGCTGTGAGGGCACTCTGGGCTCCACTTCCCCTGCAGCCCTCAGCATCCCAGCAGGAATGATCTGCAGGATGCTGTCCCGTGGTGGATGGGCTGCTCTGAGGACCCTAAACTCATTTCAAATCAATTCCTGACCATCCAACTGAGGTCAAACTTTTGGTTGTACTTTGCAGTTCCATCACAGATCACAAATGGAGATTTTGAATTAAAAGGCTTTAATGGTGCATTTCCAATCTCTTAACTATGTAATCCCCTGGTGTGTTTTATTTAATGCATAAACTGCCACTGACATGACAGAGCCAGAGGCATTACAATCTATCATGTCAAGCCTTCATACATTAGCAGCACTTGTTAGCACACACTGGCACAGAGCACGGGAAGAGCTCTGAGTTATGCTAATGATCCATGGATAATGGGGCACGGGGAGCTTTCTGAACCATACCTCCACACCAATGCCACAGAGCTTTTAGGATGTGTCAAAGTGCACGCAGGCTTGGCACTATAACACGCTTTAATGCATCTTCAGATCACCTTATCTTGTATGCTCTGCTTTAATTGAGATTAAATGGCTTTGAAGGTCCAAACACAATTTCAAGGACAATGCAATATCTCATATTCTCAGTGAAAGGTTTTTAATGTATTTCCTTAAAGCCAAGACAAATATACCATACAAATACATTACACCAGACTGATGTTAAAGGTCTGTCTCAAACTTAGAGAAGCCAATACAATTTGAATTTAAAACGCAGTACAGTATTCCCAAGGCTATGGCTGGGATGGGGTAAGAGAATTGCAGAGGAGCTTGGGGTCTGCAAGTAGGAAAGTGACAACAGAAACAACATTTTTTCAAGGAAAGTAGAAGAGCCTGGATCCTGTGGAAAGTCAAAATTTGTTCCAGGGAAGGCTTGTAAGTGTATTCTTCGGGGGGTACATACTCTGAATGCTTTGCACAGTGTCAAGGCACAAGCAAAACCACCCTGAAAGTTTGGGTTAGTTTGGTCCCCTTGTCTTTACAGCATTCCTGTAATATTTAATAAAATTTAAATAGATGTCATATGTAAAGAGAAATGACAAAAGAGAGAATTAGCCCCCTTCCTTTTTTTTGTAGCTTCAGTTTAATACTTAACATTTTCTTTAGTTGCAAACTTGTCCTCTCTGCCTTGCTTCAGTGATGATATAAAGGTGCTGCAGTACCTTGGAAGATGTTGCTGCATTCCAATAATGATAACTGTGTAGTTTCATGACCCTCCTGAGCTTACATTTGAGGCCTCATTGGAAAATCTGCCATCATATCACAAGGATATGAAGTCTAATACTGCCAATTTTCTGAATTATTCATTGGTCTGAAGGAAAAAGAAGCAACAAAGACACAGGCAGCTTCTTTTTATTTATGGTTTTACTACTCTTCATATTTTTTAAGTGAAGGGAATACAATTCTTCCATCTTTTCCAGAACAACAACAACAGAGAAGAAAATAAAATGTGTATGCTTGAAAAGTTGGGATTTCTGGGAATACATTTTCCTCTTTTAGCTAGCATTTTAACATAAGGTAAAACATTTTTTTGACAAGGTAAGTAGAGTAAACAAAGATCAGTGAGAAAGCAGAAATTATTGAAGTACTGGAAAAACTGCTTCAGGCTACTTTTTCACACATTGCTGCTCAAGTCAGGATTATGCTATGACAGTTCTAACTCTCCTGCTGACATCCTTATAGACTCTATTACATTATTTACTTCTTGTAAAATAACATTCTATTACAGCTCCTTCATGTCCTGCTGCTAGTCTAAGTTCAAGGGGAAGAAATTCTGCTCTCCTCGCTTCCAGCTCGTTAATACAGCTCTGAGGAGATCATTATTAAACAGACTGATCTGCAGCCCCTATTTCATGCCCCATTTTCTATTGCAGTAACAACTGTATTTCCAGAGTGTTGGTCTTCACTTGCATCAACAGCACAGGTGAAATGTGTCAGGCTGTGTCTGGAAGGAGCAGGTGAAAGCCCACCCTGTGCTGAGGATGTAATGTCATTTTTATGTCCCTGAGGGGAGAAGCTTTCAGATATTTCTCTTGCTTTTCCATTGCAGGGAAAAGTGAAGCCAGGCATGCAGTCATACCTGATTTCAAAAGGAAAACAGTTGATTGTCAGTAGGGCTGCAGGAACATCTGTGGATAAACCAGGGTTAACAGCAGACAGGTTGCTTGAACACTGAAAACTGGCTTAGGTCTCTTTTTCAGTGTCAGGAGATATTCAAACCCATATCACTGAGTCCACGTCAGGAGTCTGCTGAAACTTGTTTTCTGGGAAGACATACTTACTAGGACCTAGAAAATTAATTTAACTCGTGTCCCTGAATTCTGCCTCTAAGCCCAGTTAAGAACTAGGTGTGCCACTAGCACAATATTCCCACAGTCTGGCAGAATGCTCCCGAAGCACCAGCCTTTGAAAAGCCCTGCTTTCATCCTGCCCAAAATCACCCTGGCAAGTCAATCATCAGCCCTGCTCCTTGCAGTGGGAATCTTGAAAGCGCCGCTCGGTGCTGGAAGAGCTGGCATCAAACCAGGCAGCAGTGAGCACTCGCTCTGAGATGGTCAGGGACCAGGGAACCCTGGCTCTGCACACACAGCTCTGAGCACTGCACTCCACCGGCCTTCTAAACCTCTTTGCACCATCCCTAACAAAATGTAGGTAGCATTTCATCACTAATAATACGGGCAATGTGATAATTATCTAATTAGCCAGCCCTTGAGAAGAGATAAGTGATAAAATTCTCAGCAAAAAGTGAATTATACGTGCTCTTTCTTGAAGGCAAACAGTGAAACAGTGAAACAGCTGGTTTTTCAGCACTGGCTGAAAATTAAATGTATGGAGCCCCATTTCTTCCGCTTTCAAAACTAAGTTTACTGTCTTTAAAAAGCAGCAGTATTTCCTTACGGAGGTGGCAAGTTCTGAAAAAAGCAAAACATTTGGTCATGGATCTCTGAAGCTGGACAGGGCCTGTGTGGGAATTAAGGATGACTTTTGCCACTTGCCTCTATGGGAACCAGGACTTGAGTCACTGTCTCCAGCATTTTCACACTTTGCTGTTTGGTTATGGCACTGAAATCTGGGATAAATTTACATACTTGAGTGTGCTGTGGCAGAAGCTGGTGATTGTTCACTCTGTTTCGTGGCAATGGACATGGCTAATTAAATATATCATTCTTCATGAGAAGATTCTGTGGTGAGTATCCACAGATGCAAGAGGTGAAAGTGGCAGGAGTTCCTCTTTAAACAGTGTAGTTACCAATTTTACCAGAGCAATCAAGCAGGATAGACACTTGCTGTTTATTTCATATATGGGGCTATTGGTCAATCTAAAAGAATTATTTTGATTCTTGATACACTTTGATTTCCTGATATTTTGCTTTACAGCCTTCTTGGTGGGCTGGTCTGTGGAGTCCCTGGCTGGGTCCCACAGGCACTGGGATGGGCCACACAGTCATTACTGGTGAAGAAAAATGCAGGTTGCTCACAAGTGATGCAAAATTTCACTTCCCTTAGGCGTGAAAAATGATCCCTTCTTCATCCCCTTCCTCCTCTATCTCCCCAGTCTGACCTGCTTTTTCTATAAGAAGAGTTGATTATTCACTGGAAAATATGTTTTGAAGGAATTTCAATAAAAATACCATGAATATCTGACCAGCTGTTGAAGTCATTTAGTTCAAGTGCCTGTGGAATGTTCTTAAGACCCGGTGTCCTAGCTCAGTTTGTTAGGACTGGTAATTCAATCTTTGAACCAGGGAGTCATTATATTTATCTGCTTGCATTTGGTTTTTATAGACCACCAATTGCTGTTATCAAAATATGTTAAATTAACTGTGTTCTAGGAAAGCAGATAATTTCTGTGTAGACTGGTAAATATCCGATTATAAATGAAGCTACCTTTTATTTATTGCAAAGGCTAGCACATTCATCAGCATGCCTAATTAAAATGTAACAATTAATAAGCAGTGGCAAACCCTGTACGAAGGTCAGTAGCAACCTAAGCAAACTTATCAAAAATGCAAAGGGGTTTAGAGTTTTTAAAAAGTTCATTCTGTCCTTAATTAACAGATCTAATTACAGCTCTGCCATAGCAAAATGCAAAATGATCTCTTCAAAAGACAAGGAGTCAAAGGTTTAATAGTGCAGATAACCTCCCTCTTCAGTACACACCGACCCAAGTGTAGAAGGGAATTTTACCAAGCAGTCAACAGAGATGATTGGATGCCTTTGACAGATATTTAAGCTAAGCAATACATAGAAATCCCCAAACAACAAAGGAATTGAGAGGGAATAAAAACTCTCTTGTGTCTTGGGATTTGAAATAACACCAAGTCAAGACTTTGGGTAATCTCCTTTCTTAGCAAGTTGTCAATGTATTTATTGTGTGACCTTTGCTGGTTAGTTTTGAATAACACTTTCTGTTCTATAGACTGCATGTGTTTAATTATCACCTCGTTCAACAAAAACGGACAGTGCAAAAATCAAGGATAATCTAGCATAGCAGAGCTAAATACAATAGAGCAAAACCCTTAAAATTCCTGCAGTTAATAGTCAGCATTTAGACACTGAAGGGCAATTTTCCAACTTTTACTGAAGGGTTTAGTTGTGCATTACTTCTTCAAGAAGTCCAAGAAAAAACTGAGCGTTCTGTTCCGAGTTTTGCAGGAAGAGGCTGGAAATGAACAGAACTGGGTTCATCAGTAAGCGAATTAAATCTTCCTGGCTGATTTATGTGGGCAAGGGTCATTACACGTGGGTAATAGAAAGTGGCTGAAAGGAAAACTAGACTGCTCAAAATTAATAATACATGGCTGAAATGAATTGTTACTATTCATCTTTACATTTGGATTAGCAGAAAGAGCATAGGTATGAGAGGCAAGATCTCTTCAGGGAAACCTGACCTGTGTGAATATCCTTGGTGTTCCCTTTCATACCCTGCCCTATGAACACAGGCACAAAGAGTAGAAACAATGGAATCACAGTAATTTTCTTGGAGAGGTTCAAAAACACAGGAGCCATATTCACCTTATACTGGAATCAAAGTGCAGCATAACAAATTTTTCAACCAAAAGGCTCATTAAATGCAACATGAAAACAGAGAGTCTGTTCTGAGCAATCTCCATGAATTGGCCTCTAGCTTTACCACAGCACTATTATGACCTGAATTAATTTCCTATGGCATGATAATTTCCTATTGGCTGTAGGAGAGAAAAAAAATGAAGCCTGCTCAGGATGATGAGCATTTTAAGACTTCTCTTTAATTCTTTTTTTTTTTTTTTTTAAATCATCTTTTGTTTTTAAACTACCTGGCTTGAACTGATAAGTATCATCACCTGTCAGTCAGGTGCTGTACCAAGGTGGCCTTGTGCCAGTCCTGTGATTCATATTTGAAAGCAGAGAGGGTGAGGTTTCAAATGTAACAAACACAACTCTTCTTCTACTCAAAGGAGCCAAACATCCTGTGTGGCCATGACACGATTCCCACCTCACCTTTAAAGAAATTGTAGTGATCTGTCTAAGACGGGGGTGCTCAAGAAGGGCTTTGTTTGATATTTGGTCCTTCCCTGCATCCTGACCCTGTACAGGAGACAAAACTGGTCCTGATATGCTGCTTAAAAACACAAATACTAGCAAACACCACATTATCACATTCCTCTCTTCAGTAACACCTGCTTTAAGATAAGAAATGAAAATAATTAGTTGTGTTCTGCTGATGGGAAGTGAACTGTTGAGGTAGGCATTATTACTGTTACTGCTGTTATTATTACCCAAGTAGCAGGAAGTGCAGTGCTATAAAAACTCTTCTAAGCAGTCACTCCCTCTTATAGACCATTAAAGGTTCACTTCACACTTACATCTCTTTCTTCCAGACTCAATCCTGAAACATTAATTTTGCACTTGGCATTCCTAAAAGGAAGCTTTTTTTGAAGCAAAACCTTCTCTTGATGTCTGAGTGCCCCCTGAAGATGTTAATCACTGGAGACACACATTCAAGACAAAAAGCCATCCAGATTTCTTGGATTTATTGAGACTTGAAAGCAGCAAGATGTGAAGACTTTTTGTTTTGTTTTCCAGCACCATACAATGGCCAAGCTTTAGACAATATCCTTTTCTAACACCAATCTGAGGAAGAGCAGTTGATAAAATAGTATGTGACCCAAGACACCATGAAAATGTGATAGATCAGACTGAGAACCAAACCAAACCCTTCTTCCCGTCGCTTGCCAAAGTCTCAGTTTTCAGACCAACTGGTTTTAAAGAAAATCTTATGGAAGACTCCACAGTAAGGGAAAGTACAATTTTTTTGCTGTGCAGGTAAGATACCTCTACTGAAGGGATTTTTTTTTTCTAATTCTACCTATCTCTATAAAATTTTTATTTTTTCTTTTATGTTCTCCCCTTTCTTTTCTCTTTATTTTTTTTTCTGTTTTCCCTTTTCCCTCTTCTCTCCCTTCCTTTTCAAGAGATTTTTCTCTGTCAGTGCTTCAACAACATACAAAACAAACTCAGGGATTTTAAAATGTCCTTTAATATTTTGTTTGGAAGAGAAACTTCTTCTCTGTATGCAGATCTCCTTCCCAAAAGGGCTTCTCACTTTCTTTTGAGAATATCACAGCACTGTGAAAGCAAGTGATTGTTAATTTTTGGTTTTCTGTGAAGCTTTTTCTTTCTCTTTTCCTATTCCAGCACAAGTCCTTTCTAAATTAAAGCAAAGACATGAAGCAAATTATGAATTAACGTATGAAGACCACCCATCTCAGATATTGTTGGGCTCAGAAATCCTGAATATCCCATGCATTATTGCCCTCTAGTGTTACTTCAGAATCTATGGAGAAGATTCCATCTATAAAATTGAACAGCAAATGCACATATCAAAGAGACAGGACCACTAGATTTTTTTAAATTCTCTCCAAACTCACATTAGCTTTCCAGAAAAGTTTGCTAACCTTTCTGCAAGTTTAGAGCCCAGATCAGCAGGTAAATGCACTTCCCTCAAACCGTGCCCTGCATTCTTTCTGCTACCATTCGCAGAGCAGTTTGAAGGAAAAATCCAGAGAACTCAAATCAAGAGTCCTGAAATGATCCATGGAAAGTACAACATCCAATTCTCTCACAGGTTCTTTCATCCTGCACCTCTGGAAAAGCTCGCATGCATCGCTGGAAAAGATTTTGCTGTGAACATGCTGATGAGATCCAGCAAATTACTGTGTTCATTTCTTGTTCAAAATCCTGATATCCCCACCAAAAAGTGGATCATGACATCCCAGCAAGTTTACAAACAAGAAATGTTACTATGGCTTTTACATATTCATACTGGGCCCGATTTTTGGCTCATCCTGATTTCACAGCTGTGTCCTGCAGTCTGCTTTGATGATATAACAGGTTCTATCTTAATAAAAGGAACAGAGTCAGAGCAGTGCAAAGTATCTCATTACATTTTGTGACCTATTTATCTGTTGCTTTAAATCTGTAAGGGGTCTGTTCTACATGTTCTTTTGCCAGCCATTTACAGGCACTGATGATTAGACTTTTAAAGTCATTTGGGCATTTGCCATGCTCAGTAACTCCTGGAATTTTCAAAACAGACGAGATGCTCCCAGATTTTAAAGGATTTTGACAAGACTGAGATACTAAAATTTTTCAAAACTGTCAATAGGTATTTATCTGCATCTTTTCAAATTATATGTCTGTCAAAGTGGGACCCAAATCCCCGTCTGAGAAGAGAAGACCACGACATCCCAGTACTGGGTGTGTTACATCACACTTTTGAAACACATTTGCCAACATTTTCTCATGACTACTTGACCTGCCTGCAAGAAGCTGGCATTCAGACAACTTAGAGAGGGTGATTTAAAATCTGATCTTGAACAAGACACTATTTTTCTAAAACACTGCAAATGTCTCTAACATTTCATGCTATGAAGCTCATTTCTTAAACGATCCTCATAACTGGGGTTTTATGATGAATCTTTATGAGTCAGAGAAATCAAATCCCGGAGTGATTTGTGTCCCCCCTCCCTCCTTAGATATGGATATAGCTTTATAGTAGTTTTAGGATATGCACTGCTTGTTTTTTTTATATTCAAGGCCTTTTAAGGGATTTCTTTCTGAAGGTATTGATATTTTTTTCTATCTTACATTAACAATAGAGTTTTAACTAAGACCCCACTTCAGGAGAGCAGCAATGAAAGGAGAACACAGCTCTGACTTTCAGAGTTTGCAGAGATGTCAGGGAGAGAAAATGCATCTTTACCTGTAAAGTGGTAAAATTTATTCTGTAAGACTTTGAGAGAAAATAAATTTGGAGCTTCACAATGCTATTTATTCAGAGTCACTTTTCAGCGTAAAACCACTGCTGAAAGTTCTCATAATAGTGGGTAGGAATCTCATAAGCATCTCAATGCACCTTACACTCCTGCCTCTGTCAAGAGTCAGCAACCAAGCTGATAACAAGACCTATCTTCTTTTATTTTTCTGGAGAGACCCTTCATCAGCCCACAGTTGCCTGGTATGTGTCTAATTTTATGTAGCAAGGAAATGATGAGCATATCCACACCAGCATAGCAAGTTCAGAGGTATTTTGCTTTGGAATTTACAAACAGATAGGATCCATGACAGGAATTACAAATGTAGATAGGCATAAATCATTTAGAATTGCATTTCTTTTCTCCTAAATTGTTTCTCTGCTGCTTGTCATTACTTGTGTAACACAGCAGCAGGCTCAGCACAGGCACAGCACCACGAGTGTCACAGGGTCACAGGCAGAGCAGGATGAAAACTCTGGTTTCATATATGCAAATACATATTTTAAGACTGTTCACATTTTAAAAGAAAGCTGTACATGAGATATAGGGGAGAATAACAAGAAACAAGAAAATTCGACTTTAAATGTATTCTGACCACTGTGTCTGGAAAATCTTTGCTGCATCATGTGGAGTTTAAATTTGTAGTGAGAAGAAAATTGGGCCCTGGAAATAGCATAAACCAGTGTGTAGGTCCAGCCAGCAGCATGCTGAGCTTGAAGGAGCATTGGGTCTGTGTGGTCTGAGATGATAGTTTGTGCCTTGAGTCCCATAAAGCAGAATGACAGAGAAAAGCCTATTATAAGTGTCCTTCTTTAGCTCAGGAATGAATCTCTTAAGGTGGTGGTTGTGATATTATGTATAACTCTGAGCAGATCCTTAGCACCTCATGCATTTTAATGGAAACAATTTGATTCAGGACTTTAAAAGTTAAGTTGCAGCTCACAGAGGGTTTTGCAGTAACTTAAACCTTTTCTGGGTTTGGTAGCTGGAGTCAAATTCCTCTTCGTGTTCTCAGAGTTGTATCTGTTCTTGCTGCCTGCAAGGGCTGAGCACAAGTGTGAACTGAGCTCCAGGAGCCTGGGCTTCCTCTAACTGGAGAGCAAGAGAAAGCTCCACATGCAGAGCTGTTCCTCTCATAGCAGAGTCAGGGTTCACATCCTCCCAGGGACATGGCTTGCAGCTGGCAGGAGATGCAGTAGCTAATAGGCACTTAAGCTTATTTAGGATCTGGACCTCAAATATTGGCACTAATTATCTCCTTAAATCACTGCTGAAAGGAAGTGAAGAATGAAAAACCATTTTCTCCTCAACGTGGTCTTTCCAAATTAGGCTGAGATGTCTGCTGAGGGTAGATAATATCTTCACCATGCAGCATTTGCACTATACCTGTTGTTAGCTATGCAGAGAACGTGCAGCTCTGGCATCTCTCCCGGACCCTGCAGTATGCTCATTTTCATTTTTGACCACTTTAGTAGTAGAAGATCCTTCCTTGGCAGTGGCTACAAATATCAGAATTCCCACTGTGAGGAAAAGTTTAAATATTCAGAATTCATCTTCAAAGCATTAGTTGAAAATCACTACAAGAAATTCTGCTCTTGTCTTTGTCTTTTATCTTGTGAAGAAAAGCAAAGCCATGAAACCTTAAGGAACAAAGCTTGACTCTGACCTTGCCCTAGCCTGGATTGGGTGTACATTGTGGAACAAGAGCCTTGTTAGTCAGCAACTGAATGTGTTTGCAAGTTCAATGTGTCCAGCCTATTCAATTACAATACTAGAGCTTATCACACTAATTGCAAGCTCTCAGAGATCTGGAAGCCAGGTTCTGCCCATACTTGCTGCTTTTCTTTTTATCTGTTACAGTGCACTTGGACATCAGCTAGTTTTGGTAAATTCAAGTTGACACTGTCTTAGAGAGGCAAGAGAAGACCACAGCTGCATGGCCTGGTGGTAATTCCCTGAGAACCTGAACTGGGCCAGTTATGGAAAATGCTCTTGGTCTAGTACAAAAAAGGATCTGGTAAGTGCTGCTCTAGTTGACTGTTTCTATGATGGAGGAGAGATGTTTAGGGGAAAGCCTTTAGGCAAAAACACAATTAGAACAAGTTTTACAGATCTTTTCAAGCTGTATGTTGTGATTTTCAATTACATTTCTTCCGTGATCAGGCTGAAGAAACTTGTCCCTTTGTTCTCTGAGTTTAGAATACAGGACATATTCCTGTCTTTCTAACAGCCTGTAACTGGAGGCCTGAAAACTGTAGTTGAAATGTTCTTGACTTGCTGACCTTGCTTTATCCTCTTAAAAGAATAAATGTTCTCATGTAATAACAAACCCGACAGATATTCATAATTGATCCCTACTCCTGACATATGAAGGGCACAGGATGCAAAGAGAATGAAGCACTGTAAGTGCTATGCAATGGAGGTATTGATTCTCTCAATAGCAGGACTGCCCTTCTCTGTAAGTGCCCAGCTCAGCAAGAAGAAATTATGGGGGGAAATGGACAGGGGAAGTAAAATTAGACTTAAATTTAAAAAAAAAAAAATAGTGTAACTGATAACTCAGTGAGAGCCTGCCAAGGAGTCTCATTGCCTAAGGGTTCAGGTTTACATGGAGCCCTTAACTACATCAATAGATTCCTTTTGGATTAGTGGAGGTTAAAACAAGTATAAGTGAGAGAGAACTAATAAATCAACCCTGCTTGTACCAGACACAAGTCAGTGGTGTTCAAACCCCCTTTATGCAATTAGAATGATTCACTGAAGGGTGATTGGCAGAGGCAGAGGGGTGCTGTGGGTAATGGGTAAAGTGGTGTGAGGAGGGCTGCTCACACCTCTCTCAGCAAGATTATAATCAAGCAAGTTGTTATTTCTAAGCCTGACGTCCTTGATAAACAAGGGATGGCAAGCCTTATTAAAGGGCAGTCCAATCACTGTTATACCCTGAGACTGGAAGAGAGAGGTGTCAGGTTCTGTTACTGCTGAAGTTTTCACAGCACCCAAATGATCTCTTTGGAGGTGTGTGAGGAGGCACACTGGCACATAATATGTGCACACCTATTCCCAAACCTGTAAAACCACTGCAGGAACCCTTTAACCTGTTCTTTCAGCTTCTTTCATCCACTGCTGTTGTCTCACAGGCTGCTCCCACTGAGCATGCTGCAGTTGTCTAACGAATTTCACATTCAGATGGTTGAGTCACATTACACTCCACAGGGTCATATAAATGTTCTGAAGCTGACAGTTGTGATTACAAGTTAGTTGGGTAAGAAGAGGACCCCTGGGCACAAATCTCTGATGTACCTGAAAATTTTTTTGGCAGCAGTGACTAAATCTATCCCAAGCCTACAAGGTCAATTTGCAGCTCAGTTGCCATCCATATTTATCTGCCTCACACATTGAAATTTTACTATGACTGTGATAAGTTCTCTAGGAAATACCTCAAGTAGTTTGTTTCCAAGGCTAGCCTGAAACACTCATTATTTTGAAACAATCTTCCAGGATATGCCATTCTCGTGATGATGCCATCTCATGTCAAGTTAAAAAAAAAAAAAAAAAAAAAAAGAAAAAGAGGCAATTAAAAGATCAAAGCCCAAAATAAAATTTGCTCTTGTAGCTGTAGAATTCCCTTCATTTCAAATCTGAATGGCTCATGACATGGTAAGCCTTGGTTGCAGCACTGTCACCAATGTAGTCATTGCTCTGCTAAACAATAAAGGGCTGGCTGCTGGAAGGGACAAAGAAGACAGTGTAACTTAAATTTCTCATATGTTATCTCACATTATGGAGGGACTTACAAATAGAAAAAATACCAAAGACATGGAAAATCTTATTTGCATGTACTTGGCTCCTGAGCACTTTTAGTTCTTGATGATCTCTCAGTAGGAGTTCCTGTTCAGAACTAATGTATTTAATCACAGAACTGGCATGACAAAACACCAGATCAGAAAACAGCAGTCACAAAAGGAATCAGTCCTACTTGTATCATGCCAATTTTAGAAGCAATAATAATTTTAGGCACATGTCTTGGTGGTGGGAATTCAGACTGTTGAAACTGGTTTTAAAGTATGTAGCATTTAACAAGTTTAGAGGTGTTTAAAATGAGGTGATATTTGGGGCATTTTCAGCTGAGTCTCTGGAAAGAACTGCTTCTCTCAGTCCATGACCAAGGCAGTGCATGGTCTTGTGTGATACAGGGACAAGCCTAAAATGGAACCAGGTTTTAACCAGGATTTTTTCATTCACTTAATGATTCTTTTTGTTGATTCTTTTAATCTCTCAACATAATCCACTTCTGAAGTGCTAAATACTGGGAAAAATCAGATAGTCCTTACTCTGAAGTAGCTGTTTAATATTGAGACAACATAGCTGATATTTTTGTCTGACTTTTTTTCCAGGAACAAAAGAATGTAAAAGCAGGGAAGGTTGCTCAATGGCTTGGAGAAGCTGAGGGGTTTTTGTCATAAACTGTAAAATGAGCACTGAAAGGGAGGGGAATAGCTCTGTCTTTTATGTGTTCCTTAAGTTGTGAAACATCCATGTAGTTCAAGAACTTCAGTGTTCGAGCACTGTCGCTTCACCTCACTGCACCGAGGGCCTGCTATAATGCATGCTGAAGTCTACAGGAGTCCTTCCATCAGCTGGAATGGTGTTGGATGAGGCTTAGCACAACACAGAAATGCAAATGCTGCAGCCCTGCCCTGGCTCTCAGAGGAGCTCTTCACTACGTCAGCTGAAGTAACCTCTGCACTGGCTGCGTTGGTTTTGTCATCTGTGCTACCAAACACATAAATGATCCTGCAAATATCCTGTGTGCTAAAGGGTGGCTGTGGGCAGTAGATGCAGGTCAGGACATCTCTTCAGAAGCACCATCTCTGTGCTGCAGGGGTGCTATGACGTGCTCTGTGCACAGCTTCTGCTCGGCAGAATTAGTCTCGTCAGTATTTAATTTTGATGTTTAATCAAAAGACTTTATTTCATAGTTACTCAACAGGGTGTTCCCTAAGATAGGTAGCAATATGCAGGGAGATGGAGGTGCAGAATTTTTTCATGAACCTATTCACTGATATCCCTTGAGACTCAAGGCAAAGTTGCTGTAGCTCCATTCATCATTATTCAATTGCTGAAATAGCCAGAAAGTGCTATCAGTGTTCTATTGTAAATGTGCCCTCTTGCCATTCACAACCTCCAATATTAGTTCTGCAAAATTTTGCTTTTTATTTACAGCCCTCTAAGTACATTTCCAGAGCTAGATGATACAGTCTTTGTCAGCAATACAAGCAATAAAATATTACTGTATAGCTGGCATCTCTGGAGCTGGAACACAACCCAATCAAACTGACACAACTGATAAAATTCAGTGCTGCAATTCTTGCAAAGTCTTTGCAGCACTCTGAAATGCTTGAGTACAGAATGCTCTGGAAATCAGTATGGTTTTGCCATAAAAAACCTCTACGTCAATGCCAGGGAATAGTGTCCTTTGTTGCACTGATTTAGTGCTCCATGCCAACTCCATTCTCATTAGGAATCGCTCACCAGGGACAACTGAGGAGTGTTTTGCTGCTTTTAAGTAAGAAATCGAAATTAGTGGGAGCTTGAAGTGGAGGTGAATGTTTTCTTTTGCTTCCAGAAATCCCTCTGTCCTTTGCATCAATAAAACCGATTGATTCTAAATTTGCTAATCCTGTTGGAAAAGGTTTTCTTGTACTCTCTCTGAGTCTGCTAAATGGGGATGGAAAGTGAGAGTTACAGTAGGTGTGCAGTGTGATGTAGATGGAGAGGCAGAGCTCCTGAAGTTCTGCATGTTGGGGTTGTTTGGTTTTGCAGAAGCAAGACAGGGCTGCATTATAAATGCACCTTCAGCCCTAAGGATGCTTTGTCTATCACTTATCTCTTGAAGAACTAACTTTATATTAGGTAGCAATGTATTTCTTCCTATGCAGAGGAAGATAAAGTTTTGGTCTCAAGCTATCCCTACACATTTGATAACAGAAGCAAATATTAACCCCCTGTATCTTTGCAATATCTGTGCTGATGTGGTGCATAGAAAACCTCTAACAAAATTTCCCTGACTCTTGCAGTCTACTGAGCCTGGAATCTCCTTCAGTAACTCCCAAGCTTTTAACCACTCCGGGTTTTTTGTCCTTCCTCTGGCCCCTCAAGAGCAATTTAAATTTAAATGAAAGATGATTTACAAGCTTTCAAAACAACACAGTATATGTAAACTTGTAAGTGTCAAGTATGACTAGACTTGATGGGAAGGATGAAAAAGCCTGTATTCTGTGCCATGCCAAAATGTACTGTTTGGAACAGACTTGAAGCCAAACTCCCACCCCAGCACATTTCCTGCTGCTCCCCACTATTGCTGCAGGGGATACTGGAGAGTGGGACAAAAAGAAACACATTTTAATGTTTCAAAGCTGCATCTTTCCTTCTTTCATCTCAGCTCTGCTTATCTCTCAATGTTCTTCAGACCCTCTCTTAAGGGGCAGAATAAAGAACAATGTGGGAAAATAAAGGAAACACAAGAATGTTTTATTTTAAAGAAATCTTTCTCAGGGGTGTCTGCTTTCAAATGCTTACCTTCAGATTTCCATTTTGTTGTTTTGGTTTTGTGTGTGTTTAAATACATTCTCCCTGCCATAAACACTCCTTGTGCCATTTCCAGTGTCAGGAAGGGAGATCTGATTTTTAAAGGTACAGTTGTAAGAAGAAGCAGATGGAAGATAAAATGTTGGGTGAGATTTTCTGTCTCTCTAGTCACTGGCTCATTTATTGTCCCTTTCCATCTGTCCAAGATTGTATTGTGTACTTTTCTCGTTGCTGTTAAGTGCCAGAGGTTTAACTGAACACCACACTCAGTTGGCTACAGAGCTTACATCAACAAGAAATAGTATTTAGTTACACTGCATTGGGCTCATGTTCAGTGTTTCTTATTGGATTTTTTCAAATATAGTTGTTCATGGACCTGCACAAGGCTTTTATGACAGGCTTACTGTGTAGTCCTTCTTAATCAAAGATATGTTACTTACTACCTGCTTCAGAGGGTTTTTTCTTCAGTGCTCATATCTTTATATTTTGCAAGTTTTTAATCCTTATTCTCACTTTTCAGCTGGCTTGCCTCTTGCTACTTCTTTTTTACTATTTTCTATAATAGGATTGCAGGCAGGTCTTAAGGTGATTTTCCTGAGCTCTAAGCAGATCTCATCCTAATGGCAGATGTTACTTCAAGAGGAACACAAACTTTTTGCCTGTGCCCAACTAGGGCACGGAGATGCCAATGCTGCCCTCCTGACTGCAAGTGGCTGGGGAGAAGGACAATTAAACAGTAATAGCTGCTGACTGGTTTACACACCATGCTGAGAATTTTAAAGTGCTGCAGCCTCAGAAAGACATGGAAAACTGGTGGGTTTAAGCTCACTTGACTTTTTTTTTTTTCTGATAAACACCACTATTTTCCATGTAAGGGGAAAATCTGTTTATGTGTGTGTATAAATCAGAATGCAAAGTCTGTTGTTTCATTTACTGGCAACCTTAGGTTAGAGGACTGAAATGGCTCAGAGCAAAATCACTAAAATGTCATAGAATCCTGCTTAGAATAATGATGGAAATGTCCAGTGAACTGCATGATGTGATGCTAACAATTCCTGGATATGGAAAACGAGGTATGACTTCTGTAAAGGCAAGACAGCCTGAGGTAATGACCAGGTGCTGGTGTCAGAAGCTTTTAGGAGAAGCTGTGGAAAATGACCCAGGTCAGTCCTGCAACTGAGAGGAGATGTTTTGTTTTGTTTTGTTTTGTTTTCACAAAAGATCGGGAGGTGGAGATAAGGGTGCTCATCTTCCATCATCAGGGCAAGATGCTTGTTTTAAAGACTTAAAATACAAATCCTAGCATCTTTCAACATCTAGATGTGGTTACTGGTTTGTTCTCAGTGTGGTTCTTTTTTAACTATTCATCCATTTATTCAGTCTTTCTCTGATTTATTGTCCTGAAATACAATTGTGTGAATTGGCTCCTCAAAGTTATATAAGATTTTAACAGATTCTCAGCCTTGAGGGGTGGAATCCTTTTTCCTTTCTATGTCCATCATCCTTGTCCTCTCTCCCCTCAAGGGCAGGTGCACTCACTTCCTCTGGTAGCTCTTTTTGTCAAACAGTTAAAGGCTCCAGGCATTGAATCAGCTCACCTCTGCTATGCCACACAACTCTTGCAGCAACTGCTGTGCTGATACGAAAAAAAATTCATATGAAAGTTATTTCTCAAGTTTGTCTCAAGACAAATCTCTCATTTACCATCCCAAGACAAATCTATTTATTTGTGAAGCTTAAATTATGTTGCTAGTTTTTTTTATTATTGTTTGTCACTCACTTAAGAAAACTTCTTTATGCAGCAGACTTCAGTGAAAGCAATTTGTGTAAGAATTATAGGATAAACAAATGTTGGATTAGAAACTTTACTTACTAGAAAAAATTGTTGGTTTTGTTTGGGTATTTTTTTCTCTCTAAGCAATTATTTTCTTGGAGTACAACTGGAAGTTCCTCAAAACTTCTTTCTGGAAAGAGTCATTCCATCATGATCATTCCCATATGTTTTGCAAAAAGAAATAGTTGTCTGTACTCAATTTGCTTCAACAATGTGCATTAAAATATTCTTTATATATTTAGAGTGGACACAGATACAACATGTGTCTTCATGTCTTGTAAATAAATGTTTTTCCTGTTTTCTGACTAATTGCATGCTATGAGCCTTTCTGAGAAACCATCCTGCTGAAATCTTAGCTGACATGTTTTCTTTCCCACCTTTTTATAATGTTTCAGTGGTTTGGGTCCTGAATTACAACACATTTCTCAGTCTGATTTATTTTTTTTATTTTATTTATAAAGTTGTACCATCACTGCAGTGCTGCTAATATGTACAGAGTGAAAAGGAAAGGAACCCAGAGCTTTTCTTCAACCTGTTTGGCAAACTTGCCAACACCTGGCTGTAAATTGGCATTGGCATAAACTGTTCCCCAAATATTCTCCAGGGTATTCCTGGTGTGAGGAGTCCCTGATCGGTGTAAAAATGCCACAAGCATTCCCTTTGCCATCTTCTCTTAGGGAATCTGAGGACATGGGGAAATTTTGTCTAAGTTCTGCTGAACTCTGCCCATCTGGGTGTGGAGGTGGCCTGTTGGAGCCACCCACTATAGGTTGGACTGGTTGCTTTGGCTCCCCCAGAGTGAAGATTCCCATGGCTCATTGCCACAGTGAGACACAGCTCCGATTTCCTGTTGCCTTTTTCAGAGAAGGGAATGTTTCTGTTCTGAGAAATGCACTGGATTTTCCTTCAAGTGTTTCTGAAAGAGGAGGACAAAGGCATTACACTGTCATGCAGGCTGATTTTCCAAGCCCACGCTTATCTGGCAATAACTACTTGGATAGGAGTAAGATGATGTTGTGAAATTGAATCTTGATATCTCAACAGATGGTAATAAGCAGCCTAAATATGAGGTGAGTGCATCAGATGTTTGACTTGACTCTGAGAAGAAGATTTATACAGTCATGTTCTACCTGAAAAGGAAATACCTAAATAACTTTGCTAATCTAGATCTGTGCTACATTAGCTTTCAAAGGCAGACAAGATCTCTGTTGCACTCTGAGGTAGATTATTGGTTCTCCTGAGCCAGGAGGCATGTAAAAACTGACAAAAGGGAATAGGCTGCTATTGAATTTACCAGACAAGTTCATAAATTTTATGTGAAAAGGGAGGTTGGAAGCATAAATATGTTCTACATCCTTTCCATGACAGGCTATGGAATATTTATTATAAATGGAGACATAAAGCAGGAATAATCTTCCCCATGACCTCACTGTGACAAACTGGCTTTCTAATTCTTGCTGAGTGCTGATTATTACTTGGCTAACACTCTGAGCTGAAGATGAAGCATGTGCTAAGTTGCAAGAATTCTTACAAATAGGCTGAGCTAATTCCAGAAGGGCAATTTTAAGGACACATTCATGTTTTGACTTGCTGGAGTATTTTTTCTGAAGACATACAAGTAGATCCTCACACACTGAAAACCTTCAGGCAAACAGTGTGAATGCAATTGCTCGTTTATGCATTGTGCAGTGCCTGGTCCAGGGAAGCAGTGGGATTAGTGGGATTGGTTACAGGCTAGCAAAGGCACCCTCATTAAACACCTTCTGGAGGTGTGCATTAAAGAAACAAGTATAACGTTTATAAACTTGCTTCAGTTTGTATTAACTCAGAGAGGACACTGCTGGCAAAGGTAGCTCACAAATACACATAATACAAATACTCATAAGACTAGAGATAAGGTTTTCATTGTTGACTTTTATCACCTGCTGGAAACATTTGAACTGCGTTTGTGTAGATTTTGCTCATGGAAGGAGGCAAGGATCCTGCTTCTTGTAGCAGTGCTGCTGCTATAGGTACATCCATAGTGCTTTCAGAAGGCTTAGGGAGAGCTACAGTGAACTCACAAAGTCATTAATTTAAGAATCGGGCCATTCTGCATGCAAGGTTTCCTCTATGAATCATCCTGATGATTTCACCATGACCTGAATTAAGCCAAAGCTACTTCTGGTGTGTATTTTGCCCTTTAGCAAAGTGTCTGACCACAACCAGAGCATTTCCTCTCCAGAGCAGAACTGAGCTGTGAGGAACCAGCCCTCCTGGTGTGCGTGGCATGGACTCTGCACTGCTGGGGTTTAACCTCCCACATTTAATCTAGCAGAGCCACTCAGATCTACCTGAACAGTGGCCTTATTGTTCCACACATCTCTCATGTCCCATGATGTGTTTTTCCAACCCAACCTTTCACCAGTTCCTCTTACACAGCAACAAGCTCCAGCCACAGGACCTCGACAAGATCTCTGTTCCTATGTTTTCAGGGCCTGTTAGTGGTAGCCCTTTGCAGCTCTGTTCCACAGCCCTCTCAACGTGCAATTATAGGAACAAGGGGAAAAAGAGTTAAAACTTTCCAGGTATTACTACTACTGAGCAGTAAGGATGGCACACCTCTGAGGATGGTTGTTTATAGCATTTCTTCTAATTGAGTCCAAAAAGTGTATAAAGGAAGGATATATAATTTATTTTGTAATAACCTAAACACCTGTCTCTTGCTTTCAAAGGTTTTCCATATAAGACTTCCACATAAGACTTTCTCCAGAAGTTATTCTTCCATCTCCCCATGCAGTCAGCTGCTGTGATACAACAATTCACTGCTGAAATTAGGACCACTGGGGGAGATCAGTGGACGGAATTGTCTCACATGGAGAGTGTAAAATATCAACAGAATGAGCAGATACCTCTTTTAAGTTCTAAATGAGCTGTGGAAAGTTTTTCTTCTATGAAGTTTCACAGACTGCCTGAATTTAAATCTCCTAAATCTGTGAAAACAGAAAGGGGGATTGGGTTTGGGTTTTTTTACGTCTTTCACATCAAAAATATGAGAGTTTCTTCAAAACTAGATAGGCTCAGCATTGAGCAACACTGACAGAGAGAAATGCTCTCTGCAGGCTCAGCAGTGGGGCTCTTTGGCACTGGATTTTTATCGATGCCAGCACACCACTCATCCAGGCAGTGGGAGTGAAGCAGCTCCATCTTAGCTCCTCAGGTGGGTCAGCCTTCCTCCTGATTTACAAAAACTGTGACAACTTCGTGTCTCTGAGCTTGTTTTCTTGAAAATGGAACAAATCAGTTTCTTCTATCCAGTCATCCAGCAAATGTAAGGGTTTGTTTCATGTGTTCTTGATATGACTTTGAAACTTTGCTGCTCAGGGAAGTCCTGCCTGCAGCGCACCTCTTGCCAGCACATGCTGCATTAGTGTGGTTGGTTGCAGCTCAGCTGAATTTGTCAAAAAACTCAGGCAAATCTTACACAAGAACACAAAGTTAACTATTATCTCGTGTTCACAGGGCAACACAAACATAAAAGATATAACCATATGCTTTCCTACTACCACCGCTTACTCTGGACATGCTGGGTCCGCCGGTCAGATTTGAAAAATTAAAAGCATAGTAAAAGAATTTCCAATACATGTTTCATTTCATGGGCCTGGGGCTTTTCTGTCAGTGTACAATGTGACTCCTGTAAACTGGCTTCACTCTGACATCAGGTGAATTTCTAGTATTTCCATGCTTCACATTCTCAAAAGCTTGAGCTGTATTTTCATGTTCTTGCCTGCCTTTAAAATTAAAAAGGAAACCTGCAGTTAGTTAATCAAGGATAGAAACAATAAAATAATCCAAACTCAGGGTTGTGAAAGGTCTGTGAAAACTTCTAAAGGAATTTTTCTGTAGTTAAAGACCTGGGAAGGAGTAAAAATCTAACAAACTGTCCTCTGCAAGAGAATTCATAGCTGTAGTTTTGCCAGTCTACTTAGAGTATTTTCCAAAGGCTTGGGGGGATACCAAATTTCAATTTATAGGGGTTATTCATAGGAGATGATGGAGCACTTCTTTCTAAATTAGAAGACTCTGGAGAGATATTTTTGCTCGGAATCATTAAAGGTTAAACCCATAATCACAAAGCTATTCAGTCAAGTCCTGCCCTTATTTTCAAACTACAGAAAGATGAATGTAGCTTAATGGTAACTCATATGGGAAGTCTGCTATTTTTCCAGGGGTACAGAAAGTTGCTCTGCTTTCAGTTCCTTGGATCACTTCCCTGCCTGCCAAGACCTTTCACTTCATACACGGAGCAATGGTATTGAACAAGCTGTCAAATGCACGAGCAGAAGCCCTAGAACAAAATTGCAGCTATGTCTGAACCTATCTGTAGGTTCACCATTGTTCCAGAGCTTCAGTTCTGCAATGTCCTGCAAATTGTCTTAAATTCTGCAATTCTGAAATGTCTTGTGTCTAACAATGGGCACTCCATGAGGGGACTCTGGTGACAAGGTTGTGTCAGAACAGAAGGTCTTGGGGGAAAAAATCCAACAAACTCTGAGTCAGGCTTCACAGAGAAATGTCCCACCAGAGCAGAGGTCTGTAAACAGGCAGTGCTGTCCACTCTGCAGGAACAGGGGTCACACACTCTCAGAGACCTCTAGACATGCAATGGGAACACACAAACTGCTCCAGGAAGCTCAGGTACTTGAAAGGCCTTTTTAGGGATCATCACTGAAAATATCTCAAACACAATGTAGAAATTAATATCATACAGGTATTACCTTAGAGAAAAACATATTTGCATATTTGAACAAATATATTTTGAACATTTCCAAGCACTAAGAAGCTTCTGCTTCTGCATGGTCTGATAGGGATTAATTTTACTCATGCTTCAGGTGAGCTGTACAACAGCAAGCATGCAATATGCAGGTAGGAATCTCAGTATCTCACAGCTTCAGAGTCAAAGGAACTGCTGCAGGTTACAGAGCTTTGATACCTGCATAACTTGTATAATACTGCCTTAATACAACAGCACTGAGCAGCTCTCCCTCTCTGGGCAAATTAAATGTAATTCTTAATCTAATATCATTGCTTTGACCTCTAAGAATTAAAGAGAAAGGTTTCTGAATTTTGCTAGTAAGTTCTGTGTGGATATGTGTACTGAACTGGAGAATACCCAGAGGAACCATGGAGGCTGTGGAGACTGCCCCTTTGAAGAACCTTCTGTGTACCTAAACAATAGCTGGATGCAGATTTCTGGATAAAACTCCTTGTCAAACCAGAAGCAAGATAAAAACAAACAAACCAGCACAGGGGAAGAGAACTCCCAACACAGAGCTGGAAACCTCAGAGGCTGTGGAAGTGACTGGCAGAAGCTCAGCCCCAAATGTCACAGGTAGCACCTGCAAGTGCAGAATTCCAGCAGCAGGGAAGTGCTGGGAACCAGTGGCCATTTGGGAACACTTGTGGGTGACCTCAGGTGGAGGGACAAGTATGACACTGCAGTGGAGATGTTTCAGAAGGCCTATGTTCCATGTTGTAAGTCTTTCCAACAGCTGGAATCTCATACTGTAAGCTATAATTTGCCAGACTCCCTGATCTGGCATTTAAAAAACAACCAATAAACAAAAATCTATTCAAAAGTCATTGCAAGGTCTAGAATGAACCCTTGAGATGTCAGATAAAACATTCAGGGCCAGGCTGAGGCTTGTGACACTTCATGCTGTTTAAACTCATAGCGCACACATACAAAATATCAAATCAAAAGTCCAGGCTTAAAAATGCTCAGGGCCAGGAAAGGACAAACCCCACAAGAAAGAACTGCAGGACTTTGCTAGCTATGAAAAACGATATCTGTTATACTGAAGTGGATTAAATAATTCTAATGTTTGTGAATATCTCCTTAGAGCAAATTGGATATCCCTATCATTCAAATTCTTATGGAGTATAAATTTTGCTACTTACTATTAATAACTGTGGCTGGGAAATGGGGAAGTGGGAGATTGTACTTTAGAAATAAACCAATTCTTTAGTGCCAAAGCCTTAAATATGTGAGTTATAAATGAGACACTGAAAAGTGTCTGTCTGTCTTGTCTGGGCACTGTCACGGAACACCACAGCACCAAATTCCTCCCTGGGTAAAAGAGAGTGGAAAAAGGAGGTTTGTGGAGGCAGCAGTGTGAATTTGTCAGGATCTCTGCTGCTGGGGTGGTACCCACCTTCCCTCTGGGAATACCCTTCAGGCTCTGCTGAGCTGCCATCAGGATTTAGCCCCTCTTGCCCTCCGAGGAAGGCAGAGATGTGAGTTCACACTCCAGTTGCTGGGCTAATAGCAGACCTGCTGGTGGCTGTGGGAGGACACAGGGGCTGTAGCTCTGCTCTGGAATAAATAAATACTATTTCTCCTCCTCCACAGATTTCGTGTGGAACCTTTGTGCATATGTTCAGCTTCTACACAGAATCACACCGTATGTGCAGGCTGGCTCTCCGGAGGTGTGGAGAGTAAGAAATCAGTACATGGCCCCAGCCCCACGTGTCTGGGGAGTTCAGAACTGGAGCTCTGAGGGCTGGACAACAGCAAATTCTTAAAGAAAAGGGAGAAACTGGGACAGAGGAGTAGCAACCAGTGTGAAAGGGAAAGGAGAGGAGCACAGCGTGGCATCTCAGTGTGACCGAGTGTTTTGTTGAGAGCTGAGCCATGAGAGGTGAGGAAGGTTTTAAGTGAGACCTAATTAAAATCATCTGGCCCTCATGAGAGAGGTTTCTTTTGCTTGCAATTATTTTTTGTGTGTGTCAAGGATATTCAATTAGGCATGTAGAGCTGATGTGTCTGAGAGGAATTCAAAGCACATTTACGACTATTTTTAGAATGTTATTACATTGTTAGACTTGGGTATTACAAACATTGCAAGTCCATAAAAACAAAGAAACTATGTCCAAGTCTACAGCAGTGGTCCAGGGTTGACATGACCTGCAGCTCAGGCAGTTCTCTGTTTTAGGAGAGTTTTGGGAGGCAAGAAATATCTAAGTAGAAATTCTACATCCCAAATGGTATCATCATCAGGGTTTAATTGTTCCTTTTTTGACCTATTCATCCCCCTGCAGCCAACCTATGGCATATTAAGACTGGATGAAACTTTGGAGAACCACTGTTTTGATAAGGTTTTCCACTGTATCTTATTTTTTTGTTTCAGATGATTTTTTTTTTAATTTTTCTTGCAGTGATCACAGCTATAATGAGAGACCATCTGGGAACTTCACAGAAAAAGGCAATTTAGCGAGCAGTGTTTAATAGGTAACCACTGGACTGATGAGGTGCTGACTCTGGCTGCTTCATTATAATTCCACACATTCTGTGTCCTTCCAGCACAGGGATCAAGTTGCATGTGGTAGCTCTGAGCACCCAGAGCACCAGCAGAGATGTGAGACAGTAAGTGTGCAGCTGTCTCAGACATCTCCCTGGAGTAACTTTGCAAGGCAAACTCAGAAAATCATACCTGAATGTTTTTCTGTGGATCCTCATGGTTGAGGCCTTTTTTTTCCCTTTTCTTTCATAGAGCTGGAATTCAGCATACACAGCTAGCAAATTGAAGTGCTATTGCTGAGGCGAACTGGGCTCATAGGTTCTCTTTTCTTACACAAAAGACTTCCTGATGATTTCACAACCACAGTGTGGTTGTGAATGGCAGAACACAGCACAGCAGTGAAGCAATCCCCAGTGGTGGAGGCACCGTCCCTGGAAGTGTTCGAAAACTTGTGGATACAGCACTAGAGGGATGGTTTAATGGTGAACATGGTGGTGCTGCTGGGCTGACAGCTGGATTTGGTGATCTTAGAGGTCTTGTCTAACATTAATGATTCTATGATTATCTCACCCTGAACTCTGCCCCTTTTTTAATATTTCACAATGGCAGCATTTTCAGTCAATGGGAATGTTTTAGATTTAGTAATGGGTATGTAAGAAAAAGGTGAGGTGTGTAAATAAATAAATAAATATATATATATGTATGTATGTTTGTGTATATATATAAAACCACACAGATATATTTATTCCTGAACAAAATTCTGAAATGCACTTAAAACCTCAGATATCTTTTCTAATATTTGAAGTCTCCCCCAAACATTCATTTCAATAATCACAGAGGGATGATAAATCTTGTCTCACAGCTCAGTAACTGGAGTCCTTTTGCTCTGCTACTGCCCTGACTGAGGCAAAGCCCCCCTGCACTGCTGGTGACGTTTGGCACTGTTTTAGCACTGTATTTGTAGTGTAACTCCAGGCTCTGTGAGAATTCACCGAATTTTCCTTGAGCTCTTGATTCCTCCCTAAACTCACTAGGTGGCTGTCTAAGAACACACATGGTCTGTTCCTTGCTCCGTGCTTGCTCCCTTATCCACTGTCGCTGCCCTTCTCTGCTCTGGCACTGGGGAGCACCCTGTCCCCAGCACAGCAGGTTCCACACAGGAAACCCAGCCCCACACGCCCTGGACACCAGATCCCTTTGATTAAACCAGTTTTGTTTAAGCCAGTTTTGTTCTCCAAGTCAGAATTATCTATTTATATCAACCAAGTCCAAGCCTTGCTTGAGTGACTCCCTCACAACACCAGTTTTTTGAATTCTACAGGGTATTCCTAGGACTTAGGTAAAAATAGGCAATAAGGTGCATAATGAGGGCTACTTTTTTCTTCCAGTAAACTAGGGCAGTGAGGCAAAGCAGCTTCCAGAATCTGGGAATTATGGTTTGCATGTGAGGGGACAGACTGAGAAAAAATCTGTGCTGTTCACTGAACATTCTTCGTGTTCAAGCCCTTGTTGCCAGATGCGGCTTGAACCTGGCCTGTGTGCACTGATGTTGTGTGGTTATGAATCCTTTAGCTTAAGGGAAATTATTTCTGATTGAGATGAAAATTGGACTCCAAGGCTCAGGCTGAGCTGAACTTTGGGCATGTATCTCAGTTTTCCAATGCTTTTCATTGGAAACCCTGACTTACGAAGGAAAGTATGCACGGATCTATCTCCAGTCCATGTGTCATCCTATTGTCTTCGGTTCTGCAGAATATAGAGCAGGGAATGAGACCACACAGGAATGAATGCATCTCTCCAGAGCACCTCTGGATCTGACTTGCATGGTTTGTGCTTCTCTGGACTACCCTGGGAAGAGGAGGCAGGGAATTGGCAGTATCCTGTCTCTTTGCCTTACTGGGATTGCAGCAAAGCTGAATTGGCCCATGGCTGGGAATGATCTTAATTGCTTTTGTATGGAGAAACGAGGCATAGGATGGGAGATGAGAAAGAAATATAAATGTTATCTGTACTTAATCAGTTTTTTCCCATCCCCGTGTTTTCAACAGGATACTTAAATTCCACTAAACAATGATTTTTCTTTTAGTTCAGCCTTGTTGAAAAACCCAGATTTACCTGACACTTTAACAGTTTTCAGTTGGAAACACTGAAATGGGATACTTAGTCTGAGGGCTGGGTCAGCTCCATATCTTCCAGAAAATCTCAGACTGTGAAATAGTTTGTTTCCTGTCATCAGGACACCAAATGCTGATGTACAACTCTCCAGGGCCTTCTGGGAATTGTAATTCGCTTGTTCTCTGCCCAGCTCTGGTATTTTTTGGCACCTTGCAACCACACAATACCTTTCCCACAGGAAGACAAATGCAGAGTTTTAAGCCTTCATTTGCCATAAATCTTAATTTGCATATAGCAAGTTTAGCTGAAATAATAACAAATTGCCAAAATGTTTCTGCCTGGCCGTCAGGCAAGTTTGAAAGCTAAATTCTTGGCTCGGGATCGACTGGATTAATATGAAACGCTAAAACATGATACTGGAGCTGATCAAACCGTGCAACCTACACCTGAGGGGAATTTTTCTCATGGAATTCATAAAAATGTCCTTATTTTCTCTTGATTAGATGTGACTGTTAAGGTTTAAATAGAAAGCAGCAGCTTGTACGTGGACAGCAGTGGGAGCTTTGCTGTTCCAAAGCCATAACTTTTAATCAGCGCAGTTCCCTGTCAAAGTGGATTATCCCAGGACACTTCACAAACCACTCTGCTCCCACCCCCTGATGGCTTCGGGGGGGAGCTCTGGAACAGGAGGAGGGAAGCACTGAAAAAGGGGATGCAATTGTCCGAGAGAGACAGAGCTATGTGCCAAAACGTCTGACGGTTTGAGGACTGTATGATTCTCACATTATTGGTACTTTATTTTTTAATCAACTGCTGTTTTTAAAAAGGCAAATCCACTGTTTGCCTTCCTCCTCTATGTAGTTAGTGTGCACAGTAACTCAATTTGGAACCTGAGGTGTAAACTCTCCTTTCAAAGAGTCCTTGGGTACTGGAGGATGCTGGCTGGGATCCATCTGGTAGGCATGAGGTTCAGAAGGTTAATGAGAAGTTCAGGGAAGAGCATTTACAAAAGCCAGCACCAAGAACAACCCAGTTCTTGCAGCACTCTCCTCCCGGGCAAAGTGGGATTGTGCAATCTAGGAAGCTGGGGAACTACTTTAGTCTGGCTGTTTCCTGAAAAGAAAATATAGCACATACGGAATAATTGGGAGACGGTTTCTACCTTAATTAAATATAAAAAAGAATAACTAGATGAACAGCCTGTAAGTATATAATATATATTGTATATATGTGGAGAAGAAGAGTTTGGGTAGCAAACTCTTGGTGGCCTTTTGAGAGGAAGCTCTGACCTAAAAGAAGAAATTCAGTTGCTCTTTAAGTCACAATCTCTCAGCAGTTCAGGGCTGTTATCATTGTGATAAGGGGACCCCATTGCACTTGCCTTTATACAGACATGAGGTGTGAGTTGTGCCTGCCCTAGATAAAATGAACCATTTAACCAGCCTAACCACAGGGGATACTGGATATAGCAACCTCGAGAGAGGTGGTCAAAGGGCTGAAAGTGGTCACTTGTTTTAGCAAATCCAGTCTCTGACCACAGCAGGCTGCTGTGCCACAGGTATAGAGTCCTGAGTCAAACCAAAGAGGATCCACTTTTCAGTTCCACTTCTCTTCCTTCCTCAGTGCAAGTGAAGAACTTGCAGAAACACTGCCTGCCACCTTACAGCACACTCAATACAAAAGGTCAAAGATCCAAACCCTGGTAGTAAGATTGCAGAGGAGGTTAAAGTATGTGCTCCAATACCCCGGAGGTCTCTGGGGTGCCCTTATTGCAGCTTTCCAGTACCTGAAGTGCTCCCAGAGAGCTGGAGGGGGACTTTGGACAAGCACCTGGAGTGAAAGGACAAGGGCAGGGTTAGCATTTCTGTGAACCTCTGCCTTCTCAGATGAAGTTTTTTCCCCAGTGCTCTCACCCAACTTGCACTGAGACATGAAGGCACGGGAGCTTTAGCTCTGCCTTACTGTTTATAATTCTACCTTACTGTTTGTAATTCTACCTTACTGTTACCCTACTCTCCCTTACTCTTTAGTAGCATGGCTGGTGAGACTGGGCAGGATTCTCAACGATGTGCAAGTTCTAGGGTAGAGTCACCGTGCTAAGGAGTAAATGAAGTGTCTGAGGAGTGGGACAGATGTGCAATGTGTCTCAGTGAGCTCAGTGTCTGTACCAGCCCGTGGGAGCTGCACTGCTCTGCTCCCCAGTCCATGTGCCAAATGTCACACAGCTCTGCTGGAGCTGGAGATTGCCAGGCTAATCCTGACATTTGGGTTTACCTGAACTATAACCTTATACCAAGGTCATGATTTCCATGACAAGTTCCATTGCAGCTGAGAAACAACAAAATAAAAAGTCAGCATTAGCTTTTAAGTGGGCACAAGACACAGGGCCAGCTCGGGTTCATGTAACATGGTCAGTGGGTATCACAGCAGCCCTTACACTGCCTGACAGCCTCAATCAATAGCTGGATGCTTTTCAAATGAGATGTTCCAGCTTGTTTATACACAATTTTGGGTTTGCAACTAGTATTTTGGCAGTGGACACCAAACCCCTCTGAATGAAATAGTGGGAAATGATAGAGTTTGAAGAAGTATATCCTATATTTAATGGGAGAGAGCTGTGTTTACAGCCTGTTATTGTCTGTGTTGGTTGATTTTTCCCCACACACCAGCAAAGCCCTGAGTAAGTCATGGCAGTTCTGGGCAACTTGGCATCTGCAGTGTGTTTTTACAAAACCTGAGCTGATGAGCTTTCTGCTGACTGGCAATATCTCTCTTTAAAAGTGAAATGTTCCAATCTACTTAAAATATTATCCATCAGTGGAGAGAGCTGTACACTTGAAAGTGAAAATTCCTTTAACAGGTATCTTGAATCTCTTCAACTAACTTAACAGAGCTAGCAGAGGGCCATTATTTCCATGGAAGCAGAGTGTTGACAGGGCATTCCTGCTTTGGGGAGAATCCCTTCAGTTTTTCCTATCAGACAGACCAAATTCAGAAGTTGTGGTGATTTGAGAAGGTGAAGATCCCAAAAAGGAAGTTCCTGTGTATGCTTTTCTCCAAACTCTCTTTGTTCTCCACAGGTAAGACCTTCACAAGTAAACATTGTCCTTAAAACCCCTTTCATATTCCTCTTGAATGACCCTTTTTGTCAGCTCTATGTTATTATGAAAGGATTAGTGAATATTATCACAACAGAACAAAATAAATTAAAGCTTGGTAGGGATACTAAAGAGCTGTGTTTAGTTGCAGTAGGCACACTGCAGTGTTAAGGCTGACATGTATGGTGACACTAGCTTGATTTAATGATTAGAAAGTAAGCCTGGAAGTTAGAACTTAGCTGAAGGTTCCTTCCTCTGTTGGCAGAATCCAGAAATTAAAACAGGTTCTTTTCATGACTGAATAATTCTTATTATCGAACAGAAAGTAGATAAAATATTTAGTAGCTTGAAGTATAGGTCACGTAATAGATTTTTTTTTCAGGGGACATATGGAAAACTGCTTTTGATGTTACTACGTTATATTGTGAATTGAAAAATCAGATTTTGTCTCTAGTTCAGCCCAGCTGGGACATTCAGGCTGTTTCTGCCATGGCAGATGTTTGCACCCCTTCCCTTAGCCCTGCCTGGTGTGTGCTGGCTGCTGGGAGGCCAGAGTGTGTTTCTGACTCCCTGTGCTGCAGGCAGAGGCTGTGGCTTCCCCTGGGCACTGCGAGGCAGATGCTGCCAATAACCACCAGCATCAGTGCCCTTTGCAGGGCTGAGGATCCGTTCAGCCCCACTCCTCTGCCCCTCTGCCCTTGACTGTGCTCATGGGAAGCTCAAGATGAAGGACTTGAGAGTGTCATACACATCAAAGGACACATTCCAGCCCAGCCGGCACCTGGATTTGTCCTGAAGAGCAGGGGATGCAGAATAGCTACAGTAGAGGTGCACAGTGTGCAGGAAGTAGGCAGGGAGGTCAGCTTGATTTGGCTGATGTTCATACAGTAGTGCCTGGGGAGGAATTTAAAGCATCTCCTGGAAGCTGCAGCTCCTTATTTCAGTACTTTTTTGATGAGAAGGAGGCTTACTGCCTTGCCAAATCCTCACTTGTCAGTCCCCAGTAACTGGCAAACAAATGATCCACACGGATTTCTCTCCTCTCAGGACAGTCAGTCTTGGTTAGGACTCAGCACTGAACACACCTCATTTCTGTGCCCTCAGCAATGCTCAGCGTCTGCTTTTGAAGCAGAGTCAGGATAGAGTTCCTCAGCATTGTTCTTTCAGATCTTATCTGCACAGAGCTGCCTTGGAGACATCCTGCACTGTCCACAGAGACAGTGAGCCACCAGCAGCACTGCTCCTCCTAATCACAAGGAGCTCCCTGATAACGTGTTCTTTTCCTTAGTTTCTGGTTGCACACTCAGGACTATGAGCCCCTCATGACATGTGCACACAGCCCTGAACACAATGGGTCCCAGTGACTCAGTAGGGTTGCACTTCAATTACAATAGAAATAATAATGTTCATTTATTTTCTTGATGCTTTTGAATAGGATTTGCTGAAAAATAAAGGAAATATGGGATATGGATCATGTTACCATAAAACCACATGCAGTGAAACATTCATCTGTCTCCAGCATTTCATGTCTTCTGGGCATCCAAGAGAGTGGAGTTTGATTTACACAATCAAGCTATTCATTAAATATCTGTTTGAGTTTTAGGCAGATGCATCCTTTACCTGAGTGATGAAATCTGACTACAGGAAATGGAGCTATTCCTTTGTGAAAAGACCCCATTCTACTTTATAAAGTGAGCCTTGCAGCAATACACTTCTAGAAAACTGCCAAGCTTTGTGTACCAAACACCGTTGTAAGGACTTAGCAATAAAACAGTTGTGGACTTGGGGGTGATCCAAGCACACAATAGCACATCTTTATGCAATATTTCCTCTTTCAACATCCCTCTCCAACACTGTAATTCACTGACAATCGTTGGTTCATTTTAATTCCAAAATTGTAGCCCAGAACACTAAGCAGTTTATAGCGTCTGAATTCCTGTGTGGGCATATTAATTATTTAAATCACTAGTCCAAATCCCATTCCAAAGAGCTCTTGCTGGGAGTCCTTCAGGGGCAGACTGATCTATTATCACCTACTGGATTGTACTGTGTGTCAGAGGCATCTTAGTATTTCCCATCAACAACCCTCTGGATAGCTGGCTCTTGTGAGAGCACTGACTGTGAATGAAGGGAAAGGCACCAATATATGTTAGAGAATATATCTGAAATGATTCAGTGAATTGATACAGCCCTTACGAGGGATTGGCTTTCTGAGTTGAGTCATTTTTAGAAAGATAAAAATATCCCCAGGTGGGTGGGAGAGGCTATAAAACCTCCTGCTGTGTTGAGTGAGGCTCCTTATCTTGCAAACCACCTTGTAGATAAAGACAGGCAGGGAAGAATCCTGCTGGTTCTGGGACACACAGGTTCCCACCGTCTTTGATGAGAGGAGCGACAGGTCAGGTTTGTGTTGCACATGTGTTTCCATGTATTTTAGCTTTTGTGTTGTTATGCGAATAAAACCATGGATTTTTGTCCATTCTGCCTTTTTGGGCCTGCAACAGGCCCAGCCACACCAGCTGTTCCAACGGTGGGGTAAGTGCTCAAATGAGATACACCTCCTGCTCCCAAAAGGCAACTCCAAAACATTCTGAGCAAGCAGCCCTGCATTCCTCAGCCCGGGATGATGGGAGCCTCCAGAGCAGGGAAGTTTCACATGACCTCAGCACACAGGCCTGGCTCTGAGCACCGGGAAGGAGAGACCCCCAGCCATCCATCACCGGGCCTGGCAACACTGGGCTTCTCTGTTCCTGGCAGGGCCAGGCTGCCCGGGGAGGTCACTCAGCTCCGGGGCTCAGCTGCCACTCCCCGGGCACAGCCGTGTCCTGTGGGCAGCTGTCACCGCTGCCCCTGCACAGCACCAGCTCACAGACATTTCATGTCTTCTGGGCATCCAAGAGAGTGGAGTTTGATTTGTCCCCAGTTACACAGCAGCAGAAAGCCAGGGCAACCTTCTCCTTATGGGACAATCAACACAGATGCATCAACACAGCCCTTATAATACTCAATATTTACTTATAACCTCCATATTTTATTCATGAATTTTACAATTCCAAATATAATGAAACAGTTAGAGTATTTTATTACAAAGCTTATAAAATAATTAAATATTACACTTATAGTTTTTTGCCTTTTTTACACCATAATTCATAGTTTGTGACACTACCATTTTCTTTCCTCAGTTGTCACTTAAGGAAGTGAGCAAAGAAATATAAAGGAAAAGCTATGCATTAATAAATTAATTATTTTACATCAAATAATAAAAAGGACACAATTATAAAAACAAAACAAAAACAACCTCGCAGTTTTCCTAGAAAAAAGGTTATAATTACACAATGTCCAATATCAAGACAGAGCACTGTAGGTTGAGATATGTTTCCAATCATCACTTCTGAAAGTATCACAGAATATATGTTTTTAATTTAAATTGTTTCAGAAGGAACTGCTAATTTTAAGTGACCACTGTCTGGCATTAGTGCTGAGCTGGCTAATCCTACACTGAAACCATACTTTAAGAAAACAGTCAAACTGAACTACATTCATCAAACAAAGTTGTGGGATTGGGTGGAATTAGATAAATATGTCCCTCAAAGGCACTCCCCAGAAAATTACAGTAGGACACAGCTCTGTCTCTGAATGGGTTTGGCAAACAGGTTGGGGTTTTTCAATGCAGAAACCTTCTGAATGGGGCCACTGGATATATGGTGCCACCACACATCTTGAGACTGAACGGCTACAAACATCAGTATGTTTGCAATTGTGGTGTTGATGGTGGATTCTGAACTAAATACAAGTATTAGGAGAGTGTATAAAAATAGAATTTACTTTTATTTGGTTAAATAATCCACATATCTTTTCATGCTTTGTTTTTGCATAACATGTGAATAAATAACTGTTTAGAGAAGTTCAGCATGAATTAATGGACTGTAGTATTCTTGTTATTTCCTTTGGGTAATGGATGAATTAAAATTTGCAGAGAGATTTGAGATTAAAAGGAAGATTCTTCAGTATCTTGGCATTCAAACAATCTAGCTTCTGAAACAAAACTACCTTAAAATATCAAGTTTAAATTTTAAAATTACATATCTAATGAGCTTAGAAAGTTGAAAACATAACCATTGAGCTCAATAAATCCAAGTTCCTTGAGTTAGCTGAAATATGAAATTCTATTTTACCTGTAACACAGCAATATTAAAAGTCCAAATATTCTAACGCTGCATATTTCTAGGAATACATTTCAAGTTACTAGTTAACCACCTCTGAGTTTCTACACGAAGCAGAAAATGAATTCTTCAAAATTATAAAAACATTAGGATGATGCAAAACTTGCTTTTCCAGCAGCAAGTCTGATAGAGAAGCACCATATATCTTTGTAGTGCACTATTTACTTCTGGTGGCCACACGTGTGACACTGCCTTCTCCTGCCCACAGCCATCAGGATGTCCCTCTGGGGCAGCAAACAGTTTCCTCACCCCGGGACAACAGTCACAAAAAAACCAGGAAAGGACACACTATTGATGGTGTGATCTGTCCTGCTGCCACGCTGCAGCCTTCCTCCTCCAGCTCCCAGGCTCTCCTGCTTTGCATTCTGGTAAATCAGCCAGAAAAGGCTCCCTTGCCTTAATTTCTTCCTCGTAACATGTGACAGTGCAAAATGACACTTTTAAAGAAAGAGCTTCCCCTTGAGTCTCAGTGTTCAAGTGATCCATAGTACCCTGTGCTTTAGTGAGGTCAGCAAATAAAGAAAAAAAAGAAAGAAACATTCCTTTTTCAACATATATCCAACAATTACTGTACCTCAGACATTCCCTTAGAAAAAATGTCTCTTCCATCAGTGGTTAATGTGGCACCATGTCTTGCCTCAAAGCAGAGACAATTCCAACATAAATTGAAGAGAATCCATTCACTGAAGGGTTCAGATAACATGCTGCTATCAGTTCTTCTTTGTGCATGATTTACAACACTGCTTGCCATAAAATTTGTGGTTACAGACACCATGCTGGGGCACCAGATGACACCAAGTGAAGAAATCCACACAAGAAGGATCATCTGAAGGAGAGAAACCCAAGCAATATGGTAAGACTGTGTTTTAGCAAGTCTGCAAGTCAGGCAATAGTCCCACACATTTGTATGCATTTGGTAATATTAAAAACACGATGGGTGACTCAACTCAAAGGAGAGGAAACATGAATGAGCTTTCATCTCAAAAATACTAATTTCCTGTTTTAATTTGTTAAGAGCTGTTAAATTTGTTAAGAGATCAAATTTGTTAACTTGACTGAGATAGAGCTAATAATACAGGAGGGTCAAAAGCTGAAGGAATTAAAAAATTGAGAGCACACTTTGTAGCTCAGGAAAAGAAGAGGAAGTTCCACATTAGAGAGTAAAAAAATCATCTGTGTTTACATCTCTAATTACAAATGTTGTTTTAAAGCCAGGTACTTGTACAAATAAACCTACTCCATGCTTGATGGCAATTGCTGGTTGCCACCATCACCACATGGAGTTTACCTGCACCTCAGAGCAGAGTCAGCTCCGAGTGAGTGGATGTGCACACAGAACTCACGGAACTCACAATGCCTGGGCCCTGCTCAAAGTGCTCTGCTCCCTGTTTGCACTCCAGCACTTTCTGAAAGGACTTCTTTCTCTCCCTTCCACTCTGCAGGGATCCCCAGAAATCTCTTTCCTCCAACACTTCAGTTAGGTGTAATGAATCAGGCTTTTGGGACTTTGACTATGCCAAGTTGGTTAAATCTTAATTAACTGCAATGGGAGAAGAGACAGGCTGACCATGGTTAGTTCTCAAAAGCCCAGCTTTTAATTACAAATACAGGCAACTCATATTTTTCAATTAAAATCTTATTTCTCTTCAATTTATGTACAGATAGAGTTCATACACACAGCTCCATTGCTTTAAAAATATCTGATAGCTGCTTCTTTCTCCAGTTTTGTAGTGGATGCTTTATGTTTCTTTAAAAGAGCAGAGTGATGATTCATAAGGATGATTTATAAACAAATTCACCAGTCGGAGAGAGCAGTAAGGCTCAATGGGGTTTAGCAAAATTTATAGCTAAACTGAAATCTCCTGCAAGCATGGGAAAAGATTTCATTCAACTCAGAACTTCTGTTTACATGGTCAATAAAAGGAATTTACAAGGAGACTGAAGAAAAATTTAGCCACCACTGTCTGCGTTCTCAGATCAGTTACTGAGTCAGTCACAGCAGAGAAATGCTCCTTCACATAGCACAGACAACTTATCCATGTTCCATGGGCCAGCAGTCATCTCCATCTCTCTGTAGGAACTTCTTTTGTTTAATCACCACTGCTCTTTTTTTAATTCCCCTTTATATGATGGCAAAGGTAATTTTGTATGCCTTTATCACCCTCAAATTTATTTAAATGAAAAATAAAATAATTTCATAATAATAATTCCTTTAAAATGTGCCAATTTTCCCTCAGTTTTTCAGAACAGAAGCTTGTCTTCAAATTCTTATGGTATGGAAAGAAAATACTGTTCTTGAATGAACTCTTGTCGAGGAACTGGGGAGCTCAGGCCTGAATTGCAGCCTTCCCACTCCACAGCACTGCCTTTCTGTTATTCACAGAATAGGAGGGATCCAGCTGGGAGTTCAGTACCAGCCTTCCCATTCCTTCACCTGCTGTCACCAGACAGAATTTGGGAGGACCCAAAGCAGACAACAGATGAAAAGCACGTGCCACACAAAGGATGGAAAGCTGTTCTAATGAAGACAGCAAGGAACTCTCCTGCCATGAAAGGGTAAATTTTAGAAAGTTACAAGTTACTATTTAGAAAAAAAGGTATAAGCACTGAGGAGGCCACGTTAATAAATGTTTGTGCCCCCTTTGAAGATCAGAGGGCAATGCTAATATTGCAGAGGTATGGCCAAAATTGGGATCTAATCCAAGGACTATTGGAAGGAATACAAAGAGTCCCACAGAATTCAGTGGATGGGGATCAGGCAGTCAGTTCCCTATTTCTATTTAACCGAGTATTTATAAGTTGTTCAGATTTTCATTCACTTGAAGCAGCTGGATTTACTACGAGTTACGGTGACCGTAACTGCATCTAGCAGGGGGATGGAAATGACCCAGTTTGTCTACGAAAGTGTGCAAACTCTCCCTGAAACATTAATTTCTTGCCTGTGATCACTGAGCTGGAGCTGCATGGCTGATAATAGAGACTGATTTGCTTCAATGTGATTCCAGCACAGCTGGTTTCCCCTCTTTTTGCTGCTTTAGACAGAACGTTAGAGAGCTGTGAGGAGATAATTGATCTCTAGAGCCTGACGACCCAGGTATAATAAAGGGGAAAGGGCTCCTGCAGATGTGAGGAGAGAGAGAAACGGGCCAAGGCCAAAATTAATAACAGACAGTACTTCAAACATGAAATATAGCAGGGGAAAAAAGGGGTGAAAGAAAAGTCCTCACTCTATCCTAACAGAAAAGGAAGTTATACAGAAACACCAAAGTACAGCAGACCCTTTTAGGAATGTTAATTTGAAGTGTTAGGAACATTTACTGATAAAACCAGCAGAACTATTTACTTATCCCTTTTAGGACCATTTTGTCTCTATATCCTTGTTTGGATTCAGGTCTCCTGATAGATCAGGCTGATACCCTGCATGTCTTGAGCTGTTGCAGTAGGATGACCTGTTAGGAGCTCACAGGGGTTTCACAGGGGGTTTGTGCACAGGGAATGCCAGGAATTGTGGCAGACATGGGGGTGGTTGGCTAATGTCAGTTTACAAGATGCAGGGCCAGAGCTTGACCTCTGCTCCCAACTCCATTACCACCTTTCTCTTGCAATCCAGCCGAGGTTTTATAGAGGTTACTTTCAGCTCCCAGTTTTAAAAAGGCAACAAATCAATTAATGTGCACTATTTTGAAAGTTAATGTTTAAAGTGCTTCAGCATACCTAGATAACCAGATTGTATGGCACAAACCTGTACTTCCATGAGCTGGTTTCATGCAGTTAGGAAGAAGTAATGAACAGTAACCATCCTGGAAGCAAATTTATGGGATGGGGTAATGCACCACTATGTGGTGGAGCTGAGAGAATTCCCCCTCCGTCATTCCAAGTGGCACAAAACCTCTTGCCCCCTCTCCCTCTCCTCACACTGAAGAGGTGGAGTGATACAGTAGACATAAAAGTGGAGAGAGATCTTAATTGCATGTTCCCTGACTGCATATGATGCACTGATCAGAAGCAGTAAGAAAAGGATATTCCAGGCAGAGCATTTTTGGTGCAACCTGAAGCTTGGGCTTACTTAGAAAGACTAGAAGTAAACAGCAAATTCTTACTGCTTAGTTCCCAAGTTGCTCTTATTAATCACAAAGCAGTACCAGCAGAGAATGCTTGTGTTATTCAACCAGATAGTATAAAGGTGCAGCTCAGAAGCAAACAGCATAACTTTTTCACACATTTTTTTAACATATCCCTGTTTTTAAAATCTCCGGTGTCAGTTGTACCCTCAAGTCTGCTTTAAGAGGGCTCACTTGGAGAAGAGAGGTTCTGTAATATCAGAGAGTTACTGTAAATCTAGAAGTCTAGAAAAAAATCATTAATGAAGGAACATGCCAAATAACTGGTGTAGCAACAAGGTGATGTTTGTTGGATATAGAATCCTAAGCAACCAACCCTGCTGCAGCATCTAGAGCTGAGTTTTACCTCTTTTCACAGGGACTGGGCAGAAGTTGGTGTTGCAGGCTCTCAGGACAGCTGGTTTCTGCTGGGGCAGGCAGCCAGCAGCGGGTCTGCCCTGGCGCAGGCACTGCACGCTCCGGGTCTGCACTCCCCCGCCACAGGTCACTGTGCACTGAGCAGAGGAGAAAACAAAACGTTGTCTTTCACTGCAGAGGCTTTGGGAGCCTCTTAAAGCCAAAGGGGGAACTTTCAAGGGCCTTGGATGAGACTTTCAAAGCAAGAGAGGTCAGGATCAGATGTGCTGCTGTTCAGCAATCCCCATCAGCACCAACTTCTCAAAGACGTGTGCACCTTTTGGTTAATTTAAGGACTCAGCTGAAAATTCGGTTTCTTACTTAGACATCGAGACAGAAACTGAACATTTTAGAAAACCTGTTCCTGATTGTCTGCACTCACTTCTTTTGATCTCTGAGCCTCTGGGCCCAACCCTGCTGCCTGAACAGAGATAAAACTCCCATTGGAACCATAATTATGGCAGTATCTGGGGAAAACCACTATGTGCTTGCAGGAAGAGCTATGAAGTATTTCAAAATGAATAAGCCTTTTACTTGTATGTGTTTCATGAAAAGTTGTCTTTAAGATAAATGTGATTATTTTCATCTGATTGCAATTGTCAGGCATACATTGTTTCATGTAAATGTTATTAAATGAGTGTGTGTCTCATTGATATATGACTCATAAAGTAGATAAGTTCCAGAAATACAGAAGCTTGTTTGCAAGAATGTAGAAACAAATACAGACTGATCCCACAATTAATCATAGTATTTAGGGAATTCCAGGCAATCTGTGCAGATGCTCAAATACATTGTGCATAGAGATATGCAATAGTTCAACCACAGTGCACTTTGAAGAAGACTGAGAAGCATTGGAAAAGGAGTGTGGAATGTAGTGCCTTTAAAGAATGGATAACATTTTTAGGTGACATTCTTCAGTTTCAGGACAAAGAAATGAGCTGCACCAAAGTACATGATGGATGTGGACCAGCTGCATCCCATCTCAGTGGCTGAGTGGTGAGGTCCTTAGGGAATGGCTCCATGCAGGAGGCACTTGGAGAAGACTGTTCGCACTGCAGGCAGCTCCTCTGTGCCACCCCACCTTTGTTTCCCATTCCTACCTGCTGCCAGGGCGAGGAATACCAGCCAGACACCATGTTATACAATGTCTGGGACGGACAGGCTCCCTTGTTACAAGCTTCTTCCAGGTTGGTGTTCGGTTTCTTGATGTTCCTGCATCTCCTCTGAGGGAAGGTGACCAATTTCCCATGGAGGCTTTTCTCACCGCACTTGAGTTCGCGCTGTCGCAGGCCGGGCCCGCAGGAGGCTGAGCACTGCAGGGGCAAAGCACAGCCTCTGCAGCCACACAGACATGTGCAGATAAAGGGGAACGTGTGGTGGGTGAGACACCCCAACCTGGGCATTATAAAAGCATCATAGCCCCACAAAGCCCATGCTCCATAAAGTGTAAACTGAAATATGAACCCAAGTCAGTGACTAACAAAGACTTTGGGGTCCATCTGACTACATCTGGACATAAAGAACAGGGTTTTTTATAGCAGCTTGCCTAGGGCACCTGATTTTCAAATGACAGCTCAGCTTTCTTTCCTCCCCATGGTTTGTGTGTGTCCCTGAGCCAACAATTCCAAGAGCAGCAAAGCCAGGCAGTGAGCCATGAAACTGCACCACTTTACCTCACTCCAGGAAGAAACCACCCACTGGAGCCGGTCGTTTTTGGGACAGCGTCCGAGCACACAGGTCTGCTGGGATTCAGGCTTAGGGTCTTTGCTGCACATGCTTTCAGGCAAGATTTTCACCTTGGGAGAACCAGTACTTTTGCAGTAGACATCCCGTTTCTTAATACCTCTCCCACAAGTCTTGGAGCACTGTGATGAAAAGAAACACTTATTTGAACTGGAGAAAATGAAAATTGGCATTATTTGCACTTTACAGTAGAGCACAGAAAGCATGGCTGATGTGCTGTGCAGCTGCCATCATGATATAAACAAACTTGAAATTCTATTGGTAAATAACTAACAGTAACATCTGTATGTCACTTCTAAAACATTGTCCTAAGTGCTTTCTTAATGAAAGCTGTGAACTCTCAGAGCCCCCATGCAGCACAGACAAGTAATAATCTCTCTTCCGTAGATGAGGTAAGTTGGACTTGCGAGCAAAATGCTTTTGTGAGCAAAATGAGGTTTTTTTCCATGCTCAGCATAGTTGAAAGCTGGTCCTAAACTCCCATCACACAATCTCCCACAGCAAGATGCTCTCAGCTATTTGTTATTTTGTCCTCACCTTGGCCTAGAGGGATGAGACTGAGGCAGAGAAAACTGCCCAGGGAATTGCTAAACAACTCCTTCACTAAATGAATTTCACCACACGACAGAATCTGATACAGACAATGGTTACAAAGATGTTTTAATTGCCAACTGCAGCTTAGGATGAGACACCAGAATAAATATGCATTGCTGAAGTGTGGTTCAGTGGAACAGACATGCTGTGGTTTTCACTGCCTTAGCATACCACTAAATGCTTGAATGAGCCATTTGTCATGAAATGAAGAAGAGCCCTGAAATAATGCTGCCAGCTTCCTACCTTCTTGCATCCACTTCTAATTGTTCCTCTTTCTAGTAATAATTATAGGGCATGTTCCAAGGTAGAATCACTCCTTATATCAAATTACTAATGTTTATAAAAGACTTCATGAAAGCACTGTTGTGCTGAGCATGTAACAGAAAGCTGCATGCTGAAAATCTGTGGGTTTAATCCTTCCCCAAACAAAGAAAAGTATATTTTCACTTCAAATGACACTGATTTGTGTAGAAAGGCTGGGTTTAGATTAGATGTTAGGAAGGAATTGTTCCCTGTAATGGTGGTGAGGTCCTGGCACAGGGTGCCCAGAGAAGCTGTGGCTGCCCCATACTTGAAATTTCGTGTCCGAGGCCAGGTTGGATGGGGCTTGGAGCACCCTGGGATAGTGGAAGGTGTCCCTGCCCATGGCAGGGGGTGGAATGAGATGAGCTTTAAGGTCCCCTCCATCCCAAAACATTCTGTGATTCTATGATTTTGCATTTTTTTCCTTTTAACACCTTTGATCTGAATATAATAGTTTTCAGCTGAATCTTAAAATATTTACTACCTTTTTCTATGGGCCTGTTCACTGCATTTCAGCAGGACTTGTGAACTTAATTTTTATGGGTTTATTTGAAAATCCCAACTTGAAATGTACACCTCTTGAAGATGAGGAAGACGGACTTTTCTTACTTCTTATTTATTTATTTATCCTGTTTTTTATAATCTCCTGCCACACTCAGGTTTCCTTCAGATACACTGGAAGAAGAAGTTCCTTTTTGATGTTAAAATTCTGTTGTGATGGACTATTGAGTAGTTACTCATCTGTTGTAGTACATTACAGAGCACTCCCTGGAGAGGCAGCTCATGCTCAGCTGGGAGTGCTGAGGTCAAGATGTTCTTGAACACCTAAAGGGTAACAGTACCAAGAGCAGAACAAAGAAGTAATAAATTTTTCAGCTAATTGAAATCCATCTTGAATTTCACTACATAAAGATGGAAAAATAAAATGAATGTAGCTCCTCTTATAAGGGTACTGTCAGCTCTCTCTTAAATTCCAGATTTCTCAGTACTTCATTTATCCTGAACAGCATCAACAGCAGTGAAAGATGGAGCAGAGCTGAGTTTTGTGTGCTTTTTAGCTCAGGTGGTTCAGTGTCAGACAGGTTAAAGCAGGCTGTGCCCACAGGAATCTGCCCTCATGGCAATACCTGCAGCAGCACTCCTTGCAGGAGAGTTACTCTAACAAAGGCAAAAGCACAGAAGTGAGTAGTGAATGTGTGAATCACAAATTTATCAACCCACAATCCATAGACACATGCATTAATACGCAACTCTAACCCCAAATATTTCTTCATTCCTTGACTGCCTGTCATCTCTGAGAGAAGTTAATAGTGCTTGGGAAGTAATCTCATAGGGGTTGTTAGTCTGAAGAAGTCATAGAGCCTGAAGTTATGAATCTAGAAAGAACCATCCATCTATTTGTATGCACCCAGAACACCACGTGCCCACTTCTGGCAAGCTGTCATGTGCCAGCCCTTCTGAAGGCTGCTTACAATGCACATACAGTTCACATGTTTAAACAAACATGCTTTACATGTTATCTTCCTGAATGAAGCCACTTGCAAAGCACTGATCTCCACACAGTTTGCACTGTTCTTCTTTTTGAGGCGAGTGTTTTGCAATATTTTCATTATGCCAGCAGACAAAAATGTAAGTTTTTCTCCAAATTACCTGAGACCACGGGCCAGGGCTCCATTCAGGTGGGCAGTCCTGACTATTGCACATCTGCACCTGTGCTGGGGTGCTGACAGGACACAGGGAATGGGCCACCACCTCCTCTCTTTGGAAAGTTCTTTTCTGGACACACTGAATGAGACGACTTTGCTGTCCCCCTCCACAAGATTTGCTGCACGTGCTCCATTCACCTGCTGACCAGCTGAAAGGAGCAAATGTGTGTTAGAAACATAGGAGTGCAATTAGCTCGAGAAAATCAATACAAACAAGGCACCTATCAAATGTGAATTATCCAGGGGTCCTGCTCAGCCTGTCTCCTGGTGTACTGATATCTGTCCAAGCCATCAAAGAGCTGTAGTTATATAATCTGTCTTCAAAGCATGGAACTTTCTGCTAGGGATGAAATGTAAGTCACACAACTAGAAAAACAAGTAGTGTTTATTTATAGTTCTCATCTACTAGAACCAGCTTGCCTATGAATCTGACCTGGAATCTGGAATTCCACAGGGACTGAGAGAGATGCTGCTCTTGAGGCTGGTGGAGTATTTAGAAGACATAATTAGATAAGATAGAATTTAGCTGAGTATGTACTGACTGTGTTTGTGCTGAGATAGGGTGACAAATGTTGGCATTTCTGTCAAACTTTACTGTCCTATATTCACCAAAAAGAACTTGCTTGCTAAAAGCAGCAGTCCTGTCACCAGTGTCTCGAGGAAATGAAAAGGCTCTGAAAGGCTGAGAGAGTTGGGGTTGTTCAGCCTTGAGAAGGGAAGGTTCCAGGGTGACCTAAGTGCATCCTTCCAGTACCTGAGAGGAGCCTGGAAGAGAGCTGGAGGGGGACTTCTCACAAGGGAATGCACAAGGACAAGGGGGAATGGCTTTAAGCTGAAGGATGGGAGGTTTAGGTTATATGTTCGGAAGAAATTTTTCACTGTGAGGGTGGTGAGGCCCTGACACAGGGTGCCCAGAGAAGCTGTGGCTGCCTCTGAATCTCTGAAAGTATCCAAGGCCAGGTTGGACAAGGCTTTGGGAAACCTGGGATAGTGGAAGGTGTCCCTGCCCACGGCAGGGGGTGGTGGAATGAGATGAGCTTTAAGGTCCCTTCAAACCCAAACCATTCCATGACTTTATGATTCTCTGCCTCAATGATTTAAATGTCCTCAGACTAATAAATTTGGCAGACAGTTGATGTAGAATCTAAATAAAACAGAGGCAATTTAACCAGCACAAGCTGTTGGGCAACGTGTGCTCGAGGCACAGGGACGCTGCAGCCACACGTCATGTCCCTCAAGTGACACAAAGTCTGAGGGGTTACTGCCAATTGCTTGGGCTAAGTTCAGTTTTGAAATGCCAGTAGCTGCTCGGTATTTCTATTCTTGAAGCACTGAGTGGGTCCCAGCCCTTGTGGGATGCTTTGCAAACATGCAACCAAGTGTGTTTGTCCTCGAAGGCTTCCAATATAAGACCATAAATAACAGCTGGATAGGAAAACCAAAGTGAAGAAACAGAAGAAATTATGAATAGCTAAATGATTAGTCCTTGAGAACTCTTATTCAAAGACCCAGTACTGAAATTAAATTGAAGATTTTAGAACGTTGTGACAAATTTTTAATAATTTATGTCACGCAAAAGGTTCTTGTCTCACGTCTGACCACTTGGCCTATCCTGCTTCTACTGTTTCTCACAGCATCAGTCCTGTGACCACTGGAATAGCTGTTTACATACAGTTTTAATGACAAGAAAACTCTTTTTGTCCTATGTGAAAGATGCACAGTACGCCATTTGCCTGTCTGTTCACATCTGCCTGAAAAAAAAGCTAATTTTAATTCATAAAAAAATTTATAAAGAGCCTGTTTTTGAAAAATATCTTTGCGAATAGAAGAAATCCAAACTCTAGTGTCTAGCAACTTCAGTAACTGCCAAAAGTAATGGGAAATATGAAAGGCACTAATTTAAAGACAAAGAAATATTAATGTGAAAAGTCACTAGTTAAGTAATTCCAAAACACATCAGAAGTTTTCTTTTTGTCTGATTTATAAATATTTGGACCACTGAACTACAAACTTCTGGGAAAAGAGTTTTAATCCATTTTACAACTTTTAATTAGTTTGCCTTGATGTTTCTGACAATGGTCATTGGTAGAGCAACCAAAAGTGTTCATTTTAAGAGCTTATTCACCATAACTGCCCAGAAGGTTCCCCTCTTCACAGAGGAGAGGGCAATAAACCTGCTTTAATGTCCTCTACTAAACTTCCATTTTCCAAGATTATCTGGGCTGTGATCCAAGAGTATCTTTCATTAGCTCAAATAACTAAATAATTATGACCAGATTTGGCAGCTCTGAAATCCAACAACAACAGTGTGCAGTGCTGGTGCCTTTCTGTGTGGGACAGTAGTTTGGTCCCACTCAGACTAATAAGCCTTTGTTCTTATGCAGCAATTATTCCTCGCTGACCTTTACAAGTCTGGAGCCTCTTCTATGGCCCAAAACTGACACACTTGTATCTCATCTGTTCGTCACCTCCTTCCCTTGCCTGTTCTGCCTGCTGTATTTGGGCTTGCTTTCTTTGCTGGCTAGTAAGCATTCTTTGTTTCCTCCATGGTATTTATTAATCCTACTTTTTTTTTTTTTTTTCTGTTGGCAGTCTTGGGTTTATGGGAAATATTACACATCCTGTGAGTTTCTGGGCAGATGCCTCAGCAGAGATATTCTGGCATAGTTTCACTCAGCTGAATGGCAACCTGATAATTTAAGACATGGTCCTACATGTAGATCCTCCATGCATTAATATATCCTAAGGATTTTAAGAATAATTAATTAGTGAGTTGAACTGTTTTTCCCTAGAGGTGCTTGGGGCTTTTACATCTTTTCTTTTTGTACTCTTCTTATGGTTCAAGTCATTAATTTTGTTTTAAAGTAGTAAATCACAGAATAGCTGTGATTTCAGTATGAAAACATTGCACTGTATGTCAAAATGGACATTCAGCATTTCCAGTGACAGATATGTAGCACTGGATGTTCAAACTACATCAGGATCTCAGGTTAATAGAAATGGAAATTTTGTGTGTGGTTAATAGAAATGAATCTGATTTGGGTGAAGATTTACAGCATAATGATGCCACATGAAAACAAAGTAAGCAAAAACAGCTTAGAAAGACTCCTGGAGACATCACAGACAATACAGTTCTGTGTGCACAGTACTGAGTTCATTGGATAAAAATAGTTCTGGCAGAAGATAAGTTGCGTATGGAAAGATTGTGTTTGGCTACAAAGATTACTTAAATTTGGTATTGAGAAAATCATGTGGCTAAACACAACCTAAAGAAACTGCTGAAGCAGTAACATGGGGCTCTCATGTCACATGTCACCATTATTTAAACCTTATCTCTATCGTTTTGTGGTCACAGTGTGTAATTTGGCATTTGGATTTTGTGTACTCTGCTGTACTCCTTATATTTGCAGGAAATTCCAAACTATTACTGGACTATTTTTCAGTATGTTCAACATATTCCAAAGTATGGATTTTTAAGTAAAACCAAAGTCCCTGCAGAACATATGCATCTTTTTGCTTTTCTCCACCATCCTCTTCTGGACTGGGGGAGATGAGGAATGCTTCCTATTAAACATCATTAAATGTGTTATTTTATGAAGTATGGGAACAGGCTTCGCCAACTGCTTTTCCTGCTCTGTTGCTTTTATCACCACAGAGCAAAACCAGCAGATGACACCAGGTCTAGACCCTTCCTCCATTTCTTCTGCTTCAATGTATCTTCAAGTGTATTTATTTTCCCACTGACTGAAACACTTTTAATTTTTTCAATATATCACTTAAGAAAATCTCCCGTTCTGGAGGTTCAAATGTCTTGTCCAACACAGTGCAGCCTTTCTGATACTTAATACAAAATTAAAGTAATGCTAAGGTTGCAAAGTCAGGAAGTCAAAAGTGAAAAAAACAGAAGAAGAAAGATGGCCAATATGTCCTTTAATCTATCCATTTATATATCATAAGCCACATAACGCTGTGTTTAATTATATGAGCACACAACATTTTTTTTCCAAAGGACCCCTACTTCAGCTACTATAAATCAGTGTAACTCCCTTGGTTTTTAAATTGATTTAGACCAGCTGGATTCTAAGTGCTTATCTATATGTCAATGTCTTCCTTTGCATCTCACCTTTCTTACATCTCTTAGAACAGGACTGCTCACATAGGCAATGCCTTCATATTTATTTTTGTGGGCACCAGGAGCTTTGCTAACAACTTGTTTGGTTTAGATAGTCCTCAGCATAACAATACTCTGTGGGACACTTTGTCCAAAACTCACTAATTATACTTCACAAGATTCTTTTAATCTAATCTAATATGTGCGCTGTGAGTCATGGGGCCAAGCTTCCACACAGACAGCAGCTTCCCTCAGGAAAGGGGCTTAGCCATTCAAGATGAGTAAAGGTGGCAGAAGGAGCCTCTGAGAAAGCTGGGTTTGCTCTGTGTCACCCCAGCACGGGGACAGAGCCCTCAGGAGCCGCTGCTTCAGGCATCAGACACACAGTGAGCCTTGGGCAGAACATCTTAAACAACTGCTGGTGCACGTTACAGAACACAAGGGCTTCATCCAGCAGGCAAACAATGCCATGTGCCTCTGAGAGGATTCCCTTCGTGGCACTCTCAGGCACAGGGCACAGCCAGCAGGTACAAAACCCCAGAGAACTTACTATGCTGGGCAGGGATTCGTGTTGCAAAGTTTTGTTTCAGTCAAAGGCTTTGTCCTTGGGCCACAAAAGGAGGTGTTGACTCGTGCACGATGATCTTCCAAGCAAATTGCTTTTGCTGTAATGTGTCCTATGGAACCATTAGAAAAGAATACACTATAATAAACATTTATTCAAAATATAAGAGAAGAAGTAGCAGGGAACAATTTTAACTGAACAAGTCCAAACTCATCCTTGGTACAATTCCACTGACTTGAACTAAATAAAATAGGGTTTTATGCAGCAACATGTTTTTAATGTTGATTTCCTCCTCTCTAGCACAGGTTCACCCTCATTGAAGTCAGATGAAACATTTTAGTTCTAAAGAGCATATTTGTAGACTCTTCCCCCAGAAAAAAATCAGTAATCGTTCAAATCCTAGTTCCCTGCAGACACTAGCTGAGCTTTCTTAGAACCCTCCTCATGCACTTGAAAAATGCAAATGTACATTCTACAACTTTTTACAGTACACCTCTACAGACTCCAGAGTTCTGAAGGTCCCTGTACCTTAAACTCAATGAAGTATCAGCAGCAGGACAGTTACAGAAATGCCTTAGGTGATTTCACAGATTTATCTTTTAACTGAGACCTATCATTCACCTCACACATGGTTCACTGGTCAAAGTGAGTCAAATTTGGAAACAAGCTTGTTTCCATCATTATTATATCCATGCTGCAACCTTTTAAAGGAAAGGAAGAAAACACAGCTGTCATATTTTATGGCTGCAACGCTCCTGGTGGGTCTTTCTTCCATAAACCATTTACTGAGATGCTGTGAAGTCTGACAACACACCAGCAAGGTATTCCTGAATTTCACCTGAACTTTTTTGCCAATACAGGAGCATTTTCTTCGGTATACAGACCTACTCTTTGGTATTAAAAACTTCCCACATGCCAGTTTTCTGCTTTCAATACATCCCAGAATTACTTCCACTGACAGAACATGCAGGATTTAGAAAAACAAACAGATGATCTGTGCAAGGTAAGAGGAATATGGCAATAAAAAATCCTCAGATTGTATGGAAATTCAGACTTTGACATGGCAGAATTAAAATATTGGCAATTAAAGAGTGAGAAGATGGGAGTGCAACTGTCAGTATAGGTCTTCTCAATATTTTAATCTTTGGTTGCTCTCTAGGATAAATTTTCCTAATTATTTGGCACCGTTCTATGTCCCCAAATTATAACATCAAAGTACATAATTAACTCCCACATTACTTCAACAGCAAGGTATCATATGCATACAGATTGACCTAAACAGAAAAGACTGTGCCATTGGCATGAATTTTTTTACTACACAGGAAGTACAAAGGTACTTCCTCTGTGTTATAACTGTCAGATAAAAAAAAAAAATAAGGACCAGGTGTTCAGTGTAACCTCCTGTATGTATCAATACATGTTTGCAAAATTAAAGACAGCTGAAAACATTTGAGATGCTTAAAAAAAAAAAAAAGAAGAAGAGGCTTGGCAATGGGAAAGTCACCTACCACCACCACAGGTAGCTGAGCACTCAGACTGCACTGTCACCCAGGAGTAGCTGTGCTTTCTGACAGATGTCTTGTTTTCAATGTTGGTTTTGGCAAATGTATATTCCCAAGCAATCCCAGGATTTTTGCCTTGTAACAGGATCTACAGAGGGGTATTTGGGGTTTGTTAAAAAAAAAGCAGGGGGAGGAGGAGGTAAAAAAAAAAGGATTGTCATTCTGAAGGAAGATAACTAAACAACACACACAAAATAATGTACACACACCATACTTGTGAGAGGATTTTCAGGAGACCCAAAGGAAAACCCACCCAAGCAATTCCTAAAGAGCAAAGTGCTGCCTTGACCAGCACCTGCAGGGCCTGTAAGAGAAGGCTGAAGAAACACAGAGTCCTCCTGAAAATCAGGGGGCTCCTGACTGGGCCAGTGAAGCAGCAATGCCTCCAGCAGATGTGGACATCACCCCCAGACCCTCCTGCACTGGCCCTGACCAAGCTGCTCCCTGCCCTCACTGGGAGCCCGCTGGCAGGGGTGGCTCTGCCTGTGGCCTGCAGTGCATGGACTGGGGATATGGGATGGGAGACAGCTCCTCTATTCTAGCAAGCAGAGTCCAGGCTGATCCTTGCACAATGCCTGCTAGGAAGGAGGAAGACGTTGCCCACTAAGCAGAGCTCAAATGCTTCACTGGAAGAAGCTTCAGCAAAGCAGCAGCACAGCTGTGGGGCTGCACCACCGTGGAGGTGGTTAGAGATGGTTCCCCACTTCTTGAGGCTGAGGGTATAAAATACAAGTTTCTTTCTTTAAAAAAACTCTTTTCTAAGCAGACTGGTGACAAATTTCATTTGTAAGACCCTCAGCTGGAATTTTTCTCATGGTGACTGACGCTGATAAAGCTTCAGTGCAGGAGAGAACCTGTCCTTGGGTGTCTACAGAGGAAAAAAGGATTGGAAAAGTCTTTTATTCATTATTTCAGCATAATGTGTTAGAAAATTTATATAAAGTGTAATTACTGACTATAATAACAATTTTTGTCATTTAACTCAGGGAGCCTAGCTCTCAAGAGTGTACTATTTTAAGGGTGAATTATATTGCAGTTTTCATTCACTGTATTTATTTCAAGACTGAATTATAATCACTGCAAGATGCATGAACATCTGACACATACCTAAATTTGGGAAGAACTTTGTACTTAACAACATTTATTTTAGAAACTTTTGGCAGCAAGGTGCATGTATATCCATAATAAAAACAGTGCAAGAGTTTACAGTTACAGAGCTCTAATAAGTTTTAATTCTTCACCAATATGGATCTTGTCATAGTAATATAAAAAGCAGGTGCAGTTAACCTCAGTTCCTAAGTATGCATTTTGATAAGCATTAGCATTTCAAGTACAATTCAAATCTATGCTAATGATTGCCATACAAAATATTAATAACTTACCAGTTAAGCTTACATAAAGTCTGACCTGAGCATTTAAGCAATTCATTTAAGGAGAACTGATCTCTGTACAGACTGGTTTCATAAAATACAACAAATTTGCATTTATGTTGTTTAAAATAATAAAATAAAGGAATATAATAACATTTTGAAAAATAGCCAAGGGTTTTAAGGTAGTCTGAAAATGTACCTATTGGAAAACAGAAATTGCCCATGACAGTGAAAATTCAGACCAAATTTACATGACCTCCAGCTCAATAATGTTGAATAAATGAAGGATCTGGACTGCAGAGTGTTTATGTTTCTAGACAAAAGAAAAACGGATGCTGTATTTTCCATTCTTAGAAGCCAGAGATTTTATTTCAGTCTCAATAATGATCCAAACTGAGAATACAGCAATTAGACCTGCAAAAGGCAAAATACTTCCAAACGAATTGGAGAGCATATGCCTTCTCATGGGAGGATTCAGATTAGACACTCCTTCAAGCACAGGTAAATGAAGCATTTCATGTGAATTTTTTCAGCCATCCAAGCTTAATTAATGAGCACAATCTGTGAGGTTGTGGAAGAAACAGATCTGAGAGTGATTACTGACCTCTTTATTTTGACCAAAAATTCTTGGTTGAAATAGTATTACCAGATCTGCTTTAGGGGTGAGACATACATGCAATTATACAACACAACCATTTTATAGTAACAGGATGAAAATGTAACACTATGAAATCAGGAAACATGAGAATTGAGACTGCTGTGCAACTTCTCTCTGCCCTGCATGGATGCACCCCAGATCTCTGGATCTCTTTCTGGCTTCCCAGAAAGTCTCTACCATGTTCAGTGCACCCAGCACATGGTGCCCTCTAATGAGCATCTCACAAAGCTTCTCTATTTTACTTTAGGCTCATTCCTCAAGGTGTGTTCTGTGCCCTCTTTGCTGTACTCTGTTCAAATCATTCCCAGTGTAACTTTTTTCAGGACTTTTCTTTTTCCCTTGGTTATTCATCATTATCTGATGTACATGTTTTATAAGATTTAATCGTCCCTTCAGATTAAGTAAAACATCTCTTCTATATTAACTTTTATGTTTAGAAATCTATCTGACTGTTGATAGCAAAAAGTCAACTCTGTTAAAACAGCTGTTCCACAATCACTGTGAATATTGAACCCCCAGTCCATGGACATTAGAGTTTCCAGATAAAACAGGTTGCAATACCATGCTCACTTTACTGTTCTTTTCTCAGGGACAAATTGAGATAAATATATAAAGTGTAAAGCTTCAGGAAAAAAAAATGCAGTGTGTTAACTATAGTAAGAACTGAGCCCTGGAAAACTATTCTTCAATTAAAACAATTCCTTCCCTGGTTCTTCTTACAGACCAGACCTCAAAATGTTTTAATTTGCTTTTACTCATCCTGCAAGTCCAGAGTATTAGCACAAATCTCAGCATCTTAGGCAGCCAGAAACACTTTCTCCCATTTCAGTAGGTGCTCTGTGTTCCTTCAAGTGCAGAGGCTGAAATTGTGTCTGGCCTTTTAATAAGTTGTGTCAAAGGAGGAGGAGGTTTTGTCCATACTGCAAAACCTCATGTAAGGGTTAGTCCTTGTCTCATTTGATTCTGACAACTGTCATAAAACAGTGCTGTGTCAGTGGCCAAAAAGCAGCAAAGTTTAAACTTTTCTAATAAAAATATCTGGAAGTATTAGACTGAACATTCATCTTCTGAAAGTGCTCTTTGTGACAGTGGAGGCAAGGAACAGACGGAACACATTCTGAACACAGGATTCAGAACAGGAAAGGGGGAGGATGAGAAGGTGAGAGTGGCAGCTTTACTCCTGTTAGAGCAATATTCTGCTGGTACTTAACAGAGTGAAGGGAATGATCTTGGACGAGTCAGAACAAGACCCATGAGAATCCATCACATCAGAGAACAACCACACAATGGTGCAAGGAACTCGCAGCTGGGTGAGTGCTTGGGGGGTAAATCCTGCACATCAGGCAAGTTGGGCCATACACGTTTTAAGACCTTGGGCTACACGCCCTCCTTGCACACTGAGAAGTAGCCACAATTATAATAGGCAGGAGAAGGGAACTTCCTCTCCATTTCCTGGCTGGCAGCCACAGCCAGAGCCCCTTCCCACCCAGCAGGCTACAAGAGGGAATGTTTACCAAGCAAGGGCTGCATCACAGTCAGGTGTCTTTCTTTCCTCCTGTATCATCCCAGCTATGTGGAAAAACAGCAAAATCAAGCTATGGAATAGTATTGGTGACAAAAATATTGCAGGGCACAAAACCATATGCTTTGAAGTCCCTGGCACTCCACTGAAAAATAGTACACGATATATAATGTTCAACCAAGTTTTTGTCAGGAATGCAATACTACTGCAAAGTTGCAATTTTGCCAAAGTAATGAGCGTATAAAAAGTTTTCTATCGTATTTTCAAACATTCATTATAAAGCCCTTTCTTAACAACCCAATAACTGAAGTCTGCACATTCAGCCAAGTTATCAGACCTACAAATTTGGAAAGACCTCCAGTGCTAGTCTACTTAACTGGACACATTCCAGCATCTTTTCAGCCAACTGGCATTTGCTCCCAAATTTACAGCTGGCAAACAACCTCCTTAAACATTTCCAGTTCCTCAATAGAACTGTTTAATGTCTACCTTTAACACACCAACCACCTGACTTCAGACACAACACTCAGCAGCTCTGACCGCAGGGCGCAGAGTTATAAAATTTACAGCTTCTTGAGTTCGAAAACCACAGGCTCTAGGGCTGGAATCTGCTGGATCTATTCCGAAGAAAAAGAACCGTGGCTTTAGCTTAGGGCACAAAATGTTAAAACAATGGATAAATTGAACTCTCCTGAGTAAAGAACCTTTTCCTTTTGCTGCTAATTTTGATGTGAAAGCTAAACCAATAAATTCTCTAAAGTAGCTGAGCATCTGCTCCTTTGTTTGAATTTTTTTCTCATGGCCATCCTAAGTTTCCAATACAATACTCTATTTTGCAGGTCAACTTTTTAGACTCTACTAACATTGCTTTGTTATGATTGACTCAGTGCTTTTCAGGTTTTTTTTATTGTAAGATACGCACGTGAAGTTACTTGCAGCACACTGAATTAAGAGCGAGTAATTTATACAAGCTAAACTCCTGTTTCTTCCACAATGTTTTGTCCAGTGTATAGGAAAGCATACAGCAAGCCTGGCTCGTAGCATGCTGAAAAAGAGTCATTATCTCTGTGGAGGACTATTAGACATCTACAAATCACTTAAAGAGTGAAGCTGAGCATAAAGGAAAAAGACAGGTTAAGGACTATTTTCATCTGCACACATTCCGTATGTGCCTCCTTTACAAAATGGGCATGAGCCCAAACTCTGAATCGCAGCATCCACGGTGGCTTTGATCTGCATCTTCAAACTGCACCTACATTGCAAACATCATCTACATGTCCTGGGTCATTCCCATGCTTTGGAAGTCTGATAATTTCTTTAGGGAGATGTAACAATCTGCAGAGAGGGCAGACAGAGAAGTTTGTGTGAAGGCAAGTGCCTGGCTGTGCTCTTCTTGAGACCTGCAGTTTTCATCCACTGGGGATCTACATGCTGTTTAATAAATATTGTAACATCTGACGTCCTAAGCCAGATTCTGATTTCTCTATTTAATCAAGATTAATTGCACTGACTTCTATGAAATTATTCTGGTAAAACTAAGCATGCAGCATATGGTTCTGGTGGAAAAGTGCTTAAAACAAGTTTTAAAACAGGGCTGTTGTCTTGAATGGGCAGTTATTGGATGGGATCCTTGACAGTGGCAACACCAGGCTTCAAAGGAAAGTAGGAGAACACCTGTTTGGAAAGGAAGAATTACTCACTAGGTATTTAGGCCAAACCTTAAAACAAAAGGGGGTTTATCTCTTCAGTACTTATAAAGTAACTTTAAACACAGTCCTAACTAAAAGCTTATGACAAACTACTGTTTTTCAAGAAAGTCCACTAAGGTCATTAAAAGGAAAAAAAAAAAAAGAAGTATCCTTGAAAGGGTCCTATATGATCTCATTTCTACTTCAGCTGTTTCAAATTTATCTTCCATTGTTATTGTGCTCCATTTTTTCAATGTTCACATGCTAAATGTACAACCTTCAGGGATGCTGTCCAGCTAATCTCTCCTCACTACAGGAGAACCCTTTTATCCATTGTATTGAATCAACATCTGTATCTTATAAGTACATCTTAGGTCTCTTTAACCTACTTTCTCTTTAGGGGAAATCAGTACAAATTTATCATCTAGTAGCTAATAATAAATGTAATCCTTTATAACTGCAACTTGGCTTTCTCCCAGTGGCAGCTACATCATCAGTAAAGCCATTCCACCTGGCCTCCCTTCTCCTGTTTTCCCCTATTGACAAAGAGGAAGTGATTTACTGGATTTAATTAGATGTATTCCTGCCTTGAAGCTCCATTCACCTTCTCTTCCTGTGGATGTGTGCCTCTTTACTCTCTGCATCCTTTCCATCTGTTACTTATTGATGTCAAAATGAACTCCTTTTTTCACAAAGATTTCCCAATTTCTTGATTCAATGTTTCACCAAGTTTGAGGTAAACTTCAGTGAGGACACTGATCCTTGTCTCACACTGAAAAACTTTACAGTGCTTTCTCAAATCATATCTGACTTCTCAAATCAGTCAATTCTTCATCTGTCTACTGATAGAATGGAACACAAAATTATAAAACTCTTGTGGTCTTAAGCTAGTTCATCAATCCCTGGCCATGCAGCCTTTTTCATGCCCACATAACATTTTGTTTCTTGTGCCCTTTCAGAATCTTCCCCAGAATTTGAGTGAGTAATGGAGGGTGGCTGAGTATTTCACCAAATGATGCCCCAGTGAGCCTCACACATGACAGAGCCCTGTGGTGGCAGTGTCCCTTGGGCTCTGCCAGTCTCTTCTCCTTCTCCAAAAGATTTTCAGGAGCTGGTGGTGCTCACTGGCAGCCCTTGTTTGCAAAGCTAGACAATTAATGATAAATATACTGACTGTTTCTCCTCAAGTTAAATATCTTTCAGTTAACAGAAAACACTGACAAGGTCTTTAAAATGGAAGATCCGACCTTGGAGTACCTATGACCAAATAACAGATAAATGAGCTGAACTTATTCAGCTACTTAAAAAAAAAAATCCAGCATGTTTCTATGTGAGATGAAACAAATATGCTACAAAACCTGTATTTTAAAAACCTGGTATCAATTTCTCATCCTAGATTAGCATCTAACTATCATATTCCTACCCCTCTGACCAGTGACTCTTATTTCATGTAATGTGAATTGGGCCATTTCAGCAACTGTCTTCTGAATCTGTGAATACTTTTAATTTCAGCTTTTATTGGTCTTTGAAAACCCATAATCACCAAAAAGATCAGTAATATTAACTTCAGAAGGACAATGATCTCTTCCCTCCATCTGTGAAATCAATTCCTGAACAATCCAGAAAGGATCCTGATGAATCCTAAAACCTCATCATGCATGCACCCTTCCAGTAGCTGTGCTCAGGAAATATTAGTCATACATATTAATTACACATTCATCTCACAATGTTCTCCTCTACAGAAAATATCTGGCCACTACAGTTTGTACTTTTTCTCCCACAACTCAGTTAAATTACAGTTCAGTATTCTTTGTCTTTTTTGGTATTATCCATTCCCATAATTATATATATATTATATATATAAGTATATGTGTTGGGGGGGGGTTAGTAAAATTCTAGGGTAAATTTAAAAAGCACTTTATATGTCTTTTTCTTGCCTCTTATCCATTTATGAATGGTGTTGAGGACTGCAATGCCTGATTAAATGATACATGCTCAGCTGAAGTACTGAAAAGCCTGACAGAAAAGCAGATGCAGAGGAACATACTGTACAATAAAATATAAATACAACACATTTCATAGAACTGCAAGGCTGAACTTGTGGTGTGCAAAACAGTATGGAATTTCAAGATTTTTTTTTCCTATTTGCATCTCCTCCTCCTCTCTTAGTATATGCTTCAGATGTCTCTTTCAAGAAAGTATTTTGCATGATGACTGCATTTCAAAGGAAGTGATTGCCTTGAGCACAGACTTGCCAGACCTGTCTGGTCCCATCCTCTCCTGGGAATGTTGCTCAGAGGACGTGCACAACCTGAGCTTTCTGGATACCTGCAGACTGTTTGCATACAAGAACAAAGGCAAAAACCTGGACCATTTCCGTCACCACACAAATGTCTACCAAAATTGTAACTACAGAATGAAACAGGCACAAGCTGTGTTAATCCATCCTCCAGTCATGGTTGAATGGCAATAAATACAGCTGCAAAACCTTATATTTTCTGCCCACCTGAATAATAAAAGTTCCTGTATTTATGCATGCAATTTATCCAAGTCTTCAATACCTGCAGTGCACACTTTCACAAGGGCTCACACTGAATTATTCTGGAAGAAAAACAACAAACCTAGTCTAGAAAAGAAGTATGAAATATCTTTTGAATGCATGCTAATTTTAAAAATGGAAACAAGTTCTAAAGATTACAGGAAGAAGTTGAGGTCCAAACCCTGGAAAACCTTATCTTACACAAAAGTAACCTAGCTGAATAAAAAATTGCGGCAGGACATTTTTGTATGCTTCTTTGAAAATTACAGGTGAGACAATAACGAAAACAAAGCTACACTGTAATATGCTTAAACACTCATTTGTTTTAGCCTTCTATCACTTTCTGGTATTTAGAGCTGAAGTAGGATTTGTCTCATCATCATGGCCACAAGCAGTTCTTCAGCAATATGTGTGTTCTCTCATCAAAACATATTTCTTCAGTTTTCATTGGCATTTTTGCTTCTCAGAGTTGCTGGTCAGTTATAAATAATGCAGATCTCTGAACAGAAAATGCTGCACTTTTTTTCAGAATTCAGCTCGTTGAATGTTGCTTAAATTATTAAAAGGGAAAAAATCTTAACTACAGTTCATAGATATGTGTAATTGGAGAATTCATAACTAACATTTTTAGTCATTAGAACCCCCAGCTACCAATGCCAGTGGTGTAGGTATTTCAATAAAAATACAAGGGGAGCTTAAATAAGCTCTGAAAGGAGCAAGAGCCTCCAGTTAAATGTTACATCTTAATAAAACTGTTTAGCATAATTTGAAAGGATGAAAATAGAAGTGTTATTTGGCATTAATTTTTTTCTTTAATCTTTATTCTGCCAAGTATGTGCACAATATGCAGCCAAGTCCTCTTGCAGTCAATTTATTATTCTTACTTCAGCTCTAAAATAATATAGCTCAAATCTACTTTGGGTTATGACAAATAAGATTCCTGGGAGTTCAGCTTAACATTTCATAGTATTTGTAAGTGTGGTTGTTTCTTTGGTACAAGGCAGATGATTTGAAGACAGGGGAGCATGTCTGTAACTTGTAAACCAAACTCATCTTTGGACTAAAGGAAGATCCCTATTAACGCACACACCCCCAAAATGAAAACCCTTCAACGGAGAAAGATGTTTGAAAAAGGCATTGTGAATTGTGATGGCAATTTGTGGGCCCTTAGCCCATGTCAAACTGCCCATCCTATAACCTGTGTTCACCCTGAAGAGCTTTAACATGTGCTCGTGCTCCATGGACTTCAGTGGTTCATAAGGACACGTTTAAGTCCATTACTCAGCCAATAGGAAGAGCAGCAAAGCTCTTCCGTATTCCAAATAAACACTTCACTGAATACTTGTGAAAGTTTTAATAATCCTTGAAGAATATACTTCATGTCACAGTCTGTGCTTGCTCCTTCTCGGTTTAACAGGACCAAGCTGGGCACGGGAGAGGATGCAGAGCTCTGGCCACAGGGAGCAGATTCCAGACACAGGGATACAGGCTGGGGGAAGGACAGCAGGATGCTGCCTTGGAGGGGGGCACAGCCCTCCCTGCCATGCTCCCCAGGGGCACTACACGTTTGAGAGTATTGCTGGAAGGTGTGGGAAGGAACTGAGGCCCTGCTGGGGAGAGATCCTTCCTTCTCACAGGGAAGGAAGGATTCATCAAAACAGACTTAGCAGCTGAGTTACGAAGCCAAAGACCTGCTAGAGCTAACAAAGGCAAACTAATGGAGCTAACAGGAAGCAAAGACTTCAACGATTCAGCCAGAAATGGCCCCTCAGACGTTGTGATGCATTTTAAAAGGCAATCTATTTAAGCAATCTAATGCAGAAGGAGATTTTTCTTAGAACAGCTGTAGCAGTGGCCAATTTCAAAATTGTAAAACTGGAACAAACCATGTAAATACCAAATTTCCTTTCCACTAACTATAGTTTCAACACAGGACATCTGGCAGACAAAGTAGGTGATACAAATTTGATTGTGAGATAAACATACATAATAAAACAACTGAACCAAGAGAAAATCATTCTACAGGAACCTGTGTGTGGTATTTTGACTGTGTTCCAAGGTGAATGTGAAAATGGCTTCGCTCACCTGCAGTTGCAGAAGCATTATTTGAACCTGTAACCACTGAGCATTGACATAATGTTACATTTCATTTTTACATTCTAGGATTTTATTGAATGCCATGTATGGGATGCATTTATAATCTCCATCACCATTGTGCAGCAACTGAAAAATGATGCTGTAAGGGTGCATTTTATGCACCTTCCTTTTCACTGAGCTTGTGACAGTTTACCAAGCTTCAGACCTTGATACAGCGGTGAAAGGCCTTTCAATGCAGCGTGGCCACACAATTAAGGCTGAACGCTGTAGGACTCACCACTACCCTTTCATCTTGCTGAGCGCCCCAGCGCAGAGCCGGGGCTGTCGCTGCCAATTCTGTAATGGACATCAGGGCAAGAACAAACAGAGGCAGGCTTACTTCAAAGACCAGCGTCTCGTTAGTGGGTCCCGCTGCGTGGAGGCTCTCGGGCTGGTTCAGGGGGCGCTGGTACTCGAACACGGTGCCGGCGAAGGGGAACTTGCCCGGCCAGTCGATGGTCCAGTCCCCGGTCAGGTAGTACCTGTGGGCCAGGCTGCGCACGGCCAGGTAGCTGGGGGACACCTGCATCTCCTGCAGCCGCACGCTGCGCGCCCCGGCCGGCACCGTCACCACGCCGTAGTAGTCTGCAGAGAGAGTGGCCAGCAGTGCTCGTGGCTGTCACACAGCCAGAGCTGCCTCAGCGATTCCCAGACTGTTCCAAAGATAAAGCACACAGCTCTTCTGACCCACCCTCCATTTTCACCAGGAAAAACCAGTGCTGATTTTAACCCCCTCCATGTAATCAGAATAACTCTGAGGTATTTCAATTCCTGAAATTTTTCCCTATCATTAAAGGCAAGGAAAAGCAAGTTCACCTTTGAAAAATGCAGAACACACTAATGGTGACTCCACTGTAGCTCTCCCTGTAGATCCCTACAGTAGTTGGAAGGTGCTACTTCCAACCACAAGGGCTTTGAGGTGAGATGCACTGGGATGCAGAGTCTTCACAGAGCCCTGGATACCACAGGATCTCCCTGCTGCCAGCCAGTGCTGTATTACCATATCCTGGACAATTTCCTGGCCTATATTACTGTAGTAATGACATGTCATGATCAACAGCAAACAGATGCTCAAAATACCCCCGTGGGTACAGAAATTTTATGCCTGAGAAACTGCAGCACAGTGAGATTATTTCCCAAGAAGCCTGTGACAGTCCACCAAGGAAAAGTCCACCTCCCAGTGACTGGATCTTCCACTGAATCAGCTGGACAGCTTCCAGCCAACTTAATTTGAAAATGGACATGGAAATACTGTCATGTTTGGCATTACTCTGTGTATTGCTTTTTATATGTTCTACAGTTCCATTCCGGTCCGAGCTGTTGACAGCTATTTTTTCACTTGCCTGAATCCTAAAATCTCTTTTAAGAGGAAATTCACACGTAAAGGGAAAATGTGGCTTAAGAAACAAGAGGATTGCTTAACTGACCAAGACTTATGCTCAGGCTTTCTTGTTACCAAGAAACAGGAGAAATGTGAACTCTCCTCTCACTCTCCCTGTGATTTTTAGCTCACATCTGGACCCTTAGCCACTGCCTGAACGAGCAAGGAGTCATATATATTACATGGGGATACAGCAGAGCAGTGAGTTGATGATCATGGGGGACAGTTTTCCTTACCATTAGCTTTGTGCTGGATCAAGTATTGGCCTTTAAAGAACTTGCACGTTGAATTATCTCCTTTACAAACTCCACAAGCATCCAACACAGCTTTGGAACCAAGTCCATGATCACACCCTACTTGCTGCAACCAAAAGGCACAAGTGAAGGACTCAGACAAAAGGGAATTTGAAGAAACATCTGCATTTTCCCTAAGGGAGTCAATTGCCCACTTAAGAAAAAAACAGACATTAGGATTGAAACTTAATTTTATCTTACTTCACATATTCCATCAATACAAACATCATAATTATTTGGAGAACACAGAGTTCCATCCTTCACTTTGCTGGACATTGCAAAGAAAAAGTCGAAGTCTTCAGCTGTGCAGTACAATTTACATCTGTCTTCCTCTGGGGGAAAAAAACAAACAAACAAACAAAAGAAGGACAAGGGAGCATTAGCAGACCTGCAGCACAGGGCTAAAGAGAAAAAAAGCACATCGGCTATTGTCTCTTCCTGTATCCTAGAGGATGAGCTACAAGGATTAATGATGCATGGTGACACCAAAATGTAGCTAAATAGAAATATAACTACATTGAGTAGTTTATATTGTGCTTTTTCAAAAGCACATGCAGGTTTGCTTGTCCAAACACAGAATTAAGAATTCCAACCCAGTGTAAAAGCACATAAATTGCCTTAGCTGTGCTGCTGTGCCCTGACTCCAGTTCCACTGATTCACAGGTTCAAATCTCATTTTTATTAAGAGAAATGGGAGATTGCAGTAATTTTATTTGAAGCTTAGTTAAAATTTGGGAAAGGGATGGCACAAGTGATCAGTTCAGCTGAAAGCCAGAACTGCAGTCAGATTACCCCCTAACAAAGGCATTTTTCCTCCAACAAATCCCAACCATTGTCAAATTTCTCCTTACACGAGTGGTGTGTTTTGCTTAGAAAGGGCTGATTAACTCTGCATAGACAAAAACACTCATGTGAACTTGCAAATATTATCCCAATTGCTGAAATGCACAGTTTTAATGCAAATTAAGTGCAACAAATAAAACAGCACAACAAAGTTTTGAAGAACATGAAATTGGATTCTTTTATTGTTAAATCAGCAGCTGGATTTCCAGTAGTCCTTTCTATAGAGGCAAAGCATCTGTAGCAATTTTGAAAACCAGATCATGTTTTCAGGACTATTAATGTAGATCTTGGGGGAGCTTTTACAAAGCAGCTGAGAGTAAGGACAGGCATTTCCAACTTCAGAGTCACTTGGGGACATTTTGATTTTGAAAATTACATCCCTTGTCCCTAATTTTAAGCTTCTTTTACTAAACACAGCCCCTTCCTTTAAAACCAATGTAGGCCACCTTAATGTCTATTAAACAAGATGCATTTTTCTCCCTGTTATACAACATCCACTGTTACATGCTGTGAAACCATATTACTTCTTTCCTCTGTTCACACTGGCCTATTAGGACATTTCTAAATACCCATGAAAAGACACAAAGACTTTTGAAGAAAATATAATCAGGCTACGAATGAAATTTTCATGCACATATATGTCTATATATTTAATTATATACTTATTATCATCAAAAGCAAATTTGTACATCTGCTAAATAAAGCAGCTGCAATGTGAGATAATCCAGACACTTTTATTCAAGTAGTTTCAGCTACAAACTGTGCTTTCAAAATGGAGAAAATACTTGTTTTGTCTGATAAAAATGAATACTGATTCAAAATACTTGCAAAATTAAGACGCATAAAGTAAAAATAAACTTGCTTGTGCAAAATAACAGAAATAGTTATTGAGACCTGAACTTGATAAAGATCTCTTAGTAGAAGATGACTTTAAAAAATGTATGCCAGTACATTGTTTGCTTTTCCACCTCTCATGGGACCATACCAGCAGAAAAGTCAAAAGGTTGATTTACTGTTACGTTTCGAAATCTGAGAACATTCCAAAGGAAGGAAGATTCTGGTGGTGTTATTGTGGAAGCTTACATTTCCCATGCTGAAAATTCCATGGAAATTGTTTTGCTTGGGTTTCAGACTAAGCAATATGTAATATAAAATGAAAGACAGGGGTGGTAACAGCCAGGGAGTCATGGTAAGGACAAGGACTCGAATTCACAACCCAAATCAATCCTGCATGTCCATGCAGGCAGGGTCACACAGGAGGCTGGATCCAGCTCTGCTGGAAAGCAAACACATCTCACACAAGCCCAGTGAGCCTGCATTTAATGACATGGGGGTGATGTTTGCCCAGAGCACACGGGTGAATCGGTGCTCAGAGCTCCCTCCCTGCTCCTGCCTGTCCCTCCGAGCAGGGCACCCTCACCTTCCACTTTGGTGTAGGGCTTCCACTTGTAGAACCAGCCCCGGAAGGGTTTGCTGTTGTACTCTGCACACTGCTGGGCTCGGAAGTCCAGGCTGTCTGCTGGGCAGGGCTGCTTGTTACAGAGCTGATACACCCGGCTGGAGCCCTGGCAGAACTTCCCGCCGTACTGGGGCCTGAAAAAAAAAGAGAAAAAGATGATTTTGCATAATCTCCTTTTTGTGTGATTGGCATGTTACACGTGTTTGAGAATACAGAGAACAGGAGAGGACATACTGCCCTGGGAGATCAGTATTTCTTACATGGGCCATTAATTTCCATGGTTCCTAAAACCAAGCAGAGCAGTTGACATGAATTATCTACTTGGATCACTGCAGACTCAGCAAAGATGCAACCATCTAGAGGTGAGTCATGCTTTCACTAATTGAAATTTATAGGGCTATTTGGTACTGGCCAGGTTCAACCTTGTTATAGAGCTATTTTTACACTGCTGTAACCAAGGAATGAACATGTGCAAAGAATTACCTATCACAATTAGAGTTAATAAAGGATAACATAACACTGATCAAACAAAAAGAGAATGAATGATTACATTTGCTTGTTCATTTCTTTTGTAAATCATTTTGGAAAAAAATGTGCTTTGAAATAGTCAGAGGAAACAGAGACTGTGCATAGTTGTCCCGCAACAGGAAAATGCTGGAATTCAGGCATCATTTTAAACATGTCACATCCACTCCAGCAAACCTTACCTGGGCATTTCCCTTCATTTTGGCCAGAATAGAAAGAGCATATTCTATTACTTTGCTAGTACCACATTATCAGAATACTATTTTTTAATTATCTGGTCTGTGCACAGACATTGTAAAACAATGCAAAATGCAAGAGTTGCTCTTTTTAACTTAGGAATTCACTGATGTCATTTGTGCAGTTTCACAATGCTCAGATACACATCTGCAAGTACTGAGCCAAGTCTTTAAAACAAATAATTCTAAGAACCCTTTGTTGTATTCTACCATTCTTACATCAAGCAAAAAGAAATGTACCAATGCTGCACTTGAACTCATTCATATAATGTTTTTTTTTTTTAATTAGGAAATTGACATACTTGAAAGACAAGCTATAAACTTTCAGGGGACAGCTTTACCCCTATTACACCCACATTAAGGAAAAAAACTAGAATAATATAGAAGATACTGAATAACAGTAATATATTAACTAACAATAAAAATTTAGAATTAAAAAATATAAAATGTACGATTGAAACATACTGTTTGTTTAAATCCCTAAACACTGTAACTATTTCCCACATCCAGGTATCCCATGTAACTCCTGACTTGCTCATGTCTGGAGTAACATGGAGTTACAGTGCAACACAGAGGAGAAAATCCAGGTGCTTTTTCTGTTTGCTCTGTTATAAATTTTAACTCACATATGTCTAACCCTCCAACCAAGCTGGGACTTGCTTTTTTTTTATGTTCTATTTACACAATATCTGCCTTTTCCAGAATTCTGGGCTGCAAAACAGTCTATCAGAGGAAGAGATGGAAACCCACCTGCTACTGTACTTAAAACTGGGTTAAAGCAACAGCAAAATGTGCTGTGGAAAAAACCCACAACAACTTCCAGTGACTTTTCTTGAGGTCACCTGCTAGCTACGCTGATCCTGGGTATAATGGTGAAGGTCTTAAAGCAGAGTCAAATTTTCTGTCCTAGTTGGTGGCAATTCAGCCTGTGAAGGGCAGGGAGGACATGGAACATCAGTGAAATCAGGGAGTATTTATGTTGACTTTGTGCAATTGGTGAGAGCTTTGAGTTAAGGCAGCCAAACTGCTGGGTGCTGACTCAATTCCCTACAGACTTTCTTTACAGCTTCAGCACATGGAGGATTTTTGACCTCCTTCAACTCCAGAGAACAAATCTGCTTTAGTGTAAGGAAAAGCAGCAACCTCTTTCCAAGTAAATGCCACCAAATGAGCAATATAATAGAATTATTTATGGCTAGATCGTGATTTCCAGCCTCACTCTTGCATTTGAGGATGGGATAAAACTCCTCCAAACTAAGGGAGCTCTGAAAGAGCCATTCTGTTTCCCAGCTCTGTTATACCATTTTAATATCACAGTACATTCCCATTACTGAAACTGTTGGCTAGACAGTGATGGAATCTTTTCCACCTTCATTTTTACCAACAAGATGTCAAAAGTAGTTAAGTAATTCACAGGAAATGAGATGGAGATCTACGAAAGCAAATTTCTGTGGAAACACTATTATCCACACTGAGAAAATCACACTTTTCTTGAGGATGTTTGTACCACCAGTAGATTTTGGGTTGACTGCCTCCAGAAGCTGTTGGAATGCCTTGCACAGAGGGTATTCCTATATTTCTGTAGGGGTACAGTGCTCTCTAAAGCTAAAAGGCCTAAACCTTTCATCCCTCTGTGACCTCCCCAGTGCTGACATAAACAAGTTGACCTTCATGAGGCCTTGCTGAGGATAACTGGAAAAGCGAGAAATTTTGTGAGAAAGGCCAGCAAAAAAGTCTCCAAAGATGGATTTGGAAAAGGAGTTTAAGTGCAGAGATATAAGTGCTGCACTTCATATAAGACTCAAATATTAAAATGCTACAAGAGTAGTTTAAATTAATTCTGCAGTACCCTTCTAAGGATAGATTTTCTGAACCATATTCACTGCAACATAACACAGAGAGTGAGAAATCCTGGAATTCATCCGATCAAGGAAAGTATTTCTGCAATACCAAATGAATTAAGACTCAGATTCTGAACACCTATATTTTCATTTTTTGTAATCATTTAAATTCATGTGAGAACAATTCTGCTCATATTGCAGCCATACTATGATAGTATCACAAAGATATTTTATTCCACATGAACCTGAAAGGTCTACGAGGTCTTTCAAAGGCTTCATTTTTAGAAGTATTTTAAATGGCATTATAAATTTGCATCAGTTTACATCTCGCATTTTCTGTATTCACTGTTACGGATATACAGATATTGTACACAAACGATTTTAAAAAGTGTGCTCAAGCAGTTTTGATTTAGTCTTTTGATTGCATCCAAGCCTAAAACTCCATTCTGCTCTTGCTGAACAATGCACTATTGTGAAGTGCAGGATGCAGTCCCACAGATATGATTTAGGTATTAATTTAAATCTCTCAGGCACTCTTCGGGTTCTTTCCCAGCTAAACTATTAAATTATGCAATCAATTTCTATCTTGGAAAAGTACCTCAATTGTAAAGTGCTGTGGAGTATGAAAACCAGATCCATGAAATTACACTGTGACAATTTACAGGAACATAATGATTTTAGCAAATCTGCCCAGCCCTGTGGACTACAGGTGATCCCCAAGGGCATTTGTCAGTGTGAATTTGTGCACACCTCTGGTGGGAATTCCAGAGCTAAGGCCAGAGCTGTTTGGGTGTGGTCACAAGGGCTGCCTGAAAATTGGCAAGAGGAAGGGAACTGAATTGGCTGGATATTATTTGCAAAAGGAGAATTTCACAAACACACACAGGTAACGAGATTCTTACAACAGCCTGATTCTGTGTTCTTCAGCTGTCCTCAAATTTCTGGTAAGATAGGTCACCTTTAAAATCACCAGAAATTGAGACATTTCCCGCAATGTTCATAAGAAGTCAATTACTTTGACTTCATTTTAGAGTCCAGTCAGTTCTTTACAGATCCTCACTCCTTGTTCTAATCTCTTACAGAAATTTCATTCTTTGTCATTTTCAAAATTTTGCTATCCAAAATCATCTATCAAGTTTTTGAAAAAAATAAGCACTAGCTTCTACACAAATCTGGATTACGAAAAGTGAAATAAATATATCACATATAAAATAATACACATATATGTAAATATATAAACATCTGAAATATGTTTCAGAAGTTCAAAAAGAAAGGAATCATTATTCTGAGTTTCTGTGTATTTACAGAGGTGAACAATGAACGGGAACTAGTTTTTACATCATTCTCTGTGGTGTAACATTGAAAATGGGTGATATTATTTTTATTATGATTTCACATCCATACAAAACTCTGTGATGGCAAATACAGCTACCTGGATATTTGTGCACTGTTGTGTGGCTTATTTATAGTCCTGTCATTCCATCAATGTAACTCTGAGAGAGCATTGTACTATCTTCTCTTTGCTCTAACTGGATTACTACTAATGCAACAGAATTAAATCCAGTGCAAACATGATCCAGCTCTGGTATCAAGTATGACTTGGTTACATCAACTCTTACTTTAGTTAAAACAGACAAATCACTCTGAAGGAAAGTTCTAAATGCAGCTGACACTTCACATTAAAGACACTTCAGTTTGAAGATCCCTGGAAATCTTTATAATTTATATAAGTTCAGCAAAACGGAACCATTTCCACCACTGGACATTTTCCTGTCACACAGGGAGAGCAAGGGGGAGCTTATGCATAAATGCAAAGAACAATGTGTACCTTTACAAATTTAGCAAGGAAAACAGGGACCAAAGTGGGAAGACCAAAATATATATATGGCCTCTAAAATTGAGACCCTGCATTCTCTTGCTAAACAGTTTAACAAAGTAAGCTACCAAGTAATTTTATTTATGAAAACGAACTGAGAAACAACAGAAAAGGCTGAGAAAATGCTCAGCTATGGATCTGCAAAAACTGGCTTAACTGAGGGTAATAAAGCCTATTTTAACTAACTCACATTCTCCTATAACATAGTATATGAAGCATGGATATTATTACTGCAGCACTGTATAGTAGATGTGAGGCTTCTTTACAGCCTCATATAAACTGTGTCATATTTTCTCTGTTTTTTATTACTGCAGTTTAAATGCTGCTTTTATTGTGTGCAATGAGGAATACATGTGTCTATGCCTGCTGAATTTGTGTATGAAATAAAACAGGGAAATCCTTCTTTTCTCATTAGTTGCAGTGGGAAAGACACTGGTCAGGTAACACTTTACCTCTACTTTGACATACTTACTATAATGAATAGTGGTATTTACAGAAAAGACTAATTAGAGGCAAATACCAAAAATGTTTCATGAGTTAGCACACAACTCTAGGGTTCAGCAACTTTAGTTTGACTCATGAAACAAAATCATGCAAAGAACATGACAGACATACAAAGACATCTGTCTTTATTATAATGATCTCAGTAGAACTCTTAATAGCTTTTAAGAGCTTTTCCTCTTGCTCTTAGACTGTTAGGTGTGAATATGTCTGTATGGTGCTTCCTTACTTCTGCAGGTATTTGTCAAACTGTAGTGTAGACACTGTTTTGGTAGTGTCCCAAAATAAATGGACAAAGTAGGTGTTGTGGTACTCCAGCAGTCTCCAGTCAGCCCCTGCTTCCTGCTGTCAGGACACAGCTCTGTCTTTCACCCACTGCCTGGTCATATTAGAGATGGAAGAAGGGTCTTACAAACACTTCCACTCACACTATTTCCCTGCAGGAACGGACTCTTAATTCTTTGTTCTAGCAGCAGAAATAGTATAAAAACACTGCCTTTTCCTATCTATGTCTGTTGTGGTGCCTCTGGGCGTGGCTTACGGCCGGGCCCGGCCCCGCCGGCCGCTCCTTC
>VZRZ01003265.1:2570956-2612455 GCA_013398175.1 Climacteris rufus
GAGACTGGATGAGGCCAAAGTCGCTTCATTCAGGAAACGAGACAGACGCAAAAGGCTCCGAGTTACTCCGAGTTACTCGCGCTTTTTTTGCACTCGTGGCATGTGTCTTACTTGGGATTATTGCAGTGTCTCTCTTGGTAGGTGACCCCCCCTCCGCAGGTGCGAGTGCACTCTGACCACTCGGCCCAGGCAGACCACTGGCCATGGACAGGCTTGGGGCCGTGGTCACCATACTGGACACACTGTCCTCTGCGACACCACTGCAAAACAAGGCCAAACAGCACAGTTAGCTGCACCCAGCAGATGCAAAAAAGAAAAAAAACACACTTAAAAGCACCAGTACTTGATCCTAATAAATGTAAGGTCACCCACTGAACTCAATGAACAGCTCACAGCAGGACATGGACTCTGGAGTAGGGCATTGATCCATACAATGGCACAGATAAGTAATGCCCTAAAACTTGTCCAAGTTCTGAGTTGAAGATCTCTGAGGTACAAATTTTCAAATCTGTTCTCTTGAAGAGTGCTTTTTTAGCTTACTCTTCCCCAAAAGATGCATGTTACTTTAATGGTCCTGTGCTGCAGATCCTCGACACTGCCCATGTAATTTACAAACAGCCCACTAGAATTCTGCTAAAACGTCTCCTTTTTATGATTTATTTAGGAAATACTGCACAAAGACAAAAAGCAAAATAGAACGTTTGTCATTAACTTGAAAATCAAAACAATGTTCTGCTGGAAGAAACATGATAGGAAAAGAAAATACTTTGTGTAACTACAGATGAGAGTAAATTAGAAGGTTCAACTGAAACTCAAAAAAATGAGGGTAAGTACAAACAAATAAGATGAGAGTAAATTAGAAGGTTTGACTCAAACAAATAAGCTTTTAGTGGTGATCACTGATGACAATATACCTGGTGGCCTTAGTCTGTATAGCAAATATTATGGCTTAAGGTATGCTTATATCAGAGTGGAATTTGAAGCATCAATCTAACTCCTGTTATAATTAATGTATTTTCTTACTGATTTAGATTTGCCAGAGATATCTGATCCCACAGCTCGATGGGAGAAGCATCAGTCCCTGCCATCAGACAGGTACCACTGGGAGGGCACATCCTGAATATGCATCACAATGGAATCTTTTACAAAGCAATCTCAAAGCCCGGGATGGCAAATCTGGAGGGATCTGGATAAAACTGGTTTTTATGGGAGCTTGTATTTGACCAATTACAGTCTAAAATCAAATTAGAATAACAATGTCTTATTTGTAAAACAACTTACCATACTTATACCACAAGCTGTTCCTTCTGCTGCAGGCATGAACTTTGTCTCACACCTGTGACCCACTTTGTGACACCAGAGAGATTTGCAGATATCCTGAAAAGGAAAAAGTGCTCACTATAATACTCGTATTTTCATTCTTTCCTTGTGTTTAGAAAGATTAACAAATCATACATGCTGTTGCTACCTTAAAAGACATACAAATAAAATTTTTCTGAATTTAGAAAAGCCTGCTTTTAAGGTTCATAGCACAGCCATTCCCTGCATATTGCCTTGTTTATGCACCATTTCACTATATATTTCTTAAAACTACATTGAGTGTGAGATTATAATAGAACAAAAACAGTGTTAAAGAGTTCATGGCTAGAATTTCATCACATCTGCAGGGACTATAATACCATGAAGAGACAAGATTTCTCTAAACCACAAAAGATATCTGGAAAGGCAGCTGTGCACAGTGCTGCTTCACTCCCTCTTCCTTGTCTATTAGCTGTAGAAGAAACACAGCTGCCATCACTTGAATAATGTGGTTAGCATAAAATAAATCAAAATACTCCAGGATAATAACAGGAGTAAAAGAAATTACCATACTTTTTTCAGAATGAGCACTCCAGCTTATTTTTAAAATAAGGAGTAAGGAGTATAACAGTCGCTAAAACAATGGGTTAATATAAATTAATCCTTCATCATGAGGTCAAGAGTGTAAGCTACATTTCACTGCTCTAAAATAACCCTATAGATCTCTCCCAGACTTTTTGTTGTCAATGCATAAAAGTAAAACAAAAGAAACTTGGTCCTTCTTACCCTACACCCCACGCAAGCTTTGATCAGAACTCTACTGCCTGCTAATTTCCCTTGGCATAGCAGGCAAGGGCTCATGGCTCATGTGGATTCAAGTGCACTCCTTATGACTCCTGGAAAGAACACATTTCCTTCTGAAACTCCCCTGGGACTGTGATATTCCTCAGAAGAGGCCACTACCTTCAAAGCAAACTGCCAAGCAAGATAAGGGAGAGAAATATCCCAGGCCTCTGAAGAACACCGTATTCCTTGTACTTAGTGTACTGCAGTTCTCTTGTGTCATTGTGACTTCTCAAAAGCATATCAATAGGTACCTTTACAAAGCTGAGGTTGCACAGTTTTGCTTTCATTCCAAATTGCCATTTGCACTGGGTATCAGCATCATAGATCTGCCCTGGCAGTTTGTCAGGGTATTTATACTGTCCTGTTTGCTTAGGTTCATCAATCAGGCAGGCAGCTTGAGCTGTACTATAATGAGAAGGTAAATTAATCATGACTATGATCTTTACATCAAAATATTTTAATTTGCTACAGACCAGCACAAATACACAGTAGGCTATACAGTACCTTCAATTAGTTTTAGAGTATGCTCTGAAACAAGAATATCTGCATGAAGGAACCTAAAGATCTTGACATCTTGTTGGTAGCCTGACCTGCAAAGTTTTAAGGAACCAGGAATTTCCAGGCTTTGGGACTGTTGTGACAACAAAACAGAATTATGTCAAAATCTTTTCCTCCCTGTATTCCTGTGTAACCAAGAGCAAGGTGACCTAGTCTGCTTCTTTCCCTTAAGTGGATTCCCCAAGTCAGGAATCAACAGAAGCAGCAGGCACAGTGTCCAATTCCAGCACTGGTGTGGACAGGCTGACAGGAGGCTGCTGCAGGGTGTCTGCTTTGGGCTGGCTGGGTCCAGACCACAGCACCCAATTCCACCTTTTCCCCTTGGTGTCTGCCTGAGAACCCATGTATCCAGAAGGTTATGCTGGATTTATCTTCCAAGTGTTAGTCTCTGGTACCATACTGCATGTTGGAGGGCTCATGTGATTTTTTAGTTTGCAATTTGCTTCTGCACACAAAATACATTGCATCACTGGAGCAGAAAAAAAATCCCCAGAATTCTATTACCTTTTCTGGCCACTGCTCAAAGATACTGACTGGGAATTAAAGGACCAAATCCACATAACTACCAAGGTGCCTGATTTTTACTCTAAGGAATTAATATCCAAAATGCCAGTGTTGCTCTTAGTCACAGTACCTCCTACACATTTTTCATGATTCTACTCACAGGTGACAAAAAGAATAAGGAAAAGATTAATGTAATGATAAATTAAACACTGATTGAAAAAAAATTCCTTTAAGAGCATCCTGAGTAATAACAACATGCTGGAAAAATAACTGACATCTTTCCCTTTTTCCTTTTTTCTTTCTCCCAGAAACAGGATGTAGACATGAGCTAGATCAAGAGAGAAATTCCAGTGAGAAAGGCCACTGATGTTAATTTACATTTTGTAATGACTTTGGTACCACTGTGTCTGCCCTCTTTTGTGTACACTTCCTACTAATTCTCTAATAAACCCAGCTGCTGACAGGAATGCCTGGGAAAGAATGATATGCCAGTCAGTACTGCAGGGTATTCCTGCAGGGTGAAACTCATGCTTTTGAAAGAGGCAGGACAAAAGCCCTTCCATGCCCTACCACCTCAATTCTCCAGCAGCCTGAGTGTGTGGGCTCACACACCACAAGGGTTCAAGCACATTTTAAAAGAGGTGAATTTCACACTTTAGTAATTTTTATGCTGTTCAAGAATTCAAGCCCGGTTAGTAAAGCTGCATTCCCTGGCACCGACCCAGATTTACATCTGACCTACCTGAGAAATTTGTTGAGATACTGCCTGCTGCATACAGACCAAGAAAACACTCCATTGTTTCCAGTGAGTGTGGGAGACATAATATTTCCCTCAGCTTTTCTACAAGCATTTCCTTCTCCATCGTGAATCATACCAAAGCTTAAAAGAGAACCAGGTGGGAGAGTGAAAATCTAGATTAAACAGAAGCAAGATAAAATTTGGGAAAAGAAACATTTTCTGGGTAATAGCTCTATGTTTGAACTCCACAGGGAATGTGGAATTCATCCCTTTCATTCCAAAGGGATGAAAACATATGCACCATACAAATTGCTATTGGTATGAAACAAGCTCCAGTTAATACCAAGTTTTTGTCATCACACACTTGTCTGATGGGAAAAGGATAGTCAAACTCCAAGGAGAAGCCACCCTGGTGCTGCCCAGGAGCTTTATACTGGGAGCCAGTGGCAGGACACTGCACAACGGCACCGGAGCTGCAGGCTGTGCCCAAAGTTTCCCACTGTACCCGTTTCTCATTCCCAAAGAACTGTCACAGTGAGGTGGATGGACATCATGGATCTTATGTTCAGCCACGCTTGCACTTGCCTATGAATCTGTCAGCTTAAAACCTGCATGCAGTGTGAGCCTATCACTGCCCAGGGATAATGCCTGTTAACATGAATTGTGTGGAGATCAGAATCCAGGGAAATACCAGCCATAGGAATATACCTTATACACCATAACTGCCTTCCTAATAGGAAGGAAAAGCTACAGAGCTCAATCTGCAGCAAAAGAAATGCATGTGAATGAAAAGAATACAAACTATGAATTCAGAAATATTATTATTTTTCTAATTTTGGCCACTAATGCGTTATATTATCTCAGGCAAATCACACTGGTTTCCTCACCTTTGTTATACTTTGTCTAGACTGTAACTCTTTAGTGGAAATAGTGCTTCTTACTGGGAATACTGCCTCTTATGGGGTGTTTTGCTCAATCTGAGCATCAGGAGTCCCTGCTTTCACCAAGAGAGGTGTTAGAATGATATAAAGAATAATAAGCAGTAATAAAAAAATTGTGTTATAATTACAGATTGTGGGGATTCTATGGATATAATAAAGCTAATTTTTAGGTTTTCTCATTTCACTGTTCTGTATTTACTCACTGTGTGGGACATCTGTGAATTTCAATGTGTTTTGGATAGAAATTTCATCATCTGTTACTTCAATATTGTAGTACATTGGCGACTTTATAAATGTAATCTGTGCATGTGCAGGGAATATCTAATTTACTGGACTCAAGCCTCTACTGCTATAAATTATTACAGGCTCATCAGAGTTACTACATGTGTTGCCACCAGCTGAGGCTCCAAACTTCCTAAAATATATGGCTCTTCCTATAAATGGACAAAAAAGTATCAATTGAGCCAGTATTTTAGAATCCTTCATAAAATACTTTGTTCCCATGCATTGCAGCCAGAGAATCCCCAATTTATATCCCACTGACACAACAGGCTCTGAACGCCCAGAGGAACTGTCAAGGTTTCAGGTAAAAACACACACTTAAGAAAATCATTAAAATGTGTAACAAAACACTAAAATGTCTATCCACTGAAGCTTGTCAGTCAGTGGATCACAGAGTGTGACATTCCCCCCCTGTGAAACCTTTGGTTAAACACATTCACAGTGGACCTCAGCACCTCCAAGGCTGTCACAGGTCTTTTTTCTTCCAGGAATCTCTGTATCACAGAAACCAAATTCTGTTGTCTTACATCACACATTCAGTAGTCTCAGGAACATGAACATGACAAATGATCATAAAGACATCTTGTATCTGGCCCAGGCTTTTCCCAGAAGGTAAGATGCACTTTATTAGACAGGAGTATGGAAGTATACCAAAGAAAGGTTGAATAATATGTGAATCAAAGGCAGCAGTGAGAAAGGAAAAAAAAAAAATTTTTTTTTTTAAATTCCAAGTATAATCTCTCAAAGCAAATAAGAAAATAAAAAGGGAGGAGAACATTAAGAGACTAAATGGGATAATTCTTGAAAAATAAGCTATGGGCCTGATTCTCTCCTAATACTGATCAAAAGGCATTAAAAATATACTTGAGGTCAGTGAAATTTCCTTAGTGAAACAGGAGGATCAAACAATATTCCTATTACATATCTGGTCCCTCTGAATGATTTGGCACAATTCCCACAGGCCTCACTGGCAGCTGGATTACTCTTTAATTCCTTGCTTCCCTTCAGATGTACAGAAACCTGTGAAAGGGTCACTTGTGTAGACATTAGGTCATAGTATGTACTGCAGAGCACATTTGTACAATGAAAACTAAATAGTCCTGATGCAATCAGGCAGAATGGGAAGGCTTCATGCCTCTACCAATCAGCAAAACACACTACCGCTGCTTTTCAAAGGTTTTCTGTGCATTAATGTTGCTGCACAAAATAAAGACCCTTTAACTAACCCTTCATGTCAGGTTTCTACCACAAAGAGAAATTCTGCTTCTCGACTGCCACGGATGAGACACACTCCAGCTTGAACCCTGCTAAAACTGAAAATCAAAACCATGCACAAAGCTCTGAAAAAGTAATTCAAAATGATTGGGAGAAAAACAGCAGAACAAACCCCAGTCAACTTCTTTAGATGTAATTCAGCAATTTGAAGAACTGAAGAGCTGAAGCTCCATGAAAGATTATTACTGATTTTGTATGAGAGACAGGAGATGCTAAGAAAATTACAGTCTTACTACAATAGAAATCAAATGGAAATCCAATGGATATAAATACAGAAAGGTAGAAACCACCACAAAGGTGGGTTTTACCCAAATCACACATTAAACAGGTACAGAGAACAATGATCAGGTTGAATGGAATGAGTGGCCCCCAGATCTGTGAAACTCGGGGTCTTCTGAGAAAGGAGACCTCCAAGAGACTCAGGAAGATCACTTCTCCAGGGAAGCTGCAGTGACCCTTCCTGTTTTTGGAGCAACCACACAGACACTAGAAGCAATTTGTCTACCAGAAGATGGTAGCAGTGTGGGAAGCTTGAAGGTATGAAACAGAACTGGCCAGTCCTGAGCCCTGCAGATCGCCACTGGTGACAGCCATCAGCTGGATGGAACTCCACTCACCACCACTCTCTAGGCTTCCAAATGATTTATATTTAGCATAAGCCAATCCAAATGATCTATATTTAACTGATTTACATTAACTGTGCTGTGTTTCCATTCACTTACATACTTGTTTATAGAAGAAGAAACTTACTTGTGTCCAGATTCATGAGCAATTGTAAAAGCCAGTCCCAGGCCTGTGTCCTCATTAATGGTGCAACTGCGGTATTTGCTGCACATGCCACTGATGGGTGCAAATCCTGCAGGAAGGAAGCAGTAAAAAAGCTTGTTCCTCTACAGAATTCCAAATACACATATCATCTGCACTGGTCTTAATAAGCCAGTTTATTTTGGCACGTGGAGACACTTGTCTACTTCAGGTTTATCAAGGAGGAATTACAGCAGACTTTTATTTGACAATAGAGGAACTCCCGTAATGTTAAACCTAACCTCTCAAACTACACTTTATTTGGAAAGATCACCCTCACCCCAAACTACCCCCATGCCTTTACTGCTCTCAGATTAGGGAGGAATCCCATTCAAAAAGGCCAAGTAATCACAAAAAAAAAAAGAACAGAGTAGCTCAGAAATATTCTCAAAAATATTCTTTGAACAGGTGACAATCCAAAAATAACATCATCTTTCCTCTTCAAGAAGACTAACATGCCCAAAAAATTGACTTTTTTTATCTGAAACCAATTCTGTTTCTGCTGTGGACACCCCCAAAGTCATACCTAAAGTATCACAGGGCTCATTCTTCCAAGAACAGATGTCAAAGCCCGTCAGGAGGATGGCGTGGTCATGGCGCTTCCCATTCTTCCCAACCAGGGCAGACTGCCACTGACAGAAGCTGTTCAGGGACTGGTCTGCGTGGTGGTTGATCAATAACCCACCCTGCAGGGAGTGCACAGACACACACACAAGGTGCTTCCATCACTACTTGAGAAAGGAGATTCAAAGAGCTGCTTATGGAAAAGGGAATTAATATTTTGTATTTGTTCTACGTGAACTTATGTATTCCCATGTTAACAGTCTGTGATGACTGAGACAGCTGATGAGTGAATCTCTTAACAATTTTTAAATAAAACTGGACCACTCCCCAGACACACAGATATTTCCAAAGTTGGTCATTGGAACTACAGTGTACAAATATATTTGATTCCTGGGAATGCTGAACACTAAGCCATATTCAATATTGTGATTGCAATGTATTGTGATTTCTGGGGAGGAAAGCTATTATCCAAGTAGATCAACCCATCGCAAATTTCTTTTCAGCAGAAGAAATTTTGTCTTCCTTTGTCTCAGCACCCTTGACACAAGAATTGGCTCCACTCCCATCTTTTGTTACATGTTCTCTTCAGTTTGGGACTTGACTCCTTACCACTTCTGATCATCACATCCTGGAAAGCTCAGTTCAAAATTTTTCTATTTATTTTAATACTTATTAAGTAGTTTTCTCATTCCAGCCATTTCTCATCAAGAAAATGCTGGAAATTGTTAAGTTTTATCTTACTGGAAGCATTTCGGTGTTTCTAATTTGTATGAAATGCAGAATTTGGTATCAAAACCCAAGAAGCAGTGAAAAGCAGAAATTGTCAGTTTGGAGGTTCTGGTGTTTTTAATCTTCTCATGCTTTATCTCTCAAGAAACCTCCTTGTACATAACATGGGAGCACCCAGTGCTCCCAGTGAACAGCAGCAAAAAAGATAGCTCAGACAAAAACTCTGACACAACTTACAGGCTCTTGTTCCAAAAGAAGCAGGCTCACAACAATAATGTTTATATCACTTCCAATTGTTCCATCTTTAAACAGACTAGAGACCTGCAATGATTATTGGAGAGGAAATATCACCTACATGTATAATACTTTTTTAACAGATTAAACACATGCATTGAGTTATTGCCTTGGACTTCAATTTTCAATACAAACTAATGAAGTTATATACCTTGTAGGACTAATCCAAAAAAGCTCAAACCAGAAGAATTATGCCCCAAACCACTAGTCAAAAACTTGAAAACCTTCTATTGACTTCATCTGTCCTTGGTCTCGTAGATCAAGCTTAATCAAGGCCAAAGTTCAAGCTCAAGGTTTGCAGTACAAAAGTAAAGAGCAAATCCATGCAGGAAAATATATTTCTAGTCAAATTATATCAATTTTATGGAAATAAATTTGTGCTTTCTCAAGTAAATGTTTGTGCCTAGGAGGCATGAGATAAAACAGACTAAGCTTCATGATACTAAATGAAAGCTTCTGTTTCAGAGTATCTGCCTTTTTTGTACTACACAGGAAGTATTTTAAATTTTAACATTTTAAATACTTTCTAATTTTTTTTTTTTTGCTTTACTGTACTGTTGCCAAAGCTGTGATAATCTAAAGATGCATATTTAATGGCTTTTTGACATGAGTAATACATTAGATTAAGCTTGAAGAAAGGCTTGTATAAGGTGCCTCTGCTCTTTTTGGTATCAGTATTTGTCTAATGAAAGATCCTACTCTGACATAATATTCCCCAGAGAAAAGACACTTCAGTTACCCCACATCTTACCATGTTCATGACTGTTAGGATGTATGTTGTCACATTCTCCTTGCCATGTTTCTCCAACATTTTTTTATCTGCCACAACAAGGGTTTCAACATTTAGACTTCCATTTTTCTGGATTTTAGCAGATGATCTTTTGAACCTCGCAGAAGTCCCATATTCATCTGAGCGAATGTAGGTCTCTGCTGTGGGTGGCTTGGGTGCATCTAAAAGGAAATAAAACTGTTTTGGAAAGAGTTCAGATCACCCATGAACAGTTTCATCAGAAAATGAAGTATCACAGCTTTGGAGCCTCAGATTATTTTTACAGCATGTGATTTAATACTTCTGGCTAAGTTCTGCTATATTTATTAAAAAAGACCTGATTGATTCCTGAGGGAAGGACAGTTACAGGGAGAGAAGGAAATGGGAGAACCACATTCGTATGCAATAAGCAGTTTAAAATAAGGAATTAATCTAATAAAATGGTAGCATCTGTGCAAAAAAATGCAACAGAATTTTTAACAGAGTATCTACATTTTTCCTGTCCTTTTGATAACTTCCTGAGGTGTTTGGCATGTGCTACTTACATAGCAATTGGCAAAAAAAGTCCTTTCCACAACAGATGTCCATGGTCAGTACAGAAATCAGATACACACCACAAGTATATTCCTGCCAGTCTGCTATTGTGACTGACATTAGCCTTCCATGCCAAACTGCCACTGAGATTATTCCTGCCGGGAATATATTTATTGAGTATAGGCAGATGTCAGGCAACAGCAAGGAGGGTTTGACAACAGGTAATGCATATCCCAGTGCCAGGGTGCACTTTCTCCCTCTGTGCACAGCTGGAGAATGGTCTCTACTTCAATTCCTCAGAGATCCAGAAAACAGAAATGTCCCACATGTCCCACATCCTGCTAGCCACAGCTTCTTTTGCATAAACCTACACTGCATTTGCATCAAGAATTAACTCAGAGGCCACTTTAACAAACACTTTGGGTAACAATGGGATATTTTTTTGACACAGGATGTAAAAACACAAGTGAGGGAGCCTAGGTAGTGAAAAAGATCCTGCCTGTGCCTCACCAGAAAGTTATTCCAAAGACAGAGCAAAACAGACACTACTTTATTCCAAGCGATAATCAAGAATACCATAGAATGCATAACAGTGGTCTGGAAGTGCATTTAACATACAAAGGACTACGTATCTGTGATTTTCAAATATATCACTCATTATACACAACTGTCCTTCACAAGCTCAAAGAACTTTTCTCTTCTGGAAGCACCTCAAGACACAAGGACAGGCCTCACCCTAGAGTGAAGTGCTCAGTTGAAGGCACATCTGTACCCAGGTACAATTTTGAAGGCAATACAACTTCAAAGCACTGGACACATATCCATGAGCAGAGAAGTTTTGCTCTTGAATTCACTTCACTGCTACTAATAAAACCTAAGCAGCAGGGCTGTTTTATGCATATTTTACTAACTACAATCCACTTAATTCTTATGGTCTGAAAACATTTAGGTTGTGACAAAGAGTTTGGAAGATGATTAACTGGTTTTTCTACTGCTCACAAACTGCCTGCACATGAAATTTTAAAAGATGGAGAGTGGGACATGCTGTTTTTATGACACTCAAAGTGGCAGTCTTCCCTCTTACTGCTCAGTAAGTTTGATTTCAGTCTTAGGTTAGAATAAATTAGCCTTGACTAGGCAGGGTTAACAGCAGAGGACTTCTTCTGTCAGCCTGAATTCTCCATCCCTTTGTTCATTTGAGCTGAAACTTTCTATTCCAGGTGACCAGACTGGATTTTGTTGAAAATTTCAAACTGATATGACTCCAGATCTCAGAACAAGACCAAGAAAACAATGTTTAAAAAAAAAAAAAAAAAAAGTCAAGAAGAAAAAAGTACCAAATACTCATTGAATAAATGTTCCCTTTACTGGAATAATTTCCTCTGCATCCTGTATTTTCCTCCACTCAATTAAATAATGATGTGATTTTATTTGTACTTCATTCAGTGAACATGAGATCAATTTCTTCTATAAATTAACCAAGGCTGGGTCTGCAAATAGATTGTTATTTTTTAGAACTCCTTCCTTTCTCTCAGAAGGTTACAGGTATGAACTGCATGAAGTGAAAGACCACAGGATGTGAAAAGGAGTTTCATGGGTAAGGTACTTAAATGCCATCTTGCTTAATTGGATCCTAAGAGTGTGTCTGACAACAAGTTCCTAACCAGTGATGGTTAACTCACTTCTACTAAACTCATCACAGTTGGATGCTAATTGCACATTCCTCATGTAACATAAACCCAGCTTCAATATGTGGCTAGGACCTCACAGCTGTACCTGAAATTATTGAATCAACAGATATACATATAGAATTATAAAAGCACATATTTGATAAATATTTTAAAGAAAAAAACAGTCTCTCAATCTGGTCCCCAGAAGCAATGGTTATTTTTGACCTTTCCTATGTCTCTGAGTCCCATTTATAAGACAGGAATAACAATAATATCTTCTTACATCCCAGGAAGTCATGAAAATACAGTGTTCCAAATGCTCTCATCCATTACAGGGATAAGCACCATGTAAAAGCTCAAGAGGACATGAATAATTCTGAATTTGGACAAGCAGTCACAGGAGGAACAGCAAATAAGGCACAAACTTACAGTGGGCAATCCAAATAAAGGGAACCAGCAGAGGAGACAACTGAGCACCATCAGCCCCTGCTCTGCAGCAGCAAAACCAGACAGGAGGGGAAGGGAGGATGTAATGAGGCAGTTTTGGACTGCATTAGAAGGCAAATGTTTACAGGTTGAATCACAGTCTTGTGCATCTGGCATTTGAGGGTTGGCTTTTAAACCTGGGGGGAAGGATTTTTGAATTTTTAACAAGCCATTTGTTTTCAGGCCTCAGTCTGAGCCAGCCACTTTTCCCACTAACTCCTTTCTCATTCCTTCCCTTCTGTTTATTTTCTCTTTCTTCCTTACACACCTTTGGAAAAGGAAGCTGCTCATTTTCTCAGAACTTCAGTAGGAAGTTGGAAGAATATAAGTGGACTGAGGCACTGTTTTCAATAGTGTTTGCAGTGCTGGAGACCCTCATTAAGAAACTCAGCTCAGAAGCTGATCAATTTTCAAAGAGACTCAACTGAATGCTACAAGTACAGCTATAGGGTCCAAGGGGGCTCTAAAATGTTCTGCAATTCGAGGGCCTAATGAAGGACTCAGAATGGATCTTGGCAGGATAATATATTTCAATATATTTTTTAAGACATGGTTCCAAAATCTTATTCAAACAATTTACATGGGTGGTTCTTTTTGAAGATCTCAGTTGCTGAAAATTTCATTATCAAATGGTGAGTTCTGAAAGACTTTATCCTCTCAGAAATTAATTATTTTGAAGAGTTCTTCTCCATCTTCAAACCTAATTAGATTTTTATCCCCAAACTAACATAGAGAAGTTCAGGATTTGGCATCCATCACTGTGCAGAACTGCTTACTGAAAACTATGTCAATGTAAAAAAAAATCACCATTGGGATGTCTTAATCTAGGCAAAGCACAAGAAAACTAAACAGTGATTCTGATGGCTTAATAAAGCAGATGAGTCTATGAACTTAGAGGAAAACTCAAGTTTCTCATATGTGTTTCAAGTTAGAAATATATAATGTAAAATAATTACTTATTCATCCCAAAGGGATGTGAAGAGATGCGAAGCACACCTCAGGACCACCACACGGCCTGTAACAGCCACTACCCCAAAAAAGGAGAGAAAGTTTCCTTACATACATTTCTTGCGACGTCCACAAAAATGCTGCTTTTGAACCCTTCCTTGGCGGTACCCGCTCGCCTGCGCACGAGGCCGGTGGGAAGTGAGCACCCTGCCACGGCCCCCGGGGGAGGATTTGGGATGGGGCTCTACTGAGTACCCGTGCACCTTCTCCTCGGCCGTCCGCTTGTACAGCACGTGCGGGTGGTGGCCGGCGGGGGACGAGTAGTTGTGCTCCTGTGCCAGCCGCTGAGGCAACGGGGAGATCAGGAACTCGGCCTCCCGTGTCCGTATCAAACCTGACTAGAAAAGGAAACAGCACCACAAATTAGAGAGGAGGCCGAGGAGCCTCACAGCTGGAACGTCCAGTGGCTCGAGCGGCCTTCCTGCAAAGCCCAGGCACACTGCAACGTGCACCAAGTTAGTCACTCAAGTTATTACGTTCAAGTTATATATCAAGTTATTGTTACTCAAGTTATGATCTGGAAAGTTTTCCCAAGTAAACCATGCATCCTTTCACTTTGGAGATGACCAGGTTTCGCATCTGGTAAGACACAAACCAGGAGTGTTGTGGGACTGGCAGCACAGCACCTTCACACAGTAGCATGCATGGTTTCATATGCAATATTAACCCTTCTTCACAATACATGTTTGTTTGTATGGGTGTTTGTGTACAGGATAGACATAAAAAGGAAATGCTACTGGAAAATACAAATTCTCATTAGTGTACACATTAGTAAAACAAAATATTTGGATTAAGGTTCAGGGTTTTTTTAGAACAAGGTATTACCAAACAGGAATTCCAGACCTAAGGTCACTCTAAGTAGAAAATGACATTACAGGTCAGCAGCACAAAGCTGAAGCATCTCAACATTTAAAGCACCATCATTCAGTAATCAACTCCCTGCAATTGAATCATAATTTAAATGTTGTTTAAAATTTGTACCCTCCTGCAAAAGAAAGCTAATCAGTGAAAGCAAGTGTCTGATTGTTTTCCTTCTTGGATCCCTGAAAGACAGAAGTAAGTATGGGAAAACTACACTGTAGTTTTCACATAGTATCTGTGCATAAAACTGCACATGTGATGAAGTGTTTCCAGGATCAGGGCCAGGGAAATGTGGGTGGCACTGAGGAAGTATTTCCATGCAGCTCATTAATCAGTTATGATTTTATTTCATTTCTTGGTTTTGTAAAACATGTTGTAATAAACACTCCTTTTTACCAAGTCAAAAACCAAGAAGTAGTTTCATCAGGTAATTCTATTACATTATATACATAATTCTAGATACAGATTTTTGGTTTGGATCAGTGAGGCTCTACCATGTGCCAACACCCTCCTGCCAAAACTGACATCCCACGAGGACTACATATCTCTTAGGCTTCAGAAAAATATGTGTAGACAAACAAATGTCAATTGCAAACCATTTTGCCCCACATCTCATGGTCTTCCCAGACCATGATTCCACCTCCTTGCTCAAAAAGGTCTTCTTTGAAAACGAGGTATGGCACATGTATCACCTATTCCCTTCTGAAACAGATGCTCTTCTTCAGTACAACCTCCCAGGGCCAGAATGCCACGGGTATCACAAGGAAATGACCTTGAATGTCCAATGTAAGCATTGTATTTTTTAAGGATCTGTGGAATTTTCTGCACTTTAAGAACTGTTTCCCATGAGCAAAACTCAACACAAAGTGAAAAGCAAGTGAAAACTGAAAGTTACATATGAATCTTCACAGCTTTAACTGTTTACTAAGCTAATGCTGAAACTGATTTTAAGTCTATTCCAGCTGGAAAGATTTATCAAAGATCTACAGGTCCTCAACAATCTACAGTCAACCACTGTGCTCTTTTCATGGAAATTCTCTTCTCCTGATCCAAATCAAAGGCAGATTTGCAGTACTGCCCAATATAAGCACCTTTCACAGGGGCCTAATAAGAGTGCTCATAAAATCACACTGTGATCTCAATTTTGGCACTAGAAGAGATTCCACTGAACTGAGAGGGTCTAATTGCCCTCTGAATAATAATAATAAAACAAACAAATTACATTCTGATTAACAATTTGCCCATGCTCCTTTCTTCAACATGAATTCATAATTACATATCTCAGCCTGTATCTACTTAAGATTCTAAAAGAAGGTTAAAATTGCCTCCATCAATAAAAGACAGGTTTTAAATAATTGACAGGAATTTAACTCGCCTGCTCACTGCAATAAGTTGGCATATTTCAAATGTCAGATCACATTTGGTCATGACGAAGTACTTTCCTGTAGGGAAGATGACTAATATTTTAATCCTTATGATGTGTGTCATCACACAATTTACAAGTGGTTCTGAGAGGCAATCTTTATCTAGCATGCACTGATAATTGGGCGCTGCTAAGTGATTTTTTTTTCAGCTGGAAAACAGAAATGTAGTGAATCTGGTTTTTATTTCCCCATTTTAAAGGTTTCCACATCTGAAATTATTCCTGTAGGATTCATTTTGTAAATGATTCAAACCATATGGAAAAAAAGGGGGTTCTACATTTTCCTGTAAGAAACTGTCCCTGATGTACACAAAGTTTCAGCCCCAAACATCATTTCTATATTTAACGTTATAAGGGTGGATTGAGAATTCATGGTGGGGGGAAGAAGTGACTGAATTCTGGCCCTGCATGTATCTTCCTGCACCTTTACAGAGGCTCTAGCTGACTGAGTGCCTTACAAATGTAGTCACCTTTTTCCAATAGAAATGACCCTAAATCTCCAATAAGATTTTTCCTTTGGGTTTTACATCAGACTCATCCGCCAAATTAAAAAATGCTGTGTGAATGAAGGATACCTTCTTTTTGATAACATCCAGTTTTATGAAGTTGTCAAGAAGAAAGGGGAAGTGCCACAGAACAGTCTAGACACTCATTCAATCACACACCATTTTCCATTTTTTCCAGGTATGGGATGGTTTCAAGGATTCATATTGAAATAATCACTTTGGGAATTCCAAAGCAATGCAGAGAATGCTGACCTAGCTTCAGACAGAGCTGCAGTCCTCTGGAGCACTGCAAAGGGGGCAATGGGACAACAACTTCCAGGTACTTTTCCTGCAGGTTCTTGAATTGTAGTGTTGGGTAAAGCAAAGTGGCCTGTGGCTCCAGTCACATTGGCTGAAAAACATGCCAGCTGAGAAATTCCACAGCACAGAGGCAGGACACTGGCACAGAATCATCTTTTCTAACCTTACACTGTCAAGGAATTCCAGTTTCTTGAATGCCAGGTTTTGGCTAGTCTGTACTCCAGGGTGTCCTGGGAATTTTTCCTACAAATACATAAAACATCTCTATAGTTGTGAGTTAGATGCAATGTATTTATCCAGCTCAAATTCTTCTTAACAAATACTGTCAAAACTGCCACGGAAATTCATGCATTGGGTTTCCTACTTTCAACATAGCTTTATGTACACATGTGATTTTCTTTGAATCAAGGATGTCTTTCCATTGACCTTGTTGGGTTTAGGACACAATGAGGACAGGGTCAGATAGGTCAAAACTCAATTTCTATTTCAGATTCTCTGCGATTATAACACCATGACAGGAAGCAGGATGACAAAATCCAACATTCTTGTAAGTCTAGACAACACAGCATGAAAAAGTCCAGGGACTCCTGCCTATTCCTTCTGTATCCCACTGTGGCTATCACTAATAATAGCAATAATTGTGAGAATATGGTGGGAAGGAACACCCAAGAGATTGCTCAGTTGGAATTCATCGTTCTCTTGTTCTTCCCTCAGAACACATATTTGGTATCCCTCTGTAAGGGATGTTCCATGCCACTGGAAAGAAAATGGAAAGACATACATTGACCTGTGTGGTTGGCAAATAATTTTGAATCAATACATTAGAGGAACTTGCAGTTTGTTTGCAGAAAAGTTGAGAAGAGAAAAAAGGCAACATTCCTCCCACTCTCGTTTGTTATGAAACGTTTGCTTAGCTCTGGGCTAAAGGAATTTTCAGATCCAATACGCCTCTGTGAAATTCTTCTGGGAATTATCACCAAGGTAAGGCACTTGTTCTGTTTTCTTGGTGTGTTTCAAGAGGAAGAAGAATCTCAAAATGAAATTTGGACAACAAATTCTAACATGGTATCTGCTTCAAGATTTTTTAAATTGAATATATACTATAAATTGAAAAATAAAGAGAATTTTTTTTAACCACTGAAAAAGATCATCTTAACTATACAAAATCAGGTAGATCTGCCAACGTTTTTTGACCCACATGGAAGAATTTTGAGAGTCACACACTAACATATCTATTCCTAAGAGGTCGCACTGGCCTCTTACTGGAACAGCAGAGGCTGCTCCCATTTGCTCCCCTGTGTTCTGTGACTCCAAGTGAAGCCTTTGGCAGCTTACCAGCCTGTAAACCTAATTCAGTCTGGGGTTCAGCATCTCAAAAAAAAACCAGACCCTCCATAAAAACAGTGACAGTGAGTGAAGAATTTTCAGAACTTCTGTTTCTCTCACATAATTTAGCAAAGCTGAGTGCTGAGAGAGCAGACAAACCCTCACTCTAGATTGAAGGCTGTGGGTTCTCTGCATACAAGGCATTTTCATTACATGTTAATTAAACTGAAGGCAACAGCTTTATGCATATTAAAGTCAGAGGAGTTTCAGAAACCAGATGCAAATAATGAGGTAAGAAGCACAACAAAATGAAACTGCGAATTAAAACAGATGGGTAATTGAACTGCAGCGTCTCTGCTAAACATAACTACCTACTACTCACTGATGTAAAGTTAAATTTGAGTTTCCACAAGAACAAGAGTATCTCAACTGAATAAAGTGCTAAAAAGTATGCATGTATTTCCTAAGAAATACTATATCCAAAGTACCTTATTCAGTGTTAGGAGTATATATATATATAAAATAAGGTGTTAAAAACCCACTGTGTCTTAACTAAAACAATAGCCAAAGAAATCAATAAAATCTATATCATTATGTGGGTGTGAGTGTGCTCAAGACGAAAAATCACTAAAAAGGAAGAGTGAAATGTCATTTCACACCCATTAAAATAGTTCAAAATATTCATGAAAAGTTTTAAAGGACTTGACAAAAGGCCAACTGAAATTGGCATAAAGCTTTCCACAGACTTCAGTGGACACTGATCCAAGACTTCTATTGTGTTATTTCCCAAATGTCCAGCTCCTAAAAAAACCCAAATCATTGATTCAAACACATCCTAACATGACTTACAGAACATAAAGTATAGAGACATAAACTACAATTTTTAGTCGTACTTAAAACAAATGAAAATGTAAATTAAGAACTTCCCTGAAATACAAAGAATAAGGAGAACAGATGATCTAAGATCTATGGTTGCTTGCTATTTAAAATCATCTGAGGCCAAAGATTCCTAGAAATCTATTATTCACATCACAGTGTTGCTGGGACCATCTCACATTACAGCATATTGGAGCCTCATTCCCTTCGCAGTGAAAACTCAAGAAATTACCTTATCAACAGTTCATTTTAATCAAACTCTTATCTCCTGACCTGATGCTCTTCTAAGTCTCTGGTGCTTTGGCATCACAAAGGAAAGACGAAAGGCCCATCTCTGCCACAAAACATTCCCTGGCTGAAGGAAAGACGGCCCTCGCTCAGCTCTCCCACCTGTGGGTTCTGTCAGCCAGACATTTCCCACACGGAACCACGAGCAGCTTGGAAGCCAAAAGAGGGCATGACAGAGATCCAGAGAACGTGAAGCTAATCACACAGCTCAGAGCTCCCTGATGACAGCCACAAGCTGCCTTTGGCCCAGACTGGCCTCTGGAACTGGGCAATCTCAGTTTTTAAACACCAATGTACAGCGAAGTGTGCTAGAAGAGGAGAGAGGTTTCCTGTAACTCCTCTGCCCCTGCTCAGACTCCAGCCCAGACCAACAGGAGATGAGAGAGGCCTTTCCCTCAGGTTTTGTAAGTGGATCATGGCAGTGCCCTCACAAAGCACAGAAGCAGCCACCATCCCTCCACTGCTGCCTGGAGCAGCACAGAGCAGCACACTGGATCTGCTCAGAGCCTGGCAGTGCAGCGCAGCACAGCACAGCACAGCACCCACATGTGCACCCACACTGCATCTCACAACGCCGAGCCCAGAGCCATTCCCAACGTCCCCTCCGAGAAACCAGGGTGGAGGTGGCAGTCCCTGCGCACCAGCAGAGACAAAATCCTGCCACGACAGCAGGAAAAGTGCCAGCTGCTGAGAGCAGGTTTTGGGCTAAGCCTTGAAAATGCGGTAAATGTATCATTTTCTCACACATGCCAAGGAATCCCAGGAAGAATAAAGTCCTGGTAAGTTTGCCAATATTCATCTTATGAATTCCTCTCCTCTCCAAAGCAAGGATATTCAACCAATACCACCATGAGGCAGTTCAAAGCAATCTTGCATCATATAAGCAGTTTAGATAAATTATTTTTTCTTTAGGGAATGTGTAATGAAGTAGACTCACCTCTTGGGATGGGTTAAGTTGGTAGTCTGAAAAATATGTGAGACTATAATCTTACTACAGTCATAAGCAAAAATACTTCCAAGAATTATAGCCAGCAGGATAGTACAGCCTGACCTGGGACTGCAGATACCCGATATCACTGACTGACTTTTTGAGAGATGCCTTATTGAGCCCCTCTCAAGTTAGGGTCAAAATGTCAATGCTCTGGAAAATATAATCAAAATGAGCAAATTAAGATGTGAAATTAGGAAGAAAAAAATGACAACCAGCATATCTGGAAAGCAGAAAGGAGCTGAATTGCAGAAAGTGTTGCTGAGGTGAAAGATATTTTTCCCCTCGGGAAGCATCAGGAGCAAACAGCCAAGCCAAGGGCAGTAAATCACGGTAATTAAGGGAGTTCCTTCCCTCTCCACTCTGACCTACAGCCCCTTTTCTGGGAGGTAGCTGCAGAGGGGACAGCAGCAGCCACAGAGCTGAGGTGCATTTTGCCTGCACACACTTTCTGTCCCCCTCAGAAGGGCACTTACAAAAATGCACCCACGTTTGAAGCTCTGGGTAAATGGAACAAGCTTCTGAGACACCGTGACAGGGACACGATCCATGATCCACCAACAAAAAGTGAAAAGTCTGGACCCTAAATCCATACACAGATTGTTAAATTAATGACAGACTTTTACAGAGTGTTAAGCACCCAGCAGCTCCCATTGAGCTGAACACTGTCTCTGCAAGCATTTCCAGAGTGCTTTTATACCAATTTGGGAAAGAAAATGTTCTGGGAAACTAGTGAGAATGGACTCTCATGAGGTTTCCAATAATACACATGTATTATTGAAGTCAGAAATCCCACGAGTAAAACTCAGAGCATGTTCATTTTTGATCCTATCCCAAACCAGGCAGCACAAAGGCATGTGAACACACTAAAGGAAAGAGAGAATTTAAGTTAATCTTTTCCCTAGCTTTTATGTTTGCCAAAAAAATTCACCCATCCTTCAGAAAAGTATCAAGCCTGTAAATGAGCAGTTCCTGACACCGACCCTGGAGTCAGAGGAGCACAAAAGTGTTATTTTATGGGACTGGGTCCTTGGTTGATGAGAATAACCTCAGCAGACCTTTACTGATTTTCACCAGACTGGAATACCTGGCTCTGTACCACAGCAAATGTTTAGATTAAGTTAATGGCCTTAATACACACTAAATTTTTTTTTTTTATCATGAAAGAAGCATTAGAATCATTGGTTGCCTATTATGACTCGAGAATTGTCAGCAGATGGCATTTTTCTTTAGAATCTGACTCAGAAAAACAACTCAATTATTTTGTTTTCTTACAAATGTAAAATATTTAAGGTTTTTAACAATATAGCATTTTATTACCTGATGATGTGACTGTTGGAGAATACAAGGTTTAAATTGCCAGTCTGACTTAGTCATGAAAGACTACTCTGTTTGGCTCCTCAAAAGAAGTGCTATGCAGAACATTCAGCAATTAAAACAAGGTAACAAAATTGCATGTCTTTAATTATTCCTATACGAACAAAGCCAGCGTTATCTCTGAATAGTGCCTTTGTATTTCTGCAGTTGACTGAGCTTGTTTCAAACATCTTTATGCAACCCCCTGTCAGCATATGGCAAATAAGGAAATATTCTTATTTGTTCCCCCACTTAAGGTAATTGAACCAGTCACATTGGTATTTAAATGTATTAAATTGGTATTTATTGCAGGGTAATGAGATATTCTAGAACTAACACAAAGTTGATTGCTTTGCCACAGATTAAATAGTTGCTTGTCAGTATGTGAGCTCACTCATTTCTCATGTTTTGGGTTTTTAAAAAAAAACAAAAAACCAAAAACCAAAAATAAAACCAAACCCCAGGAGCAGGCATGGTAAATGAATAGAAGAAAAATACTAATGCAAACTACAGCATAACCACACTAACTATACACCAATAACATGTAAGTGAAGTGCCAGAGGTTTACCATCTTGCATTCAGGATCACTGCATTTACAATTCCATCAGTTGGGTTCTTTGGCTCCCTATGAAGGTTATGGAAGACAATTAGCTAAAACCAACAGCTCAAATTTAGCCTTGGTAGCTGTGCAAGCACTTAGGTATGGCCTGTTTAAGCAAATCCCCACAACTGTAAGAGAAAATTTAGATCTTTTATTAGTTATGACAGTTCTGAAATCCATCACAAAGCAAACAGGAAACAGCAGGATTATTTAATGAGTGCATTTACGCTCCACTTTTCCTAAAAAGAGACAGTCCACTATTTGTCATGTGCTGACAGTTGATTAGTTACTTAGGGTACACCAAGAATGGAAGAAAACTGATTTCAGAGGGTGGCTTAGTTAGTCCCCTGATCTAATATCCCATGTAACTGGGTGCACAGCTTCAGAGAACACTCCAAGTGTGAGAGGAGGTTTACCTTCAGAAACCTTCAAAAGCATTGGAAATGCAGCTCTCTGTCCTCTCATTCTGTATAACAGAAAAAAATAAAAGCACCATTTACAGCCCTCTTAAATATTTGAAATGTGCCTTCAAGATGCCCAGATCTTCAGACAGGACAGAATTTCACCCTAAGGTTGGTTTGCTATGAATTATTTATGCTACTCAAAGGATTAGGTGAAATGAAAATGTTCTGGCAAGGTTCACCTCCCCCTTTGTGTACAGCTAATCGACTTTATGTGGCTGGAGTTCAGATAAACCAATATTCTAAGCAAAGTGCATGCCTTCCTAATGAAGCTTCTGCTCCTAGAGTGGTAACAAAGGCAAAACCAGTAAGATTAGGACAGATAACACAGAAAATGAACAGCTTTAAAAAAAAAAAAAAGGATTGATGATAGATAACTAAAATCAGTACTAAGAAATTCCTTTTCCATAGGTACTTAGCATTAACAGATGCCTGCTTGAGTGTTTCTGATCAGGAACATTCCTCGCTATCAGACAGGCAACTCCAAACACTAACAGTCATGAATCAGGCCTTGCAGGAAACAATACTATAAATTATGAGATTTTTTTTTTTTAAATAACGCCGAACAGCTTCAATGTTTTATTTTCTCTCTGATTTCTTGAACCATTTTCAGCTGAGTTTTTAAGGGGCTTTTTTTACCCTTCACAATCATGTATAGTAGAATCAAAGTTGAGTAAGGTTGGTTTTTTTTAGTGAAAACACGGTCTTTCCTGCGATGATGGGACTTTGGCAGCTGGACCCTTCCAAACATTTCATATTGTTAGTGAGAACTGGGCAAGCCTCCCTTCCAGGACACAGAGGCTGCAGACATAGAGAGGGGCACTTGCCCGAGCACTGGGACACCACCTGGAGCTACCTGATGGCAGAGCCTTCCCTCTGTTCAGAGGGCTGGGCTGCACAGTGACTTACACCCACTGCATCAAAGCCCCAAGCAAATGCTCTCCACATCTGGTGGTTCACATTTGGTTGTTCACTGCCCATACCCACATTTCCCCAGTGAAGATCCTCCAGATATGAACTTCACCCTGCCAGAGCTGATGCAAATGAATTTGAGGGGGCAGAAGATCTGAGCCTGTCTGACCTGGGATAATTTGCATTCAAACAAAATAAATCCAGCTCAATTCCCATAGCAATTTTGCTTTGCTATGAATAGCTCAGGCAGCTCCAATAACGAGGAGCTCGGGTTACATCTGATTGCCAGCTGTATTGCTTACTAAGAAGTTAGGTCAGTGGCTCCCAACCTTTTAATTTTCCTTGTTGGAGTATACATTGCTATGGATTAGTTACATGAGAGAGTGGTCACAAGGAACTCTGTAGGGAGCAAAGTATCAGCTTTGCTGATATTCCACATACACAGACATATGCATATGTTGAAATATCTACGTGGGAAGGAGAAAGGGAGTGGAACAAAAGATCTTAGGCCATTAAGGGAATGGAAAACAAGAAGGAAAGATGGCCCAAGAGTGAAAATGTCAGCCTGGTGCCTGGGTTATCAGGATTAAAATCCCAGTTCTTCAGCATTTCAGCTTCTCTGTTCTTTATTTCTCAAAGGCAGGGTTTTGTAGCCCACACAGAAAATGCCCATGACAGAGCTGTAAAGGCTCACGTTTGACCCTGGGTGGGTTACTCTGTTGAAGTGCTTCCACCTTCCCCACTCCAGGCTGCAGCCTCAGCCTTCAGGATGCCACCCCACAGCCTGAGCTGTGCTCCAGGGAGCAGAGACTCAGAGCCCAGCCAGGTATGTGCCACCTCACAGGGCTCCCTGCTGCCAAGTGCCCTGCTCAAAGACACCATTCCCAAACAGGGCTCTGTCCCTCAGCACATCCCAGGACACGTTTGTGCCAGGTGACCCCACTCACAGGAGCAACACAACTCCATGGTATCTGACCCAGGAACATGCAGTACGTCCAGCCAGAAAAGGTTTGCTTATCACTGGGAATTCCGGTGCTATAAGGCTCCCTATTTTTCACATGCCCTGACAGAAAAAATGTTACTTGGTGTCGTGGTTTTAAGCCCAGATGGAGATGAAACACCACAGAGCCACTCACTCAAACACCCCTCTACTGCACCCTTTGCACCAGGATGGCATCACTGTGAAAGGCAGAGCAGGAAGAATAAATGTCATCCTCTGTTCTTTTGCTGTAATAATCTCTTTGAAACAGGGCAGAAGCCTAAGTGTGTCTGAATCTCTTCCTCCCACCACCAAGAAAAGGTAAAACAGTAAAACCTTGACTGCAATTCACATGATTAATCCCGAAATACAGGGCAGCAGCATCCCAGAAATCCACCATGGTGAAATAAGACCTCATCCTTTTCCCAGTTTTCCATAACATTAAGAAACCTGCACAATGGCAACTCCACACAACACTTGGATAACCATACAAACATCCTCAGCATCCAGAGCTTTAAGCATTTGAATGATCATTTACTAAGATAAATGTAGTAACTTACATCTACATTCCATGTCATGAAAAAGCCTCATATTTTTAGGCACCGTCACAAAACCTGCCTTCACCATATGATATTGCCAAGTATACCACAATTCCAGAGAGTCTGTTTTCCTCCTTGTAGCCAAATGCTACCAATGTGCACTGCTCAGCCATTCTGCACCCATCCTGGTCCTGCTTTAAAGTTGTGCACACTCATTCACTCTCCTCTACCACAAATTAGCCCAAGCTTCTATTTCAACAGACTGATGCCCAAAGGTGAGCATGCTGTAACTGCTCTGCTCGAGTAAATTAAAAGCAGGAAACCTGGCTGGATTTGTCACAGACGAGAAAAGTTTTGAATAATATTATAAATGGAAGTTTAATGAGAAATAATTTTCAGTACTATTCTCTAAATCTCTGTAGTAGAAATAACTGTGATGACAAGCAAAACCCACCACAAAGAGGTCCTGGTTTGGTATAAAATAAAACATCATGCCACAACTATCTTAAAATGGACACAAATTCTACCTTAGTATTGGTCCAGGTTGTGGTAACATGAGGCAAATCCATTCTTCAACCCAGTGCATCAATTTTCATCTCCTGAAATCCTCTCTGTGGCAAAGTCAGGCCCAACAAACAAGTCTAAACCAGTATTTGGAGTGTTAACCATTGGTTTCCAGGTGTTCAGATCCATGTTTGACTTGCACCCCCTGGACAGGCCTGCAGAACTAAACTGGTCATGGAAGGCTACACTGATTTTGCCATCACCAGACTTTAGTATAAGCCTCTGAATCGTGCAATTGTTTAGCAGGGATGAGTCTTAAGGGAGCAGTAAAAGAAAGACAGCATAGGAGCATTACTTATGTCTTTTCATTAAAGAAATCAGTTCAATTACGTATTATGGCAGCAAGCATTGTTTACCAGGATTCTCATGTAAGCATTTTTTCATAAAAGCATCAGTACAATAGAGTGTTTTCAGCACACTACCTCACATATCACACTCTCAAAAAATAGTCTGTGGACCAAAGGTCTAAGTAACCCTGTGATGTTCTAAGATCTCAGAAAATAGGAAAAATTAAGTAGCAAAGGAAAGATTGTGCCTGAAAGCAACTTTTTCTTCTGTGAGACATTCTTTCTATTAAATTGGTCCAAGATATCCAGACATCTATTGCACAGATGCTGCCATTATGTTAAACACTACAGGCCTTCTTATTGAAATAAAGATGCAGTGAAGACAAGGCAGATATTTGCTGACAGCTCAGCATGCTGCAAAGTTATAACAGGATGGTAAAAGAAAAATTATATCAGCAGATGATTTAGGAGGCAAAATTTCCTAAGCAGCCTGACCTTCTTTCTGCAATGAATCTACTGAAAGGTAGGTTCAGCAAAGGTCAGGTTAAGCATAGGTTAAGAAAAAAGTTCCAAGAAGAGGAATGTGCTGCCAGTGTCACGAGGCTCTGCGACATCAGGGAGGTGTGAGAGTCACAGACACCGCAACCTCCAGGGCAGTTCCTACTCCCAGGGCCTGAGAGTGCTCTCTGCTCCATCCTGGCACCACAAACATGGGATCTGTGCTGGCTCCACACCACAGCCAGCACTGAGAGAAGTGCTGCACAGCTCAGCTGCTCTTGTATCTTAAGCCCTTACCTAGAAATCAGGACAGATTGGTCTGCTGAAAAGCACTGCGTGAGTCAAATAATTAGTGCATCAAAGCACACCAAGTCCCATAAACAAGAGATAATTTGTCTACTTTCATAGGCAAGAACTAGAAAAGTGAACGTGAAAAGTGATTTAGGTGGTCCTGCCACAGCAAGTCTCTCTGAAGCTCCGTGTGCCCTGCACAGCCTTGGATTTATTACACTCAGATGACACCTTCACTGCTAGAGCCTGTCCTCAACCCTCATCCCTCCCACTGGCGTATCCCCAAAATAACCTGGCTGCTCAGGGGCCTCTACAGGGCACTGCCTGCCCCAAGATTACTTGGATAATGGCAGTTCAGCACTCAGTGCCTGCACACTTTCCTGCACGAGGTTCCCTGGGCTTCAGGAGCTGCACTGCCATCCTGCCACTTCCCAGGGTGAATCTGCCCAGCTCAACACGTCGTGACCAAAGACGTGCCTGCTCCTGCAATCCATCTGGATCATCAGTCAGTCCCTCCACCTTTTCTTCTTTCCAGGTGGTAACACAAACAGAGGAAAAGCCAGAAGGAGCTCTTGTGAAACATTTCCTCTCTTCACAGCATGTTACACCACACACTCCTCCCACTGCAGAAAACCAGCAGTGTTAATGTGCTAGGGAAGTAAATTAGGCACAAACAGCACCATAGGGAACTTAAATATTTTGAGTGTATACCATATAATCAGGAAATGCCCACCCTCTTTATCTGTTAGGAACAAGGAAACCGAAAGCTTTGTAATTTTAAACTGCCCATCAGTTGCTATGAATCAATCAGGCACCTTGCTGGGGAGAGGCAGCACACACAAGAACACTGGCAAGATAAGAGAGGGTTTAAACTACACTCCCCATCCTGTCGGAATAGTTTCAGCCCAAGATTCCACATCTGATCACCCCTCTCCAGGGCTACACCTCCACTGAACCCATCAAAAGGGCTGGAATAGGACACTGAATTTTCATATTACTATTACTAATTATCAAAAATTTCACCAGTCTGAAATAAATTTGTCTTTCAATAGCAAATAAATTTTATAAAATAATTTACAGATTTACAGTGACTTACTCCTTTAACATATTTTAACAAATAATAAAGGAAGTAATGTGAGGCTGTTACACATCCTCTACATTATAATTTTTTGCAATAAACCAATACCCCTCACTTACTACAAAAATTAAAGATGAATTACAGCAACCCTCTCTCTAAAATGCAAGTCCTTTCCTGAAAGAAGCAGGAAGGTGTTAATTTAAATCATAATAATGCAGTTATTGAACAGCAGAAGAGACTACAGCCACAAAGATCATTGCCTTTATGTGCAACTTTATGGAAGTAAAAATATGTTCATATTTCAGAGACAATGGATGCTGAATTGTACCATCCTTTGCAAGATAAAGATTAAATAAAGAACAGGCACCAATTCAGTGCATTGGGATAGAAAAGTATCTATGGATATATAAATTCTTCTTCCTTTTATTGGCAGTTAGGTCCAAAGGCTAAGCTGTCATAAAAGGATGTGAACTATCCACAGAGATATTTTGGAGCATATGGGCACCATTCTGAGCAGGCTGATGGTGGGCAGGAAACATTCCCAATGGGAAGTACTCCCCATTTTCTGTTAACCCTAACACAGGGAAGGGCTGTGGAGGCAGAACAACCTTGGCTATGCACAAATGCTAGTTTGCAGAAGACAGACCTTCATTCTGGGTGAACAGCATTTCCTTCTGTTTTGTTTCTCACATTAGAGCAGGTTCCTGACTTTCCCAAACTGCAGCCTTTCAAACGACTAAATAAATCATGTGAACAGCAACAACAAAAAAATACACTGTTCCTTCAGCCCTTGAGGTATTTGCAACTAATTTAGTGTTGTGGTGCTGTTCTGTGCAAGCTAGTTTTCAAAGAAATGCTTGGAAAATTACAACAAAAATAAACTTTTGATGGCACTATAACGTAAAAGCTGAGAACCTGTAAATAGACCCATTGCAGTACTCAGAGACCACAGTCTGACATTTTTGTTCCCAGCTTCAACTGGTAATATATAGTAATATATCAGCCTCTCTCTGATTCAGCTGGTGGTCCAAATTGTCCTTTCCTTGGTATTTCATCTGTCCCACAGGCTGATGGAGCACACAAGCCTTTGTCACCACAGCACCGGCCTGATGTTCACTGCACATGGCACCACCCACACCCTGCTCTGTCCCTGGGATCACGCATGGGCTTCATTAAATGAGACCTGGAGGGCTCTGTGCCTCAGGCAGTTCAAATGACCACCCAGCTCTCTCTGGTAAACACAGGAATCAATTAACCATTTCTGTAACAGGCTATGTGTGTTCTCCTCCCAGAGCAATTACCCAGCTCTCCTACCACCAGCAGAAGGTGAATGAGATCTTGTCCCCTACAGGTGTTCCAGGATGACAGCTGATAATATCCTGGCACATTTTCACAGCTAAAAGCCTGCCAAGTCCATCTCCTGTCTAACAAGGACAGTAGCTTTCAAAAGCTACCATCCCCAGAATTGACTTTATCAGGACTTGATTTGGGTTAGCCAAATAACCTCTTTACACTTACTCTTGGCTTTGTATTTTTGGTGGCCATTGCACTTCCTTTACTCCTTCATTGTCAGGATAGTCTGGCAGCAGAGTGGAATGACAACACTTGGCACTAGTGCACTGAAACCCATCTGGCAACTGCAGGCACTACATGCCAAGCACTTGAGTGCATTTTCTAGCAGTAGTAGCAGCAGTTGATTCTCTGGGAAACTGCCTGAGCTCCTGCCTCATCTCACTCCTGCCTGTTCTTGCCTGAGCAGTCCACGAGAACGCACAGGGTCAGCCTGCAGATGGGTTTTGCTCTTCAACAGGCTGTTTTGCTCCATCTATCTTCTGATTCAGTGAAATCTGATTATACAGCACCACCTTGGATTATGTCCAACATGCATTGTGGGGTCTGCCAGGAGAAACAGACACACTTCACTTTCTTGATGAGCCAGTGGTGCCTCCCCTTTTCAAAATATCTTTCTAAACCAAACAGCAGTTGCAGTAATGGTTCCCAAAACAGTGGTGTGCCTACTGACTCAAGGGCCAAGATGATGAGCGAGGAAGAAAAGAGACCTCTCCTGAGGCCAGGTTCAGATGCAAAGCAGTCAGGATAGAACTTTTTACTCACCACAAGAAGCTTCAGATGAAGCCCCTAAACCAGCAAACGCCTGTCAATGAGAGTGGACAATACTGGGCTCAGCAATCAGCAGACATCAGCAGCTCACTGGTGTCTCAGCCTGGAAATTATTTTTTTTCTGCCTCTTTGGCTCAAGCTTTTGCTGCTTGGGGCAGGATAACAATCCAATCACCAGCATGTGATATTGATAGTGTGAAAAAATATCCATATGGCCTCCAGGATGGCTTCTAGCATGAAGAGAACCAGCAGACAGGGAAAGCCTGGAGGTCCTGTTGTGGCAGACTGGTCTCCGCAGCGACTGCAGAGACACATTGCCAACAATGAAATGTAGAGCAGACTACAAGGAATTATTCTTTATAAGAAAGAGTAGCAAAAAAGTGCAGAAGTGACAGAAACATTTTTCTTGCCTATGCCAGAATCATCCACAGTGGACTGCAAAAAAAAATAATTATCTCAGCCCTATCTCAAGACTGTTATTTTAACATTTAATTTATACTTGCATCTAATAAAGCAAGTAACAACTTTCTGTCAAGTGTTAACAAGAAATAACACTGAGTAGCCATATTTTTGGAGAAGTTTAAACTTTCTTGTCTGATGCTGCATTACAGCATTTATACCCATCCCTTTCCATGGCCAGTTTAAACTTTAATAACCATATGAACTTCAAATATTTCTTAAGGTTTAGTCTAGTCTAATTTTAAGACTTACTGTTTTGATGACTTCTTCCAACAAAAAAAAAAAAAAAGAATGAGTGTGTGGCATCAAACAAGCCTGGTCAAAAGAGAATTAATTTTAAATGTTCACTCTTTTCACTAAAGTGCTATCATTTGCACAAAGAAAACCTGTTTTTAATTTTATTATTTAAAAAGAAGTAATTATATTCTGCTGTTATATAAATTCTGTATCTCATGGCAAGGAAACTGCAGGTCTGAAGAGTAATCCATGTTTCATTAGTTTGTGTATTCTGCCACAGAATATAATATTACGTTCTTAAATTAGTTGGAAGCCACACTGTGCTGCAGAGTATAAAAACAAAAGTGAGGGCTCAAGCTAGGTCAAGCATATTTTGTATAGGTCCATTAAAAATCTCATGCCATTAATATTAATAAAGATGTTGAGACACAAAAGTCCTTCAATTAACATATATTAGGCAGGCAGGCACAAGCATTCAAGTGATCCCACTGTGAACAGCAAGAATCCGGCCCTCAAAGAATAAAGCCCCGAGTGTGCTGTGTACAGAGTGGGGCAGCCTGAAATGCGAATGCCCAGGGGAGTGAAAAGGCAACACCCCATTGTCTCTGCAAGCAAATATCACTTTATTGCCTCAGCTTCCTCTTCTATTAAGCAGGTTTGTGCTGGGCCTTGTTATTCCAGCAGGAATAACTTCAAGACCTGTTATATTTGTCATCAAACTTTTGTCTTTTACCATTTTTTGGCAGGAACTGGCTGGGCAGCCACATATGAGATTCAGGAAAAGGATTTTCATCTGACTGTACAAGTTGTTTGCAGATTTCCTCAGCTTATGAACTGACATTGTAAAAAAAGAAATTAACTTGCATGTTCCAGAAATTACTCTGTACAATAATGGTTCCCACGGTACCAAGCTTCAACCATCAAGACTCATTCACTTGCATCTGACCTGATTATTTGACATTTCTTCACCCTCATTCTTGGTGACTTCCGAGCATGATAAACAATAAAAGGTTACTGATGTCAACCTATTGTGTGCCAGGATGTTGTTCTTCTCTAACACAGAGTAGAGGCAGCACTGAAGCTTAATTAATACATGTTTGTAAATTGTGCTGAGCTGCAAGGCATTATGATTTCAGGTTTCTTCTGTAAATGTTTACCTCAGAGCTTTAGTCAATGCTCCACTGTCTGAACCCAAGATAAGTTCTGCTTCCATCACCTATTCACATAGCTGGTCAAATCACTGTCAGAGCAAATCAATAGGAAATTCCTTTAGCATACTGTAATTTATGGTAGACCTGCAGCAACAGAATTGGGATTAAAATGGGATAAGAAAAGGCAAGAAAGAACCAACATTTCTGCTCTCAGTGACATGATCAAAAAGACAGAAGAAAACCTTGTTTGCAATGGAATTATCCATTAAAATTCAATTCAGATACCACTTAAGGGCTAGTCAGAGCTTTCCTAAGACAAAATGAGTGTTTTTCAGAAAATAAATATATTGAAGTCTGAGTTTCAGCTGCTAAAACTTACTGTAGGTCCACTGCCAGCTCTCACTGCAGGGATAACCAAGTTTAACCCCTCTCCTGCCAGCTCCATGGGAGGAGACGATGACAAAGTGAGGCACACAGAGCTCCTGGAAAGCAGGTATTTTCTAGAAAATCCCTAGCAAGTACATCTCTGTAAGTCAACAACAGTGCTTATGCTCAGAAGAGAATTAAATCAGATGCAAATAGCTCTGAAATGATCTTGAAAAATTGACTGATATATTATGAGAACACCACTCTGGATGCCTTTGTCTAGCATAGGTCCAGCTTTTATCTTGACCCATGTGCTGCAAGTTCCCAAACCACAGGTCTTCAGACTTCCAATCTTCTCTCCCGTTGGCAGTACTGGACAGCAGTCCCAGTGATCCTCTTTCAAAGAGTACACGACACACTGTACATCACAAAGACAAATCCAGCCTTAAGAAGTTGCAAATTAAAAAATTTAAACACAGTACTGGGACAAACAAAAACTATAGTGCCAAAATATTTTAGGGAGTTATGGAGCTGGTAACAGGAGTCCCAGTGACCACCTAGACGAGTTATGACTGAACAGTGAATCAAAGTCAAGCTCCCAGGTGAGTCCAAGTGTGCAAATCACAAGGCTGCCATCATGATCAGGGCACCGGTTCTGCAGAGAGGGTAAGGAGAGAATAAGTTTGGGAAAAAAAACAGTGTTTAAGAACAGTTTTGATACCACTATCTGCTCAAATTAAGTGGATTGTGTGGGGGCCAGGGCACAACCAAGACACTTCTGTGCTTCCCACTCCTCTGCTGTATGTCAGGTACAGAGCTCCAGGAGTGGGCTGCTTGAGCTGCACTTAAACTCCAGTTTCACAGACTGTCATTGTGTTTTGGGTAAACAAACGCCTTTACTCATCAGGCCTGCAAACCCGGTACCTTCCTCAAACACTTCTGAAGTGAAGGAAGAGAAGGGGAAAGACAGAAATAAACCCCTGTTTAGGTTAATTATTAGTGACTAAAAGCTGCTATTAGTTATTGAAATCTGCCTCTAAAAAGAGAGCTATTTCTGATGTCCAGCAGTTCCCAGCTGTGCAGAAGAGAACACGTTGCCTCTCGGCAGCAGAGATGCTACAGCCCACATGAAAACAGTGGCACTGAAAAGAAAAATCCTCACAACATCAAAGACATTCTGTTATGAAGGGGTCAAGTCTGTGCAGACAGGTCATCCTCTCCTGACCCTCACAAGGGCATTTCTCTATAAGCTTCTCGCTAATGGACATAGGGAAGTGTGGGAACTAAGTTTAGTGGAAAGGCTTTGCTACAGCAAGAAAAACACTGATGTTTCAAGCATTGATAGAGTCTACTAATTCCTTTGGAAGTGATGATAAGACTGCTGCTTAGCAAGAAGGGCCAGGATGAACTGCCTGTCTCTGCACAAATGGATGGTTCCTTTTTTCTGGAAAACCACTCCAAGGGTACAAGCAATGATGCTCACAGCTGGCTCAAGTATGGTTGGAAATACATCCATGAACCATTTCCATGCTCTGCTGCCAACTGAGCAATAACAGAGCAGGCACAAGTGACAGAAGACCAGCTCCTGTGGGCAACCAACAGCCATTGTACAGAAACAGCCCACTGTGCTCAGTTTCCTCTACATACATTCCAGGTTTTTAAATATAAAACCAGGAAGAAATGCAACCTGTACTACTCTTTCTGCCCAGCAGAAGCAGACTCTCTCATTGTTAATACTCTTTAATTTCATTTCTTACTTATCAAGAATCAGCGGTGTCAAAATGCCTGGGATAACGCTGCCTTTGTCTTGAGGAGCTAAAGACAGAGTTAAACAGAAAGCTTATGAGACAGGTATGGAGAAGGTTGATCAATAACCTAATCACACAATTCATCACCAGTCAAGTCAAAGTTGAGACCAGCAGCAGTGTCTTGTATTTTTCTAGTATAACCTAAAATATCCTCAAGAATTACTGTTTCCCATTGTCACCTCATTTTCCTGTAGAGATTTTTCTTATTTTCTTATTTACCCTATTATGCAGTAATGGAATAATAATGGAAAAATGTTCATCAGAACAGTGGACAAAAGGATGATCCTGTAAAACACAGTTTGTGTTTTATAAAGGATGGAGATGCAATGGTGTATGAATATAAAGAAAGTCACAGAACTCACATATGAGATGCTGTTCATGTTGCGCTTGTACAATGGCAGAAAATACAGGATTTGAGTATTGGCTTCTGGGTGGACTAAAAACAGCTTTAAGAACCAGAAAAGTCATCAGCTCTGTACTTAGCTTCTCTTCAAGGTACCACTGGGCCAAATTTTGTTGTATTTTTACAGCTGTTGATTTCTAAAGGGCCCTCATTGCAAACAGCAATTATTTTGTACTTTCACCAGCACTCTGGCTCACTGAGTTTGATGGCAGTTTGTCTGCACAAGAACCTTGGGATTTGTCTCAGCACATTTAATTGGACTTAAAGTGTGAGCTCTAGGAATAGGAGACTGTTGTTAGCATCAACTTAAATAATGCTAATACAGGGTGCAATTAAGTGACTACAAAGAGTGGGTACATGAGTTGCCTTGTCTGCCAGCCTCTTAGGTGGTCAGACTGCATTAAAAGATTTAATTTTGTGGCTTCTTTGATACTTTGAGCAAAGCCCTGCCCTCAGACACACACACAACCTCTACTGAATTAATACATCTTCTGTTTATCTCTCAGTGCTGTATCTATAAACCTTCTTGTCTAGAATCCTCTGACAGCTCAGTGAGTGTAACATGATTCATCCCTCCCTCCTTCTTGTCTTCCCTTGACTAGACACTAATAAACATAACAGAACTTGAGACAAGAGAGAGAGGCTCCTTATAATGACAGCTTCAACCACATCTTGCCAAAACCAAAGGAGGGCACCACTACTTCTTCTAATTGAAGTACATAAATCAAAGGGAGAGACTGGCTCACACCACCTCTGGTGTGTGCAGGTGCAGCCTCTCAGGCCTCCATGCCTCCAGCCAGAGCTAAATTTGGCCTGGATGCTAAAACTGTATGATTTAGTTTTAAAGGACCTGAACTGTTCCACTGAACTGTACTCATCTTATCTGACCCAAAACACACACACACACATCTTTTCTGTGTTGTAATGGCAGGAAGAGTTCCTTATGTTGTATGAACAGTTCTTTCCTCTGGCACATGTTTTGTCCTTGCTCTAAACCCTCACCTGAATCCTGTACCCCACAAAAGCTGTGTAACAAACCACTCATTCATTAGGGTCACAGATTCCTATGTTGTGTATTGGACTATAAATTTGTTTGACTTTGCAAGAGACAGTTCTTGTTCACAAGGGGAATGTCACTTCTGCTCCCAAATGCAGTTATAAATCGCTTTTCAGAATGTCTCCAGAATACAACTGGACACCTCTGAGGTTCTCTTGTATTCTGCCCTGATTTACTGTGTGACTGCAAACAACTCACTTTATATAGGAGATTCTGTACACATAAACCTAAGGTAAGGAGAGAGAAAATAGACAAAAACTGGCCTGTAAAGAGAGACAAACAACACACAGTGATACAGACTAGGAATGCAGCAGTAAAACTTTTAGATGTCATCGTGGAAGTGGAGTTAAAGATGGTGAACCTACAACAGATACCATTTTCAATGCAGATTAACTAGCAGAACATGTAGATGAGAATGGGCAAGGGGGCAAGAGGAAAGAATATAGGAATATAGACACAACCACACTGACTAGGTCCTTAAAAAACCAATTTCTTATTCTAACCATGGCCAGCATCGTCTCATTCAGAAAAACTGAAAAACCACTGTATTCTGGGGATTTGGTATAGTCTGCCTCCCAATTAGCTAGCTAAAGGCAATTGCAAGTAATAATAAATCGCTAAACAGTAATAGTAATAAAAATATAATTAGAGTAAGTAAGAATTAGCTCAAATCAGGATTTTGGGAAAAAAAAGGCTGAATTTGGAAAAAACACAGTTTGAATTGGAGAATGTAAATGGGATGAAGCAGCAAGGCAAACAAATAGCTTGGATTTACCAACTGGGAGAGCTCAAGGCACTGAAGGAAACTCCAAAAAGTCATGCAGGAATAACACAACAGGTTTATTAAATCAATAGTGAATGCCAGTGGAGAAAGAAGTCAAAAAATGTGCATTAATTTCTATTTGGACCACATTAAGATGATGCCGAAAAGAGAAACTAGTTTTGCATTTACTAACATAAACAAACCCATTGTCCCAAAGTTGTAAAGAGTTAAAAAATGACCCCTGAGAGTGAGAATGCATTAACAATAAAATATTACAACTTTTGTGGAAGGAATGGATCATGTTCTCCACAGAAGGTCCAGAAGAGAGTTTTCACTTTAAAAAACAAGCAAAAGCACAGGTTTTTTGCTGTGTAACAGCAGAGGATGCTGACTGAAGCAGGAAAGGGCAGAAGACAGAAAAAGGGAAATTTCCAGCTGAAAGTCAAAGCACCTAAACAGTTTGATGATGAAGAGAGGCAGTACTCACAGTAAACTTGTGCACATTCTCCTGAAATGCTCACTTACTGTATTAGAGACTTGTTCAGATAAAGATCCAGTTCTGCCTTCTGACACACCAAGAAAGTTGTGTTGACTGATGGAAACATTTGGTCTGAAATCAACAACTCAGCATAAAAATGTGGGGCCTTCCTGTCAACTAGGCCATTAAAACATAATATACACACATTTCTTAACAGATCTAGACCAAAGCAACAAATTCTTGCTCCCTTCCAGTGTTAAGTTAAGGTCATCCTGCCTAACAAACCATTTCATATAGACTCTCCCCGAAGTCCCCTCTGCAGGCAATGGCAGATAACAGACAGCTGAATGACTGAATACTCTAGGTCATCCAAAAAATTAGATCAAAGAGTCCCCGTAGTCTATTGAAATGCAATTGCTTCCAAATCACATTGTGGTGTTCCAGGCTTGAAAGAATGGGTCACTGCAGCTTTATTGTGGAGAAGCTATTGCTAATGAAAGGAACAATGGAAAGATTAGTGCTACCAACCATACAGAAGAAACACCACTTTCGGTTTAATTGCAGTGAACAAAGCAAATAGGAAAGAAGGGCAACCAAGTGACAAAAGTAGTTGGTGAAAAAGGATATAGAAGCTATTCACAAGGTTCTCTTGATCAGAGCACAGCGTCCAGACTTAACATATGATTACTGAATTTGGATCCCAGAGCAAAGTGACGTGGGTGTCGTTACAGACAGCTGACGACATTTCTAAGAGGGCAGCCTTGTAAACTGAAAGACTTAGAACCCTGTTGGTAATTTGCCTGGGATTCATTAGGTGCATTGAAATTAATAGATGGATAAGGAGAGAAAGGAACAATTATACCTCGGGATACCTACTCTACAGAAGATTATTGTAAGTTAAGGTTTACTTCATTTACCAGTTTAAAACAACAATTTAAGGTACAGTCTATTGAACCTTGGAATTAAAGAGATTCTATTTGTTGATAATCTAGGTACTTCCATAATAAATTCGTGCATACCACAATATTTATTCTCTTTTGATCAGTTTCTGGATCTTTTCTAAGTGAAGCTTACCAGCCATAACAACCTCTGTGTCGAGACAGTGGTAAAAGATCCATTTCATTCTCAGTTAAGATCACCACATTCTGTTCCTCTGTGACCTGAGGCAGGCTTGAACCTTCCTTCTCCAGACAAGACTTGACAAGCCCAACTTCACTTAGCTCAGAAAGCATGTTAGAAACCAAAACATGACCAAACAGGGGAGATCTCCCAAACTGTACCTGCTGTGTGTAGGCAGACCATTTCCCTCAGCAAAAAGACAGAACACTGCAATGAGTGAAAACAGGGTATTTTTCCTAATAAATCTGGTAAAATGTAGCAATTATGAACATGAGGCTTCCATGAAAACAACTAAGCACATTTAATATTAACAGTTCAGCACTGCAAACACAACTTTAAAAGCAAAAGAAAGCTTCAATCCAGCTCCTGGCACCTGCTCCAAACTCACATTTGTAACTGTTTAAAAAAAACCAAAAACAACAACAAAAGAGTACAGCATTCAAAATATAACCCAGACCACTTCAACCAGTTATCAACAGCCCTCCCTAATGAACAGGCTTCTCAAGTCACTGATTCCAGTTTCAAAGGAAACACTGGCTGTCTCAAGTGCTCCTTCTTTGGTCCTGTCATACAGTTTAATGGCCCTTACAGACAAGTACCTTTGCAAAACAGATTTCTAGAGGGTGACCCAACATATCCTTTGGACCTTTAGTCAACCACAAAGCATACAGATGACTTCATATACTTCACTCTAAATTCACTGCCTTACTCTGCAGCCACAGCAGACTGCTTTGCAAGTGCAAGGGATTAAAGCCTAACAAAATCCCTAACTCTTAATTCTGTAGATGATTCTCCTAAATTGCATCAGTAAAACCTTCTCTGCAGGCAGTGAGCACTGTCAAATGTATTTTGAAAAAGTCACTTGTGAATAATGATTTTTCATGAACTTGGCTGTCAGCCATAAATGAAAAATATGCAACGATAATATTTAACACATTCATAAGAGATCAACTCATCAAGACTTGTAAATCCAAATAAGGCTTGAATTATCAAAGGAAACAAAGGGAAACTGGTTCATAACTCTTGCCAAGCTAGGAAATTCACCCTTCCTTAAAGCAGTTGACAAACCTAGATATAATATTATTTTTTCACAAACTTCTGGATTTGTTTTTTTTTTCCTTTATTCATAGCAGTTCACAAAGGCAGGAAGAACTTTCACTTAAGAGAGGGCAGAAATGTATGAACTATCACAAACTGTAACAAATTGCTATGGGATAATTACTAGGACTACCAGCCAGTCTTCTGTTTTTTTCCTGAAAGACTGTCATCAAAAAATACAAAGGTTTTGATGCAGTTCATTGGCTATAACTAAATCTCTTCTGTTAAATACAATAGCAACAGTGACACCAGAAAAATCAGCAAATTGTGTATGGTATCCTGAATATTATATGAATTACAGACCTTCAGCTACTATTCCACATACGAAAATACTTTTAATGCTGATTTGTTTTAAATAGACACTTACCAAGCCTACACATGTAGATATTGCTACCGAAGAGGTGCTATCATTCCTTATAAATCCCTGGTAGAAACACTGCTCAATTTCATGTTCCTGAGATTTTGACACTCCATCTTTCCCGAGTACCTGGACAATAAAACTGTTGCTTAAAATGGTCGAAGGTTTAAGCTCTAAGTGAAGTTCCTGTCCAAATGCTGAAAATTTGTAGTGCAAGGAACTCTTTGAACTCTGAGTTGATCGCTTTCTCCTAGTACTGTGCAAAACATCATGTGAAATGTACGATCCGCTGGCATCCACTCTGACAGGTGTCACAAACACATAATCTGCAACGATAAAGAGTTGGCCATCAGCTCTTGCATCCCCCAGACAAGGCACTCTGACAGGGTATCAGGCATTCCCCATGGCATGGAGCATTCCCTCGTGTTGGGGCTGCCCTGCAGGCTCTGCAGGCTCTGGGTGTGTTGTCTCGCCTGCACAAACTCACCCCCCTAAGTCACCCAGGCTCTCAGCCTGTGTTTGTTTCCTTTGTGCCCCACTGAGAGGCACAGTCTAACTAGCATAGCTGTGAACATTCCCACAACTTCTCCTCTGAAGACATTTGTCATCACCAGCAGATCTGGTGATTTTCCCCTCCCCCTGTATTAATTGCTGTCAAATGTGAAGGCCGCTCTGGTTTGAGAGGCTTTTCCCTTCCCTAAGAATGCAGCAAATATTGTATCACTGTAGGGGTAACCATGACTGAGACTTTGCAGAACTGTACCACTTCTTCAAATGGATTAAAGGATTAATTTATTAATGCCTTAACTGAGTGAGACCTCATCTCTTTGTAGTGACTTGATTAGACTGGGTTTGAAATTGTAACTGACCTTCAGCAGAAAGAGATTACATCCTACCTAATAACCTTTAGTCAGCCATCACTAATTGCACGTCAAAGAAGTTTATTGTTTTGGATAAAATACGCAAAAAATTACAAAATTATTTTTGAGGAGAACACTGAGATCTACTCATAATCACCTAAAAAAGAGGTGGAAAGAGGCCATGATCCAGTTGGCTGTATAAGCAGGTGCCTCACAGTAAATTACCACTGGTGTTGACCTAGCCATGTAGGGACTATCTGTGTCCTGGAACCAAGGTCTGAATTTTAGCTGTTTCCTGAACTAGCATCCTTGCACCAATTCCTGGTTACCCAAGTTATGCTGAATAAACTGCTTTGCAACCCCACCTAATTTCTGAGCTCTGTTTCTCCATGGATACTTATAAATGTCCATGCACTTTACAGAACAACTCATGTGCCTTCCTAAATTGAATTTTTAAAAAGGAAGAAAATCCCTTCCTTCGTGTGTTGTAACAGATGTTGCAAAAACTCTATCAATCTCTTGGCCTGAATAGACTTTATTGGACACACATTAGGCTGAAAATGTAACCACTGATAGGTTGCTTTTCCTTAGACAGTGGAAACAATACATCAAGAGCTTTCACTTTCCTCGAGTGGTGTTAATCAACGGCAGAAGTTGAGGACACTAAACAGGCTGATGGCCAAAAAATGCAAGCAGCTGCTGGAGAGAGGGAATCCCCACTGAGCAGACCATAGGGTGCAAGAGGGCTTTCCTTTCTGCACCCTGGTGTGGTTCTCTATTGTACTTTGTTTCTACTCACACACAATAAAAAGTATATGCTGCACTTCAAAAGTCCCAAAGTCATCAGCATCTACGTGTTAGTCCCTGCAACCTGGGAACAAACAGCTCCTGACCCCCCACTCACACGAGTCCTTTCTCGCCAGGGTTTTTTTCCCCTTGGTCTGCACTGCACAGCTCCTCCTGCTCTCCCACACAAATCTTTTCATTACTTTTGTCTCACTGCTTCCACAACAGACACATGAGGTTTTGCTGTTGTGGCTACACACACATTCATCTTTCTAATCGCACACGGAAATGTGGATGTATTTACCACCTCATTCATTTGCTTTGCTGTTACATATTGTTCGTTTCAGCTTTAGCACACAGGGCTTAACAAGTTAATCCCTGCCCATGGTTCACCATCCCACAGTAGCCAGCCTGCTTGCAATTTATGCTCCCAAAACTCTTTGAGTCCTTCCCTTTAAATAGTCATTCCACCAAAAAAAAAAAAAAAAAACCAAAACCAAAAAAAAAAACCAAAAAGGCATCCATGCAAATGTTCACATACACAGACACAGAAAGAACTATACAAACCATGAGTCAATTCACTGATGCTGTCACTGGTTAAAGTTGCTGCATGAGACATGCAACAGAGGCAGCACAGCTGAAGGGTCTGCAAGAGAAAAAAAAATAAAAGAGAGAGAGAGAGAAGGAGTATTGGGCGAGATTTCCTTGACAAGGCAAGGCAGAAAGACAAGGCATCAGAAACTGCAGTAACCTGGTATGAAAGTACACTAGGCGACTGCAAAAGAAAGTGCTCTCGACCTGCCTTTACAGTGCTTCCAAGCCACGGGAGAGTCTGGAAGTGCATGGAGCTGCCGCCGAGGATCGCAGCAGGTAAAGTCCAGACGGCCAGCAGGAGACAGTCCATGTTCCGCCGCGCACCTGGCGGGTGCTACCTGCTCCCCGAAGCGTGCGGCGGCCGCGCCCGCCCGCCCCGCATGGTCACCTGGGCGCTGCCCCGCA
>VZRZ01003265.1:2613389-2625261 GCA_013398175.1 Climacteris rufus
GCGGGGCAGGGCGGGGCAGTGCAGGGGCAGGGCGGGGCACAATGGGGGCCGGGCCACAGTGTCTGAGCACAGGATGGGTCAGGCTGGAAGGAATTGCAGTGGATCCGCTGGTCCAACCATCGTCATCCCAGAGCACAAAGTTGTCTCCAGAGGGCTCTGGAATATCCCCAGTGAGGGAGACTCCGCATCCGCTCTGGACAATCTGTTCAGTGCTCAGTCATTGCACAGGAAAGTTCTTCCTCATGTCCAGGTGGAAATTCCTGGGCATCAGTTTCTGCACATTGTCTCTAGTCCCACTGTTGGGCACCAGCGAGTAGCACCTGGCTGCATCCCCTTGGCACTCCTCCCTCAGACACTGAGGAGCTCCCCTCTCTTCACAAAGACCAGAGCTCTGTGCGGATGCTGGGAGAAGGAGCAGAGTCCAGGACCAGCCATGCAGCTTCCACTGCTCACTTGGAGAGAATGTGCTGTTATTTTATATTATTTTTAAAAGTCACTTCATGGGAAAACAAAGAAACACATCACACAAAGATTAAGGTGCCTGGGAAGTGAACACAGCTGTGTCCAAGTACTAGATACTGAACACCGGTGTCCATCGAGGAGCTGACTTCCACACAGTGGCTCACACATACTGAGCCAAACACAGCACCAGCTTCTGGTTCCAACCAATCTAGCTGTGCTATTACACACTCCTTTCTACAGAAAACTTAAGTAAAGGATCAAAGATCTAAATAATCTAAAAACAAACTGAAGTATTGAAGTGGATGGGACTGGTCCAGGCTGGAAATCAACACAGAACTTGTTTCTGATGATTTTGGCTGCACTTGGAGAAGTGTCCCTCACCTCACAATCTCCCTTTCGTGCCAGAGAGTTTTCTGGTGTGTGTCTCAGCTCAGTCTGACCCAAAATCTCCCTTGTCCCACAGTCACACTGTGAAAATAAACAGTAACTGTGTCAGCTTAAGGTGCCTTATTGCTCCAGTTGACACAGGAGCTGGAGAGCACGATGGAAGCTGAGGTGAGATGAAGGTCATTCTCTACCTGCCTCCTTCACCACGGGTTTTATGGTAACTAGTCTGGGGCAGTGGATTAGACAGATTTGAGATATTTTTCCTTCTAAAGCATTTCCTGTCTTTAAACAAGTTCCCAGGCATGGAATTTCTCCTCCACCTCTATTTCCCATCAGGTTTTACATTATCACCTTGCTGAATATATTATGATAAAGTTTCAAGATCTTTTTGTAATAGTGCACCTGCCACCTCCCACAGAGTATATTCAAATGAAAGAGCTGGCCACAGGTTTATGATGGTCCCAGTGGAGCAGAACACATAAAAAATGCTGTGTATGGCAGATAATAGAAGAAAAATGTAAAATTATTGGTCTGTAATTTTATCAGCCCTCAACACTCAGAACAGACAGACCTGTCTGTTTTCAGTGGACTACCTGACTGTGAAGATGGACATTTAATTTGCTGTGAGGAGAGAGAAATAAATACAATTCTGCAGCAATTACAGGAATTGTTTAAGCAATAAAAACACAACTTTCACCATAAACCTTGTACCACTGAAAGGAGGTTTGCTCTGTATTTCTGTAGAGTTAAGATTTCATCCTGGGGATTTATAGTTTCTGGTTATGATCAAAGAAGAAGGAAAAAAATGTGACACTGCTTTGCATGACTATAAATGACATGCATCTAAATTTGAGTTGGCATTAGGCAGGGGACCCCAACCTTTCTTGGCCTGTAGGCAGCAACATTGATCAGTTAACACGCTCAGACAACATCATCCCTTGCTCCCCAAGTCAATCAAGATCCCAGCCGTGATGGTCATAAACATCAGAGAGTCCTGCAAGGCAGCTCGTTCCATGTGCAAACAGGCTTACCATGCAAAACATCAGAGAAAACTAAACTCCTCAGCCAGCAGTGGAGTAAACAATGCAGTCAGAGGGGGGTTTCCTCCCTCCTCTTTGTAGCAAGTCCCACCTCAGATGACCACAAGCACAGATTCCCTCAGAGACAGTCATTACCACACTACAGTCTCATTGGGCTCTATTCTCCCTCAGCTCTCAGGCTGAGTGTTCCCACCAATCTTTTTATGCTGATAGTTTTGTTAGGATCTTAACAGGTCGTTATTTTCCCCTACTAGTTTGTATCCACTTGTTCTAATTGTGAGAAAGTCCTTCCTTACCAAGGAATACAAGGAACTGTGGAGACCCAGTTGAAAGTTGTCACCCTTGAGCAGCACTGCCCTACAGGGAGCAGTAACCTTCTTGGGGAGGGATCTCCAGCGTAAAGCAATCAGCTACAGACCCCAACGCAGGAAGCCAGGATTTCTCTCAGAGCTGCAAGGGAAAGTGGGGGGTTGCTGCTCTATCTCAGCAGTGAGTTACTGCGTCACCTTCCCCTCGCCGAGGTCACAAGAGCAGAGCCCAGGTTTCACCAGGATGTCTCACTCCCTGCAAAGGGTCTGCCCATTGTCTTGATGTCTACATGCAAAGATGCTGGATGTTCTTGTGATCTTATCAGAGAAAACTGATTACTATTTTTAATAGGTCTATTCTTTCTAGTTCTCTTTTCCAACACATTTTTATAAGCTTTTTTTCCCCCCAAGAACTCTGATATCATGGCTATCGGGATAGAGTCCAGCTGCATGCAGAACTCACATGGTTGTGGCTTCTTCATCTCTGGAAGTGTTCAAGACCAGGGGCTTGAATCAACCTGGTCTAGTGGACAGTGTCCCTGCCCCATGGCAAGGGGGTTGGAATGAGAGGTCCCTTCCAATCCAAACCATTCTATGGTTCTATGATTCTGTGCTTACTGGTAACATGACTGACAGGCAAGCAGGAGAAATAAGCCCTGAACTAAAATGCCACCACGTTTGTTTGCCATCTTTGTTAGAGCAAAGTCTTCATCATGTGGGACACTTGTGACCACTGAGAGGGGTGAACGATTCACAGAAGTCTGAGAGCTGTCTGTCAATCTAGATTATTTTCCAGATTTATTTGTATTAAAAAAGAACTTGCATATTTTATACCACAGATGGTGGGATAACTGGAGGCAGAGCATTTCCAATGGGAAATGCTGCAGGGAGGGCTTGCTTTAATCAATATTCAGTGAAGATGCATAGTACAATCAGAGCAGACTTTTTTTTTTTGCAAGCTCAGCATTCAGTTTCTACAACTGTCCATTCCTGCTTGACCATTTCTGTGACTATTTCTTGCCAAATTACATACTTGTTGGGTTACTCAGGATACATGTAAGGACTCCATAGGATTCTTCCAGCTCACTCTTTATGTTCTCTTTGTGTTTATCCTCACGAAGAAGCTTCGCTCTTGTGAGGCACAGAAGCCCTCTGCTTCATTTCTAGTGAGTGGTGATTAACCACATGCTGGGTGAAACTCTTTGCAGAGAAGTCTTCTTGGAAACCCCTTTACAAATGACTCTCTTTAGAATGAGCTGGTAGCTTTTAAAACCCATCAGGTTCATCTTTGTCACAAGCTGAAGAGGCCCCGAAGTGAAATTATGCTCTGAGGTTGGTTATGCTCCATACACAACACGACTGCTAAGGAGGCTTTTCTTTCCCATTACATTTTTCATTCAGTAGTCTCAAGGCATTTTGCAAATCTAAAGAGTTCAGCAACTGTTACTCAGTTGTAGCCTGACAAGACCACTGGTTGAACAAAATATGAACAACTTAAAAAAGACCTTGGGGAAGGGCTCCTATAGATTTAGTGCAGTTGCAGAGCTGTGGTCACCCAGTATCACATCCCATTGGCACGTTTATCTGTACGCTATCTAAACCCACGCAATACCGTGGAGTTTAGGAAGAGCCCAAATCCTTTCAGCTGGCATGAATGATCACAGCTCCTTTCTCTGGCTGGGCTACAGAACCTGAGAAGATAGTCTTTTGTATCCTCCCTGCCACAAAGATCCTTTGTGGAGAGAAGAGACTGTAAACAGAGAGAGTTGGTGCCCTTGAGGTTTGGGACAGGGACACATCCTGACACACCGATGGTGTGAGACAGTGCTCAGCTTCCCCACGGCTGCAGCACCTTCAGCGCTTGCTCTGCCTTCCACAGAGCAGGGTTATAAAGCACCAGACACCACTGTAATGGCAACTGACAGCAGATCCACTCCTACGCTGTACTCTTCTCCCTCTCCACCACAAATTTTAAAGGATTACTCTCATAAATAGAAACTCTGTGGACTCCTTTGTTTATTTCCACAAAATCTGAAGCTGACTGCAGTGTCCTGGGGAATGAAAAATGCTGGTCTAGCGTGTTCCCAAAAGCATGTTTCTGCATTTCTAACCAGTGTTCAGTTTACCATATGAGCTACTGGAACAGAGTTGCTTTTGCATGATGGCTAATTGCATTTTTCAGTGACACGTGGCACAGGCTATACCATGTCACTGGTTATTCTGTTTATGGGTAACTATATTTCAGCTGACATGAAAACTTGTAAGTAACAAAAACATGTACTGGTTGACTTAGTGTGGTTCCTCCATTAATTCCTGATCCTTAAGGGTCTGAAAGTTCACAGAATAAAATTTCACTGTCTCACCAGTTCCTCTATTAAATTCTGCTTTCTGCAGAAACTTTAAAGCATGGTATTAGGGCAGAAGTTATATCCTCAACTTGTCTCTAAACCCCCACTTTTCAGTTTGCATCCTATAAATTCTGGCAAACTCCATGCAATAAAGAGTAATCTCTGTGGAATAGGTTTTCACCACCATTTACAGTAATATTTTCTGTCAATAAGCCTTCAAATTCATTTCACATAGCTTTTTAATCACAGCCCCTGGAAAAGGAGCTCGATCCAGCATTCCTGATGCACCCTACCTCCGTGAAATCAAAGAAACAATGTTTACATTTTTTCCTCACCCAATTTGCACGTAGCACTGGTCTGTTATGGTCCCAAATAAATGCTTTTGATTACAAATATTAAACACAATTTTCTGCTTACATGCATTTCTCTGTATTGCACAGCATGTCCATCCTAATTTGATTAGTTCTACACATTTATTTGTGCTAGCTGGACATCCCGTTTTCTGGCATGGAGTATGAAGTTCCAGCTATCCTGCTGACTTGTTGCCATTGTCCTCGCTCTGTCCTGCGACACAAGAGATTTGGGCTCAGGAGCGGAACTAAACCCACCTTCCGAGCAATGTTCTGCATTTCTCCGGCCGTCTCTGCTGCAGGCTGGTGCTTAGATTTTAGAACAGATTAACTGACTTGCATTTCTGGTGTCACCAGCGATTTTTGAAAGGGGGAGGGAAGGCCAAGGAAGCAAGACAGACAACCTAAAAACTTTGCAAACAGCGTTCGCTTGGCTCAGGTCCAAACGCCACAAGTTGCTGCCGCGGTGTCCCAACCACTCTGTGGCTGGAAAGTGAACGGGGGGAAGCTGCAGCTCCGTACACGGGGGCTCTGTCACACACCCAGACCAAAATAAAATGAAAATGTCCATCACTAATAGAGGAAAAATAAAAGCTGTCATTGTGGGTGGCCCGACGAAGGCTTTGCAAGAACTACATTTTAGAAGAGTTTTCCTGGAAATGTGCCAAGCGTAATTAAAGCACAGGTACCTCCAAACTCACAGAACTCTAATAAAAACAATTATGCAGTTTATAATGTTGTGCACGTGCCAAAATTTGTATTTATACAACGGATCAAAAATGGCACGGGAGAAACTGTGCAGTCCAGCAGGTTCAAAGATCCACTTTGAAAATGCTTTTTATAAATAGTGATTTGCACTCTACCCGGAAGGCTGGGCAGCCTACAGAGTCAAAGACACAGTTAAAACCCCTGCAAATTACTTCTAAGACACTAGGATTGGTTTCAGACATACTTTGGTATCATGTGCAGGAAGGAAAGCTCAGTCCCTCTTACAGTCAGCCAGCATCTGCACCCCAGAAAAGAATAAACCAGGCCAAGAAACAAAATCCGTATGGAGGTTTCAACCTCTGTCTTCCATGATAGGAATGTATGAGGTTACTCCACCCCCAAAATAAATGGCATTGGGATGACATGGTTCCTCATTCATTTCTTACTGGTTCTTCTTTTTCCGTCTGTAAACAAAACATACTGGTTTCGTCCAACAGACACTAAAAGTTGGGCTTTTATTCCCCATGCCTGGTAGTGTTGCTTCATCACACCCAAGCCTGAAATATTATCTTGCTTTTTCATTTTATTACTGGACTGGAAAAGTGACTTCTGCTGATGTGATTAGTTCCCACAAGTGCTGGCATCAGACTGAAGATAAGATCTCTGATAACAATTCTCCCCCTTGTATCCAGTTAGTTTCAGGGTGGGAGTCTGAGTTCTGGGATGAAAATTTTGGGACTTAATTTTCCAAAGTACCAAGAATTCACAGCTCCAGCTGGGATCAAGAAGAAGTGAATCTGCTGAGCATTTCTGAACATGGATCCCTGTATGCTTTTGAACAACATACACCAAAAAGAATGTTGCTGGGAAGATTTAGTCTCCAGTCCTTTTAAAACACGTTTCTTCTTTTATTTGCTACTCATTTCATGGGCCAGGCAAAGAAAATTGGCTTCTCTTTTCCCTGAATTTCATTATTTGCAGATTTTTTTAATACAAGATAATGCTTCTTTGGCTGGCTCCTGGGATTCTTCTATTAAAAACTTCCCTCCCTTCTCACATCAATGAGCCTTTGTTACTTCAGCCTTCTTGCTGGCAACACAGAGTGCAAAGGAGCTCAGGAGCCTTTGCAGTCCCTTCTGTGGAACAGCTGCAGTGTACCCACAAATCCTTTGTTTTACCATTCTCAATTAAGTATCAGCCCATGTCCTGTGAAAATTACGTGGGTTTACTTCTGGTTCAGTGTGTGTTCATCTTCCCTTGGTAGGTGTCTGCCCAGACCCACCACCTTCATGTCCTTCTTACCCCAAATGGACCTCTCAGTGGGAATTTTAACTACAGCTTGGCAAACAAACAGGAAAAGGTCTCCCACAGAATTATGGAGCTGTTCCATATTTGCTTCTATAAGAAAGAGCTTGCAGCACCATGAAATACTATACAAAGAAGGTGTTGTCTAAAAGATCTGCATAGATGCTCTATTTGCTGTGCACTGAAAGACTCTGAACTCTTGTTCCATAACAAGAGTGGGATTTGTGTGAGACATTGGAACGTTGTGCCTTTTAAGGACCAGAAGCTCATTACTTAAGGGCTCCATTGCACCAGAATGGCAGTGAGCAATCACTCCACAGCTTTGGATAAGGGTATTAACTCCCTTTAAATTGCTTTATACTCTTTCACCAGGAAAACAAGGCCTTCAACAATAAAAGGTGACTTACCTTTTATTTTTCTGCCAAGAAATTTATTTTTACCACTATTTTTTGTGCCAGAAGATGAGAACAGATGAAGAATATGGTAGCAGTACTTGTAGAGGACTCCTTCAGCTAGGTGCTGTACACATGCAGAACAGAAAATTGGTCCCTATCCCAAGAGCTCAGCTTACAGTTTTTAATTTACCACAGCCTTCTTTGCATTCCTAATTTGCAAACAAAACTATTCCCTAACTGTGGTGTTGATTTCCAAAGTGATTTCAGCATGTTGAGGAGTCAAACAGTTGTTTTACAAACTCAGTGTTGCACCAGTTGCTGGGATAACTTTTAATATCTTACTCTGTGTGTGTACTGAGATGAAAGTGTTTGATTTTTGTCTATTTTCAGTAGAGAAGTATGTTGGAAAGTAAAAGGAATGAAATAATTTTAGATTATATGCCTGTTACACTGAAATCAACAGCCCTTCTTAAACTGAACTTGGTAAGGCAAGAGTTGGGCCTTTATAGTGGCATATTAAGACAATTGCTGCAGTGGAGCACAAGTAAGAGGTAGGCGGGAGAGTTACAGAAGTGATTTCTAGTCCTATTACAGTAAGAAAAATGTATAATATTGTATTAAGGGAGATTGGAGTCCTGCAGGTTGAAGCTTTCCTCAGCAAACCCTTATGTACGAGTCGAATTCCAAGTATGTTTATGTTTGCTGGGAGGTGCCTTACAACCAAAATCCTTCCCTTCCTCCCCTTTAAGAAACACCAGATAATGTGAAAGTGCTGTTGTTTTGCTCCATGGATGAACTCTTTAAGACTGTATCATTAATAAAAGTGATTCCCTGTCCTTTTCAATCATTTTCTTTTAAAGAAAGCTGGGGTTTTCAGCTTGAATTTAAATGAGATTTAAACCTCTTTGGCAAGGCAGTCACAGCAACATTGTGCTAGAGATTCATAACAGAAATTAAAACTGATTATTCTCTTTCAAGGTAGTCTGATTAGTTTTCTCCATGCTTCCAGGATAATTGCACTGAATCTAGCAGGAAGAACCTCGCTGGCTCCAGCTCTGCCCTTCCAGCCAGCAGTGACTCACAGATTGAAACTGGAGTCCCATGGTGGGACATGGACAGGATCTTCCAGAGAACTGTCTAGGCAACATGTCTAGGACCCAGCCACAGTCAGGCAAAAACCATTTACACTCAGAATTCTACAACTGAAGTTTAGGACTTGAATTATCTTGGCCTATTTCCGTGATCCAGTACAAAACAGAATTAAAAGTAAACAGAAGAATGTGACAGGTAAAATACTAATTTGATTGACAAAGTACTTTCATTTTTTATGACTTATAGAAGTCTAAGTGTCAAGATTTTTTCTTTTCAGTATCTATGTTTTGTTTCCCTTCATTATATAAATACACTTGTGTCTTGCTCATTTGTAATCCCACACTCAGGGTGTCAAGAGCAGCAAGACATAAATGCAGCTCTCTTGAGTCAAATTTTCTCACTGCAAACTGAGGAAAATGGGCAGCTAATTATTAAGTCTCTGTTTTCCAGATACATTTTTTCCTGCAACCTGTCTCATGACAGTGTAGAGACAAGGAGAGCTGAAAGCAGAAGGGTTTGGACGAGCGCCAGCCATCTGGGAATCCTTCACAAGTACCTGAAATAGAAGCAAGGTAGGGCATATTGAGGTGAGCAGCTTCCAGATTCTACCTGAAAGCTCCGTAGGTGGCCTAAGGCCACTTGAATCTAATCCAAAACAGGCACCTGGCTCTGGCCTGGATGCCTGCCAGTTTCATAGCATATTCTATCCCTGAATTATGGTGTCTGGCCTTATTTCATGGCTTATTGTTGTATGTCTTTTAAAACTAATTCCTCACTGAAAGATGTTTGAAATTCAAAGCTTTCTTCAGTTTCCCACTGTATTCTGGAGCTGCAGACACTTGCCTTACTGGGTCCAGGACAAACCTGCTCTAAGGATTCCCTAAATAGAGCTTAATGCTTTGGTAGCTGCTGGTTGTTGTTTTTGGGAGGAGGAAGGAAAGGGGGAATGGAAGCTTGTGCTATGGCTTTACCTTGTTGATAAATATGACGAGGTAGAAGTTTTGTAATGTCAGAGTTGTCACTGAGTGCGCCTGTGTAACTTTCAAAAGCACTTTTTAGTGCAAAGGGATCAATCTTGCAGTGATTAAAGCTTGCTTGTTTGCTAACTACAAATGTAGCTTGTAGATGCTAGCCTATGAATTATCACACTGCTCTTATTAGAGCTCAGTCTTCCATATTTCAGTGAGATTCTTCTCACTTCTTCCTTATGGGCTGCCCAGAAGCAACTCCACTATGGGACTTCTTTGCAATATCAAGTCAGACTCAGTTATACTCCAAAACTCCAAATGGGGAAAACAAATCTCCTAAAACTCAAATGTGAGTAGTTTAGTTGACATTTCCTCCACAGAGGAGTAAAATACTTAAAATACTTTAGGGAAAATTTAGCACCGGGTAATACATGCAAATATGAGAACTTTTCCCTGAGTCAAATGTTTAGCTTTTGATGTTGAAATATTTTAAGTGGACAGCACTACAGGATTTCTCAGTGCTACAAGGGCAGCTTAGATGGTAATGTATTCATCTTTCTTCTCTCTATCAGATCTGTCAGAATGGTTTGCATCTTCGTGATTTTGTATAACCAGCAAATCTAATCCTTACCAGATGCCTGGACTTTATACTGCAGTGTTGCATATTCTTAATTACACTGCTATCTGCCCATCTCAGTACTTGGTTATCATTATCACACTAAGCAGTCTACTTAGTTAAACTTTGAACGAAACAGAAAGGCAGACTTTTGCAAACTCTTTTCCTAAGTTGGGCAGCCTCACTGTTACAGAAAACATGTTGCTATTTAAACAGCCCAGAAAGGAATTACCTGACCAGAATAAATAACAACTGCCTGAGGGCATGTTCCCTCTCAAATGTTGATTTGAAATTGCTGATCAAGTGTTAGATTAAGTGAATTACTTACAACTCTCAATTAATAAATACCAAAGCAACTTGGCTAAGAAAACAACAGAGAACATGAAACAAAGAGAACAATGCCAACGTCTGCAAAAGTCACTTGGAGTGGTTTGTTAGAAACCAGGGCATTACACTGAGAAGAGATTTCTCCTGAATCAGGCTCAGGGCTAAACCAAGGGTCGCCTGTTATTTCCCACCTAAAACTCTAATAAGCAACTCAGAAGGATTTAAAGACTGTTGGGCCTATAGGAAAATGGCAAATAACTGCAAAGTCAGGAGAACACTTAACCTGAGATTTATGTGTTGTATCAACAATAATGGAAAGCCCGAGAGAGACCAAGGGTTCAAGACATGAACCTATTATGTGTGTGTGTGGAGTGTGGAATGTGGGAATCTTAGGGCTACCATATTTCTGTCCAGGTTTTCCCAGACAAAATGAAATGCAGTGAGACTAATGTGTCTGGGATGCATCCTTGATTTATACCCATACAGTAAGCTCAGAGTGAGTTGGATTTACTGTGCTCACACAGATCACCTACTCAGTGCACACACGTTAGATCCCATTGCATCCCAGTGCATGAGATCCATTGTCCATACACCTCAGAGCAGATCTGACCCTGTGCCATATGGATGTCTGCAAATGGCCTCGCTCCGCTCATCGGGTGACTAAACAAAGACCCCTGTCTTGCCTAGACAAAATATCTAGGCAGAAAAAGACAACATACCTGGAAAAAGTCAGATGCAGTCCTAGGTAAACTGTGTAAGTACAAGTTTCATTTGGTGTGCTTCATGGTGTCTTAAGGGAAACATCTGAAGACATCATTCATATCAGATTTTGAAAAAAAGGAATCGTATCCACGGATACTGGAAATTGTCTTGCCCTGAGTGTCCACAGAGTGAGATTAGAAAAATACGTCTTTGTGCACTCTTGCCTACAGAGGGACAGAAATAAGTGCTGCTGTTCAAGACGGAGATATCCTCCTTGAAACATTAAAAATCTAATAAGCCATTTTATTTCCAGCCTAATATATGTGTATGGTAAATATACACTAAAAATCCCCATCTTAACCATAGATTTTAAGGACTTTCAGCACTTTTGGAAATGCACTTCAATATATTTGTATTTTGAAGAGACTCTGCAGTCCTCAGATGGGGACAGTCAGATGTTCAGAGTGACTGAAATGTTTGGAACTCCACAATGCGCACTTGCTGTGCATCCCCACGTTCCCTGTCTTGGACTATAAATCTGGGAAGTTGGATAATGAAGTAATTATATCCTCAGGATTGTACGATTAATATTTCAGCAGACTAAAGAGGAGGACAAGGAACAGCTAGTGCAGCATGCTCCAGTGTGGCTGAGCATGGTCGAGCCAGCCATGCTCTGCCACCTCCTTCTTGGAGCCCTGATTTGTGTCACTGTACCAGGACCCAACTGCTGCACATCCTGACTGGCAGCTACAGAAACACTGTAAGACACAATCTGATGTAATTTTCTAACATGTACTGATGGCCATCAAGTTACAATATCTTATCTGACTCCTATTTCTTTGGATTACCAAAAAAAAAAAAAAA
>VZRZ01003265.1:2625328-2714684 GCA_013398175.1 Climacteris rufus
CAAGTTTTCCTTAAACATCTGTGTCATTACAGCACACAATGCCAGAGCGACACTTCCTGTTCAACTCCAAGCTTCTCTGTCTAAGTAACCTAACTCAAAGCGTACCCACAAATACTTTTTTAAACAGTATGACAATAATGCCAAGGATTTTTTTCTAAATCCAAAGGGTCAAAACCAGGCAATCACAACCCAGAAGCACTTTTCCATCCAGTCCCTGTGCATGCTCCAGCCTGAAAAGCAGTCGGTGTGGGAATGGTGGAACCCAGTGCATCCAAAGGATATGCTAGACCTACTATGTGCATAAAGGAATTTCTCTGTTCTACACCACCATAACATTTTACATCCTGACTCCACAGACAAGGAGCAAGTCAAGACAAAATTACCTCCACCACTAAACCTGAAATTCCACTCAGCAGATGTCAGCAGCGAGACTCGCACACCCCTCTTCAGGTTACACACTCTGCTCTTGTTCCTTTCAGGGCATTTAATGAACACCATTTACACAAAAAAAGTGAAGACACAGTCATTGACACATGAATCAAGAATGAAATACGTTTTCGTGTTAAAAAAATCAGTGAATATTTCCATTGCAGGGGTGGGAGGCCTTTTGCATTTTTAAAAATCTCTGGCTTTCACCCTTCGACTCTCAGGCTGAAAGATGCTATTTAAAACAACTGTTTCAGCTTGCTCACTTTCTTTTGGAGAGAGGAGAGTGCTCTCACAAAAAGTTTTGGACAGCTGATGTTCACAGAATTATTCCAGTGGTTCTTGGGAGTCACTGTGTAAGACAGTGACCCTTTTGGGGACAGCTTCCAGGAAGGCTCACAAGTAGAACTGAAGGCAATTACCCTTAGCAAGTAAGAAGTATCATCCAGGTAGATACAACTCCTGCTATGACTGCCTAAACACACTTTTCTAGCTTCATGGGAAGACTCTTCAGAAAAAATAATGATGATCATCGGGACTAGATGAGCTTTAATGTCCCTTCCAAGCCTTAACATTCTACGATTTTGCTGTGGAAGACAGTTCTTGATGGAAGATTACTCTAGAACACCTCCTAAGTTGAAGACTACTCTAGAATATCACCTGTCACAGCCTAAAGTGCTTATCCCAGTAGCCCATCCATAGTTCTGGAGAGGAAGATGGTCCTCCAGGGGATGCTTCAAAAGAGTTCTAACTTGGACAGCATTCCAGAAAGAACCAAAATATTGTGTCTTTCTATCCCAGTAAATGCACACACACAAGCTTAAGTGTAGTCTAGTTAAAGTGGCCTCAAAATCAGCTATATAAGGTCTGTTGAAGCCTTTAAACAGCATTAAGCCCACATGCTCAACCCTCTGAGAGCCCTGCTCGAATGCATGGGTTGGTAACATTCACTATACCAAAGGGGTTGGATTTGCTCAGTGCCTTTAACTTAAAAGAATTCTGGTAGTTCGTTTCATTTAAAAATTTCTCATTTCAAATTTTAATCTGTAATTGGCTGTTGTAGCTCTTCAGAATAAACTTATAGTTTGAATTCAAGAGACTTTAAAACTGTCTGGACAAATTAGGAATGTATTTAGAGTACTGGCACTTCTCCAAGACAAACAGTGTCTGTTGTTATCAGCAGTGCTAATGTTACCAGAATAACTAGGAAGCTTTACAAATCAGCATGACAAATTAAAAAGAGGAAAAACAAAAATCTCCGAAGGCAAGGAGTTTTTAGCACTCATTTAAATTTAATCTTCACAGCTAGATTTGCTTCCATAAACATAGGTTTGTTGTAATTAGCTACCAAGACTGGAGCTTAATGAGTTTAATAAATATTTCAGGCTGTTAAGAGATGGAAGTGGCACTGTGGTGACTGGAGATTTTCTGCAGTACAATGAAATATAAATGAAGACTAGAAATTAATAATTAAGAGAATGGGAATGACTGAATCACACATTTCCTAAGGGCACCACTCTAACTCTCTGTGGAGTGGAAAAAGTTATTAGGAACTGGGCATGGACCATAAGCTTCTAAACAATTGTCCAGCACAAAGAACAGCTCAGTCTGCTGGAATTATCCACTTAGGAAACCCATACAATTACATGCAGATGAATATTTTTGCTAAACAGAAACTGAAGAGTGCAGTGGAGATACTGCCATTTGCTTCAGAACTATTCTCACTGCAACCCCTGTGAATATCACAGAGTTTGATGATGTCCTATGAGGAAAGAAGTAACAGGAGCCACATGCAGAATTACAGAGTTCATGAAGCTTCAGACAACATCCCCCCCTTCATTTAGGCCTCTGGCTGGTAAAATATCTTCCCTTTTCTTGTTCCTTTATTTTAGAATATTTGGGTTTGAGATGTCATAGGAAACAATTTTCACACTGTTTGGATTTTATAGCATAAATGGAAGGATATTTCACTTGTGTGTAATCCTGGTGCTACCTATACACATATTTAGACCATGTTTCACCACCTGGATATCCTTGTGACCAGAGTGCAGAGAAGGCAAGGCACCATTCCAGTCCCAGCTCTGGCTTTTCATGTCAAATCAGATGCATCAGAGGTGTCTTAAGAATCATGAGAGAAATGTACCAGCCATTAAATTATTGTGTTTGTAGAAGGATTTATGCAGTAGAAATCAATACTCTGGTTGCTTGCTTTAGTTTTCCATAGCCTTTAGTCTTTCTTTTACAACTACAAGATGGAAACTTCTTTTTTTAGATTAAAGGTTAAAGGTCCTTAAATGACCACATGATTTCAAGGATGTTGGGACATTTACCTCCTCCTTATTACCACCACTAAAGTTTATAATAAGCATCAAACATTGGACGGAAAAATCAGAATTTTGGAATTGGGAACTTCCTTCTAGTACTCTATTCTTAGAGCAGGGACAGTTTTTGCTTTCAGATGAGGAAATCACACTTCAGAGAAAACAAATTAAATGCTGCTTGTTGTGAAGATTCTAGCTCACACACTGTCTTCAAGTGCCTGTGGCTACAGATGCTTCTTCAAGCCAGACAAGGAAAATTCAATTCCATAACCTTGGAGCAAGTACTAAGCCAGACCTTGCTGCCTGATGCAGAGTGTTTGCCCAGGCTCTCAGGAATCTCCTGAGTTGTGTTGCAAGGAAAATAATCTATGGATAATCTAGTCCATACTGTGTAATGATTCACTACTTCAAAGAAAACAAAGAGCTGTGCATTTATCAGATAATGGTAATATAATGAAAAGCTGAAGGATGTAAGAATAAGATTAAAGTACAGAGATAGAAACTAAAGTATTTATATGTTAATGTGGAAAAACTTATATGTGTATGTTATGTGGAAACAGTGGATACCATAAAATACATTAGAAAATCTGAAAATTGAAGAACATGCTAACAGTGGAGAAATTAGTTCAGGCCCATTCTCACCTGTTATTTCAGTATTTGGGTTATCATTCAATAATTAGCTGTAATGTAGCAAGCAGACTGCACTTTGAAACAGGACTCTGGAGAAGCACCTTACTGTGATTCCCAGCAAATACTGAAGTTGTTACTGTAATGAGGAGTGCAAATGTCATGTCAAGGGACACTGGTGAGGCTCTTCCTTTTCTTCCTCACTGGCTCTTTAAATGATGTTCAATTAGCCTGACTCACAGACAAACAGGTAAACAATCTGAACTGTTGTCTGTAGCTGGGTTTTTCCCTTATTTCTCTCCATCTTTCTCCATGTTATTCAGTGGGCCTGCAAAAGGAGCACTGTCAAACTTGTTTTCCTGGTCTGAATCATGGCTCATTCCTTATGCAGAAGCAGAAGAGGGGGAAGGAGGAATTCTACATAGGTTCAGCATGTCCTAAATTATCCTTATTTTATTTAGTTCAGACAGGCGCTTTCTCTAGTTAACATATTTTGCAGAAACATAGCAACATGTTAACTATGAATAAACCAACCACAAAAATCAGCTTATCTCAAGCTGCTCAGAAAGACCAGAAATATAATGGATGATGAAATTAGGAATCAGCTGTCGTCACTTTGTAATATTCTCACCCCATATATTTTCATAATTCCACATGGTTATGTCACAGAACCCTTTAATGATTGTACAAGTTGTGTCTCAGGAGGTAGAAAGATTTAGAACTGATGGAAAAAAAAGGTAAGCTTTTTGTTTCTTTTTTTCCTCATGAATTTGACAAGGTTCTCATCATCCTTTTACCAGAGGACTCAGTAGCTGAAAGTTGGTCAGTATATTCCAAAGAACATGAACAAGGTTCAAATAATATAGCTTAATTTTTAAAATTGCAATTCCTGCAAATAAAGCAAGCTAAACAGAATTTTATTTTTTTTAATAAATCTTCAAAAATCAAGCCCCATGAAAGAAAATTCTCATGCACTCAAGTGGAAAAATGTGATCTCAAACCAAATGTTTATTTTTCAAACAAAGGAAGAAGTAACCAGTCCATTTTATTCCAATGTCTTCATTGTGGTCTAATTAATCAAATCAAAATGAAAGGAAAAAAAGGTAACAATTTGCCAAACACATAAAAGAGATGTCTGACGATGATGACTAAAAAACAACTCCTCCAAACAGTCTGAATTGTTTCTAGAGCAAAGAATTTTAGGGCCTTTTGAGCTTTCGGAACTTTTTCTTGTAAGTTTTTTTCAAAAGATCAAATACAAATTTACCATTTATCAATCACAGTACATTCAAGGATTGTGGGTGTCTTTGAAATTCTCTTCACTTGAATTTCTGCACCTACTTAAAACAAAAAAAAAAGCGCCTCTGTGGAATTTTTGTCTTCTGGAAAAGGCCCCATTTATGAATAGCTCCACTAAAACATCTATGACTACAAAACAGCACAGATGCAGGTGCTTGGTGCATCATTTATAACATGCATTCCTGATGAACTCAAGCAAGTAATTTCTATTCATCTCTCAAGTAAAAAGGAAATACCAATGCTGTTGTGAAGCACCTTCATTACAAGGATTCAAGTTGGATAGATGCTTGTTTCTTGCCATATTTCCAGCAGCTTTCAGCCTTAGTGTCTAATGCCAATTTACTGACATCATTTTACACCTACAGTAGCAGTTGTTTCCAGTGAAATTCTCTATTTCCAGACTTATGCCATGTTTATGCTCCTACATCACAGGCCTGTGGCTCAGAGACACTGCTGAACAGGTTCCCTGGAGCTGAACACAAGATCTATCAGTTACCAAATATAAAATTCCCCCAAGGCAGAAATGAATGTTAATAAATGATGAAGAGAACATAAATCACTGTTACTTTGCTCAATGGCAAGAGGTTTTATCTGATTCACTCCATGTAAGGATACAGAGGGAAACCACATCAAGCAAAAGCAACCTGGAGATTGCACATCAGAGTAAGAGGCAAAACTTCTGTCCACTGTGGCCACATGTTCACACTGGGAGACACTGGGAGTGGTAACCCAGCCTCTTCTGTGCCACTTACACACTATTTTAAGGCCAGTTAATCCATGTTTTCTTTAACCTGTGTTTTCACACAGCCTGTATGTGGTCTCCTGTCGCTTCTGATGCTGGTGCTGTGCACACCTTTACTGTGCCATGTCAAAATAATGCACTGACCATCTTGCTGAGCTTTTACACTGGTGCTTTCCACACAGAACCAGTTCATGCAGAGGAACAGGAGTTCATCACTTTCTGCATCACTGTGGACTTCACCTGCTTTGAAAATTGGTAACAGCAAATATCAGAGGAGATAATTTCCACGTGCTGTGGTTGCTGCCCTGCCACTGCACCTCCCATGTTTCAGTCAGAGAAGTGTAGAGTGTTTTTCTATTGTCCTCTTTGATATCAGGCTCTACGGAAAACAGGTGAGAGTTCTGAGCACATTTGTGCTTTTTCAACATCCAAAATCAAATGGAAATCTGCACACTTACAGACAAAAAACAGTCCAAGGGTCAAAAGAAATTTTCAGCAAGACCTGTCAGCTGAAAGGACTAAGACATGAGGAGGATATAGAAGTTTATCTGAGGGCATGTGCACATAGCTATAATAAAAAGCAGCACATACTGAAAGATGAGAGCTGTCCTGAATATTTGAAATACTGATTAAGTTATTGTTGTTGTGCAGGGAAAGCCCATTTCTGATACCACAGCTCTTATCTGTCACTTCCAGATATACATCAACACAGTAAGTTTTCTTACTGATAAATATCACCTGTGTTTTACACACAGAGAACCTGACACCAAATAATTCATATTTACACTCTGACTGATAATAATCACGAATGTCATCTTTTGATGAGTAAATTGAGTATTCCCCGTACTTCCTGCCTAGCAGAGGATCCTTTACTAATATTAATACTACCATCTATTCCACTGTCTGATCACAATACTTCACACACAATACTTCACAAGTCCATTCCCAAAGGACTTGTCACAGAAGAGTCTTCCTCAAGACCTGGACATTAGGGTAGCAAACAAATCAGTTGAGATAAACTGGATTCTTTAAATAGTTAGTTGTTCATCTCAGCATGGCACAATCTTTCAGGATCTGAAGAACTGATTCTTACATCAAAATCCCCACTAAACCCCATGAGCTTGGCCCAGGCAACTTTGCAGCCTTGGGGTTTGCATATAGCTTTTGAAAATTTCATTTTTTGAGTAAATACATAGAAAAGGCTTTTAAAAATTAACTTCCTACCCAGTTGACTGACACAGCCTGAAATGTATCTGCCCACAAAGGATTTTCAAAAAACACTGGAGGCAAGAGATGCTGTTGACTGGACCTACTGTTGCAACTTACAAGCATATAAAATATTTTAACAGTCTGTTCATTAAGTCCTTACTGTATAACAGAGCTGTCCTTGACGGGCATGGAAAGAAAAGCTCCCTGGCATTATTCCCTTCACCCCAGCTACAGCCTCCTGTAGGTTTAAAGGTCATTGATCCTTTAGCAACTGAGCAGAGGCCACTGAAATCAGGAGGAGTCTTTTCCATTCATTCACACTCTTGTTAGGTGAGGCTTGTCCATATCCTGTGCTGTAATGTGGTGTCCTGGTATTGCCTAGATAATCTCTTTGCTTCCTGAGCTCTCTGCCAGCAAATCCCCTCTGTGTGAGCAGTGGGATGAGCACTGGGAACACACACCCTGCAGTGGGGCCATCCCTGCTGACTGGGGTTGGGGGCACTGCATTGCCCCAAAAAACACCAAACATTTTACTGTTCCTGCAGTGAGAGCCATGGAGCCTCACCAATGCATGAATTTTCCTCTCACTATGGTCTTCAATTCTATTATTATTATTGCTTTTGAACTAAAAATGTCTGCTTTAATCAATATGGTTATAGTTTTCTTTCTGCCATCCTCTGAAGTCAGTAAAGTATCTCCATTAAAGCCCAGCCAAAAGGACATTTGTTCTTAAGAAAAGAGCAGCACATTTCATGAAACGATTTATTTAAACAACATCTGCTTGAGTTTTCAGAATGTTGCTGTAGGATATGGTTACACTGAACTGTAAGACAAAAATGTCTGGTCTTACTGTCTTCTGTATCTCAGTTATTAAGTCAATTTTATAGGAACACTTATGTAGGCTGAAAGTCTTCCTAATAAATCATTAGAGGATATTTAGGCCTCTCTCTCAGTTTGTGGTCTTTGTTTTCCAGTAACCACAAAACATCTGAATTAAATTATCTAGTAAATTTGATTACTTGTATTCCAGAAGTTGTACATCTTCAAGATATGTGAATGTCATTGCTACATCAGCAACCTCATGTTCTGACTGCACTTAAATCGCTCCATTTTTCTTCCAGTGCATTGCTATCACAGAGGGGTTAAATCAGATACAAGCAACCTTATGCAGCTTTAACTTTTTCTAAAGGTGAATACACAAATAAAAAAAAAATATGTTTCTGCTTGGATCACACCATGTGACTGGGTTGACCATTTTTTAGACACAACTGCTGCCCCTGCAGCTGATGAAGGAAATATAATCTGGCATCTTGCATGGTGCTATCCAGGCTGGATGGTGTTGGGGAGAAGGTTCTGAAAGGGATTTGTGGAGACACCCAGGTGATTGTTTTGTCCGTTCCAACAAACTCTTTAATGAAATAGAAACAATTGAGTTTGAAAGTATCTGAATGTTCCACTGGATATGCCTCACCTGAGAAAAATCTGTTTGTATTTAAAGTTTTGAAACAACTTTTTCAGAATTTTGTTTTAGCCTGTGATTACAACTAGAGCCAAGGTGTTTCTCTTCCATGCAATCTCAATACTTCTTGAGAACAACACTAGGCATTTCTGTTCCAATCAGCTGTGTTTGCTTGGTTTGGTGCAGCCATGGTGTGACTGAATTCAGCATAGAAGAGAGGGCAGACCCCTCACTGTGGGACTGCAGACAGAAGAACCAGCCCCTTTATTTACTAGAATTATGTCTTCATTTAGACAGAACACTTCTTTTGACAAATTAAAAAGTAAGAAACAGATCAATCCCACAGATGATACTTTTAATTTTCTTTAGCAATATAAGAAACCACTGGGGGAGTTTTAATTTGCCTTTGCTGCTTAAAAGTGACCTCTACTTATATGTAAAAAACTCTTAAACCCAAACCCAAAATAATCAGTGAAAAACAGCTCATGTAACCCATGAAATGCCCTGGCAGTACCTGGGAGATGTCTTTCCATATCAGCATTCTTCAGCACAGGGACTACAAAAGTTAATTTAATTAGATATTAAATTAAGCATAGTTTTGACACAATACAGTTCATTGGAACTTTATACAATGAGTTCCCAGAATTACTAAGGGTCAATCAAGAATTACCTCAGCAACCCCCCATGGCACAGACATTGTCCCATCAGACAGAACAAGAATGCACCACACATTCCACTGTTCAAACTGGGCTTTTAAGTGTTTAGGTTTTGTGGCTGGATGACAGAGAGAAAGAAAAGGAAAATGAACAGTCCTGCAGCAAGCAGTTTGATATAACATAATAGGAGCAAAGAGTCTCCTCTGCATTGCTCCCCTGGCCTGCAGGAGCACAAGGAGCCTTTCAGATGTTCCATTTGTGTTTCACTCCAAGCTACGTTCCACATTTCCTTGCTTTGGGCACCATCTGTAGTATGCAGATTCCTTCAGGATGCCAAACATCCCTGGGAAAACAACAGCAAAAACCCAAACACACACAATGCACAGCCCATTCTCACACAGCAGAAGCCTCAGTTGGAATATCTAGACAATAAAAGCTTTAAATAAAAAATGCTATCTCTATGCAGAATTGTATTTTCCTGGTCCCCTAGAGAATTATTCTCTTGTTTCTGGCACTGGTTTTTGCCAGTGGGTACCCTGCTTCCCTGTTGTTTGAGGTAAAGAAATCTATAATGATGTCTCTTTCTCCATTAAAATGTCTCTGCAAATGACTAGAGATAAATTCAAAGGATTTTTAAAAGCCTCAGTGGATGCAAAGTTGGAAAACTGGAGTGTTTTACGGCCACAGTAAGAAGATTACACCCTGTCAGTAAACGTGGTGAGCTCCAGCCCAAGCACAGGGGTTGGTTCCTTGCCTGCCAGCCAGAGCTGCAGGGCAGCTTTACTTCCCACATTCCCACATTCCCTCATCTCCAGTGCCTGCAGAACCTTCAGCAGCAGCGTGGTGCTTCCCACACCCACCTCTGCCAGATGTTTAACCCTGCAGGCCGCTCAGGGCTTTCGGGTAAGAGACTGTTCCCAGAGCACAGCAAGCAGTGCTACACCCTTCCTTAACACACCTGCAAACTCCAGCTGCTCCAGAGGGGAACTGCTGAGCATCAAATGCTTCACCCACCACGTCCCCATCCTAGGGGTTGGCAAAACCAAGCCTCAAGCCCCACTCTACTCCGTGAGATGTGCAATCCCCACAGTCCCCACGCCTTCTGCTGGGGTGTTATTTCATGTTGGCAGTGTACAGTGTCTGCCCTGTGCCTCCTGGCAGGCCTGAGCCTTCATGGGTCTCCAGGAGGAGTTGCTGCGACCCAACAGGACTTCATTCAGAATGGCACGAGGCTGTGGAACTGCTTAAAAGTGGAGTTTGGAGAGCAGCAGGAGAATGTGGCACGAGGCCTCAGTTATTCTGTGCTATGAGGGAAGCAGCAGCAAAGCATGTGGATCTTATCTAGTAAACCCATGGAACCTGGAGCTATTCAACCTGCCCCCTCCCAAGTCATGCCCTTTGACTACGGCTCTTCTTTTAAGGATCTTTATTAAGGCTCCATTTCCTTACTTGTCTTGTAGAAGAACATGATCAGGATCTTAGTTCCTTCATTTGCTCCTCTGATATCATTTACATCAGTTCTGTCCATGCAAACATATCTCACATCACCACAAAACAGCCAGACCTCAGCAAGGGAGTGTGTATTTGACACAAGAGGAATGCACACTTTACAGAGGAGTGTATTTTTAACATCCAGGATTTGTGTGGCTTGGCTCTTCTCTTTTCATGAGTGCACATCTTAAATCATGCTTGAAAAGACTGACCTTTTGCTGAAGAGACATAAAGCTGGGGTGAGAAGGATTAGGGGAAAAGGAGTAATAGCACTATTAATTTTTATTCCTTCTGTTGCTAAAAAAGGTGAGTACACACAAGAAAGCAGCCTGAGTGTACTTCTGTCCATCACCTCCCCAAAGCTGAGCTTCACATTGCACTTCTTTCTGAAAGAAGTAAGGCCAAGGAAAGACCAAGATATGTTTTACTTTGTTGGACATGTGGTCTGGCTAAAGCAGGAACAGCCCCACAGCAGAAACCCAGTCCAAGTGCTGCAGACATGGCTCTCTGTTTGCATGTCTGTGTGAACATTAGGGGGTTGTTTTGTTAGATTTTCACAGAGTTCACAATACTCTAGCCCTGAAGCCCACCAACACTGGAATTTTTGTTTTTCAACTTGCACCAGGTTTTCCTGCAGCTCTTTGACTTGTGTGGACTTGTGCTCTGTTGCTTTGGTCAGTCAGGAAAAGCACGACAGGATTTCATAAGGAAACTTAAGAAGTTCTAAAGAATCTTTGGTTTCAAAGCTATTAGTGGGACAGTTCTATTGAGTTTTTGGGTGGCTCCAGGCTTCGAGCCCTCCTGTAGTAGGCACCCTATGGTACATTATTGCCTCTTTCCAGTGAACTAGCAGGAGGTGATTTGGTTCTTTAATATGATACAAATAGTTTTTATTAAAGAAAATATGACTGTAGAAAGGGATGATGTCTTGTGATGATGAAAGGGTCTTTAACTTGTTCAGTGTCAGTACAAAACTGGGGCTCAGCAATATATGAACATCTGCTGCCACTGTGAATTAACTGCTGCGTTTTAGGTTTGATATGGGACAGGAGAGATCACTATAATATATCTCAGAAGCACACTTTTCTTTCAGTACCTCTTACATGCCTTTTATACCCACCCATCAAGTATTTTGTTATATTTAATTTACAGGCTCTTTGCTTTGGGACCAAACCCTTTTTACAGGTTTGCACAGTGCCTAATACAACAACTCCTACCTTTGGGGAGTTCTGCAGTGCAAATTACTGACATCAAGTCTCCCAAAACCTATTTACAAAAGGACATTATGCTTGTGAAGTAAGGATTTGTGAAGTAAGGTACCAGAAGGTACCAGAATGAAGGTTTCCTCTGCAATTGCCTGCAGTGGTGACATTCATGCCTCTAGTGCAGATTCTCATTATACAGCTATATTCCCTGTACAGAAACAGGCAGCGCTCACTGCCACCAGTGAGGAGTTTATTTTGTTCCCCTCCTTCCCTGCATTCCCTGCTGCACCTCATCAGGCCCATGAGTCTCCCATAATTGCCAAATGTGCTGTGGTGTTTTGCTTGCCTGCTTTAAGAAGCTTGACTTCTTAAAGCAATTACAATGTATAGCACATTTCCACTCAGAACAGATGTCAGTGCAACAGAGGTCCTGCCACATGTGCAAACCAGAAAAATCAGCTTAGATGTCTCCAGTTGGATCCCCAGCAAACGAGGAACACAGCGTTACCACCTCCAAACCCTTTGTTTCAATCACTTCCTTTACTGGCTGCACAGAAGTATCTGCCAAAGACACAGTTCACCAGACATGGATTTCACTACACAAACACTGATTTGTCTCAACACTTGAATCCTCTGCCCCCTTTACTGCAGTCAGGACACGTCTCCTCTCTTTGAGCTGGCACTTATTTAGCAACTTGTCCTCAGGACTAAAGCTTATTTTAGCCTGTGTAAACTGAGCACCTGGAGATAGGTATAGTTCTCAACAGATTTCTGTCTGGGAGAAGAATTTGGCACACATTTACTGCCTTGCCCAAGGTTTTCAAAAGGAGTGCCTGTGTGATGCTGCCAGGTTCCTAATCCAAATAGTTTGAAAAATCACGACCTTAGGGCATGTTATGTCACATACCTGTGGCAGGGTCCAGCTGCAGCCTCAGAAATAAAATCCACTGCAGCACCCAAGGAGATTGATTTCTCATAAATATCTTCCCTTTGCTCCCCAGAGACTGACATTTTCTAAATCCCCATTGATCTAGGACTTTTCTCATATAGTTGACTTCTTTGACCTGCATTTGCCTCCCTGCCATACTCCCCCTCGAATGGTGCCTAATGATCATGTCCTTATCTTACAGGAAGATCCACAGAGCAATGATGTCCTCCTGTTCTTCCCTAACCCACCTTGAGACATAATTGACAGTTCCCTGCTTCATGTAAAAGCAGCATAGCACTAAGCTGGCCCATTGGAGAGTCTCACCCTCACAAAGCTTTTTTTTTTTGCTCTGACACCAGAGGTTTTTATGCCCTTGAGCTCTATTTTATCCAAATCTTTGAAGCTCACTGCCCACTTTGAGGATAAGGAGCAAAAATATCCCAGTGACCAACTACTTGGATACCCACATACATACAAATCAAGCAGTGTTTGCTTGTGTTTTAAACTCTCCTGATGCTGGGATGAAGTTTCCCTCTCCCTTTAAGGAGACACAGATAAGAGTGTCTTCCCCTGAAATTCCTGTATGAATTAAAGAGAAAATAATGCTCGACTGGAACAAATGCCTTGGGTGTTACTTCTTAATCATCAATTTACAAGAACAGATTCTAAAGCAAAACACCCATGGGTGGATCTATAATTATTATTAACAACATATAAATCTTTTAATAAATAATCTCAGGGGTATAGCATCTTAGGAAGATTGGTACCAATTTCTACACCATTTTAAAGCCTGCTGTGCAGTTAGGCTGGATGCCAGTGCTGCAAAAATCCAGTCTGAATCGTGGCATGGCAAACCTGCAGTGGGCAGCTTCAGCCTGTGAGTGGTCATACTGTGCTCTTCCAGGGCACTCTCTGCAGAACTTATCAGAGGAGGAGGATCATAAGCTGTAGTGGAGCATTAGCAATGTGTAATTCAAGTGTTTTCATGCTGCCAGCTGAAGCCAAGCTAATGCAGGCTGTGTGTGCAGCATGTAAATAATGGGGTGAGTGCTCTGCAGTGTGCTAAGGCCACCCTTACAGCAAGGGCTGGGAGGGAAAATAGCTGCCCTGTCAGTTTTTGTGTAAACCTTTCAGTAAATATGGGGGACACAGTCTCTAAGGGTGTGCATGTCCGTGGTGACAGTAACAGGAGGAAGAACTTGCAGGGGGACCGTAATTCTGGATGTGCTTTCCCTGCTGGCATGGCCATAAGGGATGGGAGATCTCAGTGCCTTTCTGACTGGAATGATAATGCCATCAGGAAGATAACAAATGAGACGAAGCATCCAAAATGCCTTAATAGCCTTTGATGGGATGGGAGGAGCTGCCAGAGAAGCAAAATATATACGACCTGCTTTTCAGCTGCTTTGTGTATGGAGTGCAGTGCTGGAGCAACGCAGAGGGTGAGCACACATAATTCTTCTTCTGTGAGGCACAGGAGGTTGAAAAACAGTCAGGAGGAAGAATTATCGCAGTCTCCCTTTTATTGTTGTAATTTTATGTGCAGTCAGCTTTGTCTTTTCAGTCAGTTATTTACAGTTCTGTTGTTTGTTCTACTTATTGTTACGGGATCTTAGACCTGGCCCACGAAGTCAGCGTTTTTTGCATGAGGACTGCATCACTTTGACATTTCTTTCAGCAATCTTTTTGCAATTCTAAACTGCTTGCTCTTCCTATCTGGTTTAAATGGCTAATACAGAGTTAGTCCATTCTGTTGGACAGGAGCACAAGGTCTAGGACAGCTTTTGGGGTGTATTACAATGAAAGAGCCCTCAAACAACTGAAGAAAGAGGCTTTGTGTGTGCCCTGCCCCAGCTGACTTGACTGTTGGTTGGGACAGCAGCACAGCATGTGCTCCAGCTGCTTCTGCCTCTCCTTGGCTGCTCTGAGACACACAAATGTTCATTTGTTTATGTTCCACCCTGGGAATATATAGAATGGAAGTACTTTGACCCGTTTTTACACTTCACAGTGTTCTGGAGTGAGCCAGCCTGCCATGTGTAGCTTGGATGTGGTTACACAAGCACCTCCCCAGTGAGGAGATGTCAGGAAGAGCTGGCACTGGAAGGTACAGTGCCCATGATGATGTCTCTGCCAACCCCAGATGAGCCAAACACAGGATAACCAAATTGGGTTTTTAAAGATGATACGTGGAGCTCTCTTTGACCTCTGACTTCTGAACACCACATTTTTGCCATCTATGGAAGGTAGAAATGCAAATCTGTTACACTGTTATTCTTGTCAGACTGACTGGAATTCTTCCATCACACTATTAGAAAAGCTTTTTTCAAAGCAAACACTGGTTCTGCAGTTTAGTTTGAAAACAATAATACCTAGAAAGAGATGTGAAGCTTTAAAAATTAAGGAACTTGAGTTTCAAGGAACATGTGATAAACCATATGAATTGCAGCAGTGGTACATATTACAGAGATAAGTCATTTTATCAAATTATCAATCTAAGGCTCAAACTATTAGTGTGCTTCTCTTATTTTCTCCACAGGTAACAAATATCTTCAAAATACCATTTGTTATTTGAGGCTATTTGTATTCTTATATCTATTATGTGCAATGGATCATGAAAGGGTGAACCTGAACTCATTCTTATTAGTGAGTGACTTGGTGAAACTGCCCAGAAATAAAGGGGCTGCTCTGCTGTCTTGGCTCCTTAAACATTGCCCTAAAAGTGTATTTTCTCACACAGATATCATCAGCCATATGGCTCCTATGGACTGTTCAGTCCTTGGAAAATCAGTAATTTCTCATAGTAAGCAATTTAACCATTTTAGTTACATGCTCTCGAGATAATCTCTTGTACAGGACATGCAACTGATTTCCTTTAACAGTAAAGTGTTCATAAGTAAGGCATTGCAGGAGCTGTCAGAGCAGAATAAAAGGAATAAATGCAAGTTTGCTCATAACTATGTAGCTGAATGATTTAGTTCAGCATGTTCAATATCTATAAAGAATGTCTCAAATTAGATCCTTTTCCCAGACCACACTTGTGGTTCTGCTGTGTCCACTTTTCATCACTTCAGCACCTGGTAGGACAGACCTGGAAGGACTTTGTCTTCAAGCTGGTCTTTACCTCAGTTAATTTTCATTTCTTCTTTGCAAACATCCTACTAGTTTGAGAGAGAACAGAAATAAATAAAAATCATCTTACATTTTGGACAACTAATTTTTTTTTTTTTCTTTGCAGGAAGCCTTAAAGGAAGAGTTCATAGAAATCATGACTGAAACCCAATTGAAAACATCTTCTACTGCAGATACAGCCATCCTATGGGAAGGAAAGTATGTCAGGAATTCCTTTCCCATCTCATAGGATTATGGGACAAGCTTCTAAATGCATCTCTCACCAACAACCCTAACTCGAGGGTATACTGCAGCCATTAGTTTTGCCAGACATACAACACCAAAAAAGTCCTGCCACATTGCCCAACACTGACTGCATTCACTGCATCTGTACCTGACAGCAGATTGCTTTGCATTGCAGGATTTCAGCAAAGGAAATCCTAGGAACAACACTGTAAGTCAAGTGGCAATAAGCATTTACAGGGAAGTAAATCTGAAGGTGTAATACAAGTGCCCAACACCTGGTTGCCATGTGAAACACCTTTGTGCCGGGCACTGGCTTGGGTTTGCACAGCATCTTCTGCTGAGAACAGAAGCCAAACACTGGGCTGGTTCCCTTATACCATGGTGGGACACATTGGGTGAAGATTGAAGAGAATGAGCAGATGCCACAATTTACTGCAAACTGAACTTGACAAAAATGCAAATTCTATGGTTATTTAAGTCCAGGGAAGCCAGCCTGTGGTGTGTCTCAGGAGAGCCCCTGTAACCAGAGCTTTCCCAAAGGCATGTGGGTAAAAGGGTGGATATGCCCATCATATCCATGGATTTGGCCAGGCAGGCCTGGGTTAATCAGCAAACAGGGATATCAGAACTGCACTGTAAAAGCTCATGTAACCACTGCCACTGAGCTCTCATCAGCATTCCCTTCTTTACATTTAATCTGATATTCCCAAGATTAACTTGGCCAACACAGACAAGACCCAACTCTTGCCGGGAAAGTGTCTGAATCCAGCCCTGCAGTTTCCCAGCTCCCTCCCTTCTCCATCAGCCAGGCTTCCTGGCTCATTTACCCCTGTCACCAAGAAAGCAGGATTGCTTTTCTAACACCCCACGGCCATCAGACAGAGCAATCCTGAACCTTGATGACTTCCAGAGCAGGGGGAGGCCTGTTCCTGCCCACAGCTGCAGGAGGTGGGCAGTGTTTGTAGACAAAAGTGGCACCTTCTGCCAAAGGTTTCAATACCCAGCAGGAGGTTTTCTCCCTTCCATCCCCATCCACGGTGCTACCAGAGGGGCATATCCTTAGCATCGGATCAATCTTCAACTGTGCATGAATTACAAAGGATGGGGTTCTTATAACTGAATTAAGATTATTTTATAGGCTTAGAAACTGAGATGACCTGTGAAATATATATAGTTTTTAATGCCAAATGCTTTAATACCTATGAGAATGCCTTCTTTGATCAAGGATTTTAGCTATATGATCACTCCTAAAGCATTTGAAGCAGCAGCTCCTGGCAACAGTAATTGACAGGGCTTGTTATAAGGAATTTTAACTAAGCAGAATGAGAGATAATGATATGTGGTTAAGCAATTTAGGCAGGATATCAGAAGAAAATTCAGAGTGAGATCTATTAGACAATGAAAATATTGTCCAAAGGAACTGATAAAAGCCCCATCACTTTAAAATATTTAAAGCTGGTTTGTTTAAAGTTCCAGAGAGGATAATTATATTGAATCAATCTCCATTCACAGGGAATGGAACCAGTTTCTATTCAGGAGCGTGCAATAAATTACTTAACTGGCCACTGTAGTCTCTAACTGAGGTGACTCCATGGGTTTTCTTCTCTTAGGGGGATGCTACTTCTCTCCATATGTTTGTTGTCGGAGACGAAAAACACTTATAATAAATAGGAATTAATCTGCAATCCTAGTTTAGACAGTCCCAAAAACACTGCTGTACTCCAGTGTATGCACATGCAATGGTGCAGTAAGGCTGAAAAATCAGTAAAATAAACTACCCCAGAGTGTCACAGTTCTGCTAGATCCTGTACTCCTTACCAAAATGGCCACTACAAAACCAAAACACTTAATAACATGTAACTGAATTTTTACCTCATCTTCAGATTTCACTGAAACACAAATAATTCTTCTACTTATGGGTTTTTAAAAGACTATTCTGTGATATCTGAGGGATTGGCTTTGGTATATTCTCCTTCAGCACATTTAATCAATTCATCTGAAAGTGCTTGTTTACTTTTCCATAATTTTGAGTATCAGTTCTACTGTACGGATGATTACAACTTAGGATCCCCATGTCATTATGGCACTGGTGGAAAATGTTCACTAAAGTGATTTACAGGTTTTTAGCTCTGAGCCCCATCTAGATGTGCTCTGATGTTTTTGCAATTATTCCTTGGAGGAAATATGTAAGGACATTCATTAGTAGGGCACTGGTGGGTTACTGTCTGAGAACAACGACAACTCTAATTGCAGAGCAGGAACTGTCTGATTCTGCAATAAGTCCTTGCACTGAGGGCTGGTATCCAAATGGAAGGTTTTGATGCAGACATCTGTTAATAAAATATTTCCTACTTAACTTTGATATGGAAATAAACCAGCAAGTCTGATTAAGTCCTTGACAATCCTTAGGGCAAAAAGCAAAACAAAACAACCCTCCCAACCCTCAGTTTTAATAATACATCAGAATTACATCACAGTTTCAATTATAAGGCAGTTTTCCAACTGATGTAAATGCTAAAAAGAAAAAGGATCGAGATTTGCTACAGTGTGATCAAATGTTCTCAGTGTGATGCGCATCCATCCAAATAAATGTCCGTTCTTCACAATCAAATTTATATATTCATAATTCTAGAAAGACTTATGTTCATATTTAACTAAACCCTGGTAGCAATCCACTGATCATAATGAGATTATCCACAGTTTATTGATTTAAGCCTATGCATAAATTTCTACAGCAATGAAACAATAGCTTTTGCATAAATGTATTTATAAGTTACACAAAAATATTTGGGACAGTACTGACATGTCTACACTTTATTTTTTAAATGATGCTGCTTCATTTTGTGCATTTCTTAGTGTTTGTGCGTGCACCAACATATGTCAAAATAGAGTCCCTTTTTAAGGAAAAATATGTATGCAAAAGGTTAAAACTATAGTTATGTATCCACATACTTCTTACTTAACCATACAGAGATTAAACATATACATAAATACATACTTATACATATATATATACTTACATATTTATTTATCATACATATTTAGATGTGTATCTGTCTGTATGTATATGTATACACACCTATAAAAATAAATGTAATAAGTGTAATAAGAAGCAAAGTAAGTGGAGAGCCAGATCTATGCAACACATTGGAATCCATGCTTCAAATACATAAATACATGGTATTAACATATATTAATATTAGAAGGGATTAGGAAGAAAAAAAACCAGCGGATTATCATGAAAGATTTGAGACTAGTAGTGATGAATAAATAGCTAAAAATTGGAATACTTCCCCAGCAATTATGGGACATTACTCAGCCCCACTATCTTCTCCATGTCAATGACTGTCAGCTAAGAAATTCATGTACAAATATTGCCATCAGTCAGTATCTCATTTTTGCAGGATAATCTAATTGCTCTATGCACTGATTTGCACTTCATGCTTCACTACTTCTTCCTGGCTTTGTATTACCACAGGTACAGCCTCCTTCCTGACAAAAGCAGACACTGATCCAGTCACCATGCACCAGTAAAGTGCAAATAGTGTAGAATTCCACCTGTTTCACAAGCCAGGCATAGACAAGAGTGTTGTCCCAGCTGGCCCATGAGGCTGTGCCCAGCGAAGACTGGGATTCACTATCCAGGGAGCAGGGGCTGTGCAGGGAACACATCACCACCTCCAAGCCAGAGACAGCCCACAAAGGGCAATCCCACCCTGCTGCCCAAGGACTGCCCCCAAACCTTGGCTTAGATTCCTCTGCAGTATTAAAATCAACTCTGGCCAACACTTTTGCAATGTCACTGTGGTTGTGACACACCTAAGCATGGATAAAACCAAATTATATCCTTGGTATCTATATGATCTTTCAGAAATCAGTTTGTTCTGGAAACTACCAATCTGCCTGGAACACAGCCTGTGCAACTCTGCTGACTCCAGAAAAATTCCAAATATACATGTCTTTCACAGTTAATTTATTTCTTCCACGGTTAATAATGCTGAAAATTTGCTTAGCTAATCTAAACTAGTAATGGTAGTAAAATAATCTACAGCAGGTCTCCAAATGAGATTCCTCCTGCTACTATAATTATACTTTATATCTCATCTGAGACACAAAGTGACCATGTCCTTTAGCACTATGCAATCTATCTGTACTGCATAGGAGGCTGGACCAGAAAACTAATTCCAGCCCTTTCAATGGGCAAAAGGGCTCATACCAGCATAGATTTATTTTTCTTCCCATATATCTTCTGGAACAGTAATTATCTGACCTGTTTACAGGATTTTTAAAAATAGTATTTTGAGTGCAATCACAAGACATTTTATGTAGATCATAAAGAATTATAAAGGTTCAATTTTCTGCTCATACATGCCATTAAAATCTGCAGTAAAAACACTTAAGTTTGGGCATTACTTTTGCATAAAGCATGAACATTGCAGCGTTCTATTGAGCTGTGCTGATGCCAGAAGAGTACCTATTATCTTCTATTAGCAGTATTGACACAGCTGTAGCATCATCAGTTAGGTCTCAAAAATGAACTTTAGCCATCACAGTTTTAGAACAGCACTATGAAATTTGCTTTAGCCTTAAGGGTTCACAGTTATGTTTTTCTTTCCACAGTCAGAAGAACAAGGAAGTTACCTTAAAAAAATTAAACAAGAACTAGGAACCTATTGTAATTCATGCTCTAGGAACTGGAATTATTTTTTTAAATCCCAATTTTGTGAGAACTGGCAGCTCTGAGTCTGAATGAAAATTGTCCAGCATTTCCTTCAATAATTGTATAATTTAAAAAAAATAATAATTTATTTCCACAGAGTTTGGGGAAGTACAAAAATGCCTGACATTCCCGGCCAAAGAGCTTGAGCATGCTTTTTGAAGTATGATTATTTAAGAAGCTGTCTTAAACCATTTTTAGATTTTGGCATACAGCATTGGGCTGAACTATAAATTTTCCTCTCTCTTACTTTTCTTTTGAGCAGCAATTTGTGTCAGCCCAAAGCCACAAGGGTCTGTAAAACCCATAACTTCAAGCATGGCCATGCGTGTTAATTGGAGAAGTCAAGGGAGATAAACAAAACAATATGCAATAGGGACAGGATACTTCTTGAATTCTAGAAATGACTAGAAATGCATTAAAATATATATGGCTCCCATTGGTCTCTACACATCAGTGTGGCAAATCCAGAATTCCAACACTCTCCGTGTTAACGGGCACTTGCTGGTTTTTATTCGTATAAATCTTACCTTTGATTTAAGACTTTCAAAACACAGAGAAAGGGAACTACTGCATGAATTACGGTTCAGTTTTTCCACTCTATACTTAGAGAAGGTAGATATAAAATCTTATATGAAACAGCTTTAAAAACAAGGCTTCTGACAGAACTGGTTTTCCCTGCTCCTTAGCAGTCCCAGCTGAGCGAGCTGCATTCACTGAGGAGAGTGGGGTTACCTCATGTGAGAAAGTGGGTTCAGGGGGGAGGCAGAATCTCAGCTACAGTAAACCTCTGCCATTCAGAAAAGAAAAGCTGTGGTAGGCACACGGTGTGGCAGCTTGGTTGTAGACAGTAAGGTACAGCTTTGGAAGGTGTAAACAACTTATCCATAGGATTCTGTGCTGGCACCCTTTCAAGGAAGTTGTTCTCTAGGCTGTGCTCAGCCAGAGCTCTGAGGGATTCCCACAGCAGTTCTCTGCTCTGAGGGTCGTTGCCTGGATGATATATAGACTTCTGCTGTGCCTACCAACACTTAATTTTCCTAGGAAATTGTAATTGCTGCTTCCTGTGACACTTTGCATCACCTACAGTTAACCAGCCAGGTAATGATATTTGTTTCTGGAGATTGCTAGGCTGTTCACTGGCCAAGATTTACCATGTCACTCCCCTTAACTGCATTCCCCTGTGGAAGATCAGGGTCATGAGAAATCTAAGCAGAGAGGAATAGCTGAATTCACTCTTTACAATGGTTCTTAAGAGTTGGCTTTGGCTGTGGTCTGGAATGGGCGGCCAAGAGCAGCTCCAGGAAAATCCTTTCTAAAGCTTCCCCCTTTGCAGACAGGTGGCAGCTGCAATGCAAAGGCCCCTTTTTGGGCTGAGAAATAGACCACATGGGAGCATACATTTAAAAATTTTAAATGTCTTTTTTTCTGCTGTTGCTGTCTCTGAAGCAACAGCTGCTTCAGCTGAGCTGCTGTGTTCTAAACTCTCAACATCCTTCTCATAATAACAGATGCATTATTGAGCATTATGAAAGAGTCTCTCCAGGGAAACAGAGACTGCTCTTGGGGTGCCAAAAAACACAGATATTAGTAAAAAGACAGATGATTTGTGAATTTGAAACTGCCTGGTTCTGTCTCTCACTGTGTTAATAATGAATTCATTACAGAAGAACTGTAGTTCTGCCCCCATCCAAGTGAATCACCTTTTCTTGCCTGCCAACCCAGCACTTACTAATAAAAGCAGTTCTGATCTGACACTACACAGATCTTGGAGACACTCAATGTTTATGTAAGCAGCCATTAGACTCGTGTGCAACCCAAAAGTTTGCACTGTGGCTTCTGTGCTACCAGCTTCAGATGCTTTCAGACTGTTCCACCTGAACTGAGGGAATAAAATACACCTGTATGGTCTGAACAGTTTGCTGTCAACCAGTGCTTCCAGCCTGAATTATGGACAAGGGCAGTCAGGTAAAAAAGAGAATGTTCAAGAATTGCTTTACTTTTTGATCAAGTGTACTGAGTTACTCGCTGGCTTAAATCCCAAGGTTTACTGGGGAGGTTGCAAGGCATAACCATGGCGGGGCCTAACATCCTCTGGGACTCTGACCCCCATGGAGCAACAACATCAGAACAATGGAGTCGTTTAGCATGGGAGGTACAGATCCACCTCCTACACATGGCTGCACTGGTCACTGAACAGCAGTGTCAGCTAATAAGGTAAATTCCACATTATTAAATGATGAAATATTCTGCTTCCAACCTGCCCCTTGGTGGTTTTTGTAATGCCCCTCCCATGGGGAAGAAGAAGCCCAAGGAAAGAAGATGCCAAATGTGATAGATGAGAGGGGCATTGGACTGAAACAAGTAGGTAGATGACAGATAGTTGCAGGAACATTTTAACAGGAAGAACTACGAAAAAAAGATATTTGTGCTCATTTTCACAAAATTGAGTTATAATGTTTGCAGAACTCCAGTTACAAAACACAGCAGCACCACTTGGTCAATTCTCTTATTATGAGCAAAAAACAGAAAACAGCCATCAAAATAATAAAAGTATTACAAACCAATATACTTTAACTTCAGGAAAAGGAGTTTTGCAGGGATGCATTCTGTCACTCCCTCAGATGTGCTGACACTGCAGCAAAACCCTAATGTACTTTCATCTTGATCATAAGATTATGGAATGTGGATCAGAGGAAACAACTGAGTGGTCTTAGATACAGTATGATGATGATGATGATGATGGTGATGATGGTGTTGATATAATTCTTACTTGGAGAAAGAGGTTGGGGTCCTGGTCACAGAAATGTCTACGTTTGTGTGGTTTCTGGACTCCACATGTAATGTGATCCTTTTTGGTTTTCCTTCTTTGGAACTGGTGAGGTCCAACAATGGACACTGGTAGCAAAGTGTCTGGGAAGCAATTTCAATAATCCATTTTTCCAGCACATAAAGATAAGATACCTGTGAAAAACAGTAATGACCCATGAAAACTAGGAGACTGTTTTCTGAAAGGCAAGTGGAACAATTACAGCTCTTGTTTCAGACTTTCTGGGGCTTTCTTGATTCCTTGAAGAAACGGGGACAGAAAGGCATGGCAGAGGGGAATTGTGTTAATTAGGCAGTAGCACATTGGGTCCATGGTGCAAGGAAATACATAAAGAGTGCTCAGTGGAAAAGAATAATCACTTTAAACCTGAGGTAAAATGCTAAACAGTGTATAACTTTTGGTCAGTTGGGGTCAGCTGGCCTGGCTCTGTCTCCTTCCAACTTCAAGTGAATCCCCAGCCTCCTCACTGGTGGGCTGGGTGAGGAGCAGAACAGCCCTTGCTGCTGTTTCACATTTCTTCTGCAAACTGCACATTAGTGAAATGGTTGACTTTGACCAAGTTAAATCAAGCTAAGTTGAGCATGGGTATGAAATTCACTTAAAACTTTTCAGGCTAGTAAATCTATCTAGATATTATTCTTGGCTGACATGGGGACCTGCAGGGACAATTCTGGAACATAAAGTCATATTAATTCTTTGAACATAATCAGTGTGGATTATGTACCTTTAAAAACTGATCAAAGTTCCTGTCTGACCAAGAAAAATGTTTTACTTATTCTTATGATCATTCAGATCATTATGGCCATTCTGATCCCTAAGTACTACTTAGAGAATATATGGAAAAAAAACCCCAAACCAAACCAAAACATTTGGATCTGGGTATTAATAACACAGAGCCAGATACAATAAAAAATGCAGTGTTACAGAAACATGGCTGTGATGACACTTGCTTCTCATTACATTTTTGAGAAACAAAATTTATTACTGCATCATTTCCAACTATAACATAACAGTGCTCTTTTAGGATCCTGATGCAGCCAGGCTATATTGCCAATATCATGAAAAAAAGCTATGTTAAGATCAAAATTATAACATGTATTACACTTGATATTTTGCATGCAGCGATGAAAAGTTTAGATTCACTTTTTTTGACAGAAATTCCCTTCTCCTCAAGTGATTTTTCTAACTCCTTTTGAAGGTCATACCAGCATGGAAGCAAGTTGGCCTGAGTCAGCACAGATAGTAGCTGTATCATTCTTCACACTTTCAAGTCTAACTCATGTATTTTTTCAATTACAGAAAAAGAGTTCACAAATGCTTTTTCAACATATTGCATTTCAGCTTTAAAAATAAGCCTTCAGATATATGCCCTTCTGAAAACACAAAAAGGAGATTTCAGTTCAAAATGAAAAACCCATCATTCCAGTTAATAAAAAACACTTGTTAAAGCAAAGATGAGCCTTGGTGGAAATGTAAGTTTAAAATTATTTGGACTAAATGCGTGTGTAATAAAAAACCTCCCAACAGAGAGGATACATTTTTACAACATATTCCTGTCATTTCTTGTTTTCTAGAGTACAGAAGCACTTGTACAACTTTACACAGAGCAAATCTCCTGGCAAACTACTATGTGCAATGATTCTGAAAGCTAATGGAGCAACACAGCTCCGAGCTGAGAGAAAAACACACTTCCAGCCACTAACCTAATACACAAACTCTTTTCATTTTATTGCCATTTTGCTAATTAGAAATATTTCAATTTCTAAGATGATGAACGCAAATGTGGTTGTAAAAAGTCAAAATTCCTATTAAGAATAACTGGGTTAATTTCTGAAGGGAATTTCTAACAAATTCAGTTCAAATGCAATGTTATTGTAATAACACACAGTGATTTACTTAAATGTTTATGCTGGCATAAACATATCTGCTAATGTTTTTCCAGGATTTGACCCATGATAGTCACTGAAATTCTTTATTCAACTCACTCAATTTATTAGGATGCTTGAATTTCAGTGCTAGCTCCTCTTCAGTACCACCAGTGCTTATGCTCAATATTAACTCATTTTCCCTTGCACCTTTCTTTTCTCATCCCCATTAAACCAAGTTCAAGCAGCACAATATAACACAAGGTCATTGATGGTTCTTCTCTCAAAGAGTAAGACCCACTGCCTTCTTGCAGTATCGGCAGCGAGGGACTCTTCCCAGATAGAGGGAATGTTCTAGGAGTCTTCCATTCTTTCCATCCTAAAAGTGGAAAAAAGGACCATGTGCCCCTGAAGCAGCAGGAAGCTCCTTCCAGCTGCTAAGATGGACAGAGATCGCAGCAGGGAACCCCACTCGCTCCAGCAGCTGGGAAATATCCATTTGGGTGTGTGGGTTGGCCTTGTGTGACTATTTGTGGAATCCATCTATGTGCAGCTTATAAATTCTGTGCTGATATTTTGAAGCTGTTGCTGTAAAAATTCCTGAAAACTGGAAGGCCAAAGGTGGCCTGAATCCAGAGCTTCAGTGGGCTGACTTGACCTCTGAAAACGCCCCTGGCATTATCCGTGTGGGCAGCCTATGGACGTGCTGCAGCCCCAGCTCCTGCCCATGACGTGGCTGCCTCAAGTTCAATGCTCTGTGTCCCCCCACCACCAAAACCTACCAGGAGCCAGGTGGTCTTAAGGCCAGGCCCAAGGACCTGTATTTTGACAGAGTAATAAGTGTGTTAAGCAGATGAGGTAAAAAATGCTGGTGTTCAGAGATCACTGAATACAGACTGGTTTTTTACTAGAATCTTGCACTGGGAATAACTATCTCTTGGAAGGTGGGTACACACACACTGAGGTATATGCCTGGGAGAAGGGATGATGTAATGTATTTCTCATTCATGAAAGGATGACATGAAGTAGAGCTGTATTAGAAAGGCTCTGCTGTGGGGTGAGTCTCCCCAAACACACCCTCAGCCGAAGATTCCCAGCACTGACACTGATACCAGGGAGGGCAAAGATACACGACCACTCTCAAACTGAAACACACATTTGAATCTCCTGAAGGACTCTGTTTTTATCAAAATCTCTTCTATTTCTGCCAATCTCCTTATTAATCCACTTCCACCTTTGTTAGGTTCAGCGCTTTGTTGATAAGAGAATGACAACTCCTGTAATCCTACCTCTTCTCTGGTCACTCTATGTTGTTGAAGTCAAAACCTGTTGATTTATTCAAATCTACCTGGCTTTGTAGTTTTCTTTGTTTGGGTCTGTCTCTCTCCTGCCTTTCAAACTCCAGCTATCTATTTATCACTCTGTCTCAGGTCCCAGGCATTCAGGAAGGTCTCTGTCAGGCAGAAACTATTTTTTACTCTAGAAAGTGCTGAACACTCTAAAGGCACTTAACAAAGTGAATCTTTGATCCTTTGAGGATTGCATTGTTATGAAAATGTTATCATTTGTCAAAATAGGAGATTGAAACTTCTCAAAAAATACAGCACAGATATCTGGTTGTATGAAATCTTCCCAGCTACTTACAGATTACTTCCAGAAATCTGTATTCACCTGTCTGAATAACACTCCATTTAAGATTATTAACACAGACATACAAGAGAGATCTATCTGTGCCTATTTTGCTTTTTCACCTAAACAGCTGAACTTTTTACTGTCTCTTTATAACACACAGGTTACATAATTTTAACAGTGAACTGTATTTCTTTCCATAAGAGCGGTTTTGGCTTCATTCCCATAGTGACAAACCACCAACAATACCTTTAATAAAATCCTGTTGGTTTTTTTCACAGTGCCTCTTAATTTAAAGAGTACATTCAAGCAAAGATAATAACCTCATCTTTGTTCAGATGATCTTCAATAAAATATTGTAATCAATCCCTTTGTGAGTTTCAATCCACAGTTTTCAAAGAAAGGGACTGTTTTACATTTAAATATTTCAGATTTATAGACATACTGAAAACACATTGCAGAGATTTATTGCTGTTTTTTCTTGCTGGTCTTATAAAGATGGGTCTGTATTGCCGACACCACAAGGATGTAAACACTCTGGATAAGAAATAAAGAGCAACCCCCACCAAGTATGAGATCCAAGCCACAAGACCTATAAAATGGCTGTGGGTGTTGCAATGTTAAAAGCATTCTTGTTTGTAGACTGCTGAACTTGTTTTAGCAAGGACTTGAAATGGACTTCTAAAGGCTCCCTCTATGACGTGTGCATTACACAGTGTGCATTACACAGTGTGCATTACACAGTTCATGTTCTTTGTGAAGAACACTTAGCAGTTTCTTTTAAAAGGATGTGTACAAACAAATTCTATGTGGCAGCTCACTTGCATTTTGCTTTTTCTGTTAAAATTTTCTTCTATTTATTCTTCCTTCATTTTTTCCTTCATTATCTTTGTTTTTCCTGTCTTTTCCATCTTAAAGAACATCCTAGAGACTTTCTGTGCTCATGCCTTCCCCTCTTTAGTATCAGGCTTCAATCTGTGCCTGTCAAAGTGACTGGGAGCACACTCTAACCCTGAGTACAGCTGAGTGTCCAGGCCATGTGTGAGAGCCATTAGCACAGGACAACGCTTCTTCACTACTTCAGAAAAGGTCTGTACTTCAGCTTGAAAAAATCTATGAATGGGAATGCATTTCCCCACAGGTTACATATTACTTTTGCTTTATGAATATTGAAAAGATTGGTGAACATGCAAATGCTTGAGGCAATGTATGTCAAGATGAAAAGAGGCAAAGGAAGAAAGGGGAAAAAAAGAGGGAACAGAAAGGGAAAAAAATAAATCTTAGTAATGAAAGTTGATTAATGAACAGACCTTTATTGTTTCAGGGATGACTCTTGGAGAAACAGTTCCAAAAAGAAGCAGCAATGAATTTTTGTTCCAGCATCACTGTAACTACACAGCTGCAATTAATGGGGCAGCCTCACAAAAGTTCGGCTTAAAAGACTTTTGACCAATCTCTCCAGCCCATCAACACCAGCACTCACCTCCTTTGCCCACAGCTAAGCTTCACGTGTCTTCTGATCTAGCATTGTATTGATGCTGTTCAAATCACCAATCTGTCACTTTCTGTTTTTCAAGAGCAACATTAATTCCTCTGCTACAACACTGCTGCCTCCTTGGCTTCCTTAGGAGCAGCTCCTGCCAGAGCTTCAGCTCTCCCTTCAGTCCAATGCAGCAGATCTCACACCCTGTGCATTGCTCAGGCTCTGCTCCTTCCATGCTCACATGGGTCTGGTGAGAAGGGTTCATCCTCTAAATTGCTCCTGTACTTAAACTGGAAGATTTGGATCCTGACTATGAGCAACTGGAGTTTTCTTGGACATGCCAGGACATCAAGGAAGAAGGTTATGCTCAAATGCTGTGGGTAGCTTTATAAAGATCCAGCTGGTAGTGAGGATGAAAGGAAAAGCCTTTAACTCTGCTTTTTGAGTTTGACCAGGGAAGTAAACCAGCACTTCAACTAAACATCCTCACCTGCCTCAGTTTCCTTTAAAGACAAGGATGATGAGAGCACTGCTGATGATGTTGCCTACAGCTGGCTTGGTACAGTTCAGGCTCTCTGTCTCCCAGGAGTGAACAGTTTTTCTTGCAAAGGACTCTAATGCTCTGTGTTCAGTACTGTGCCTATTCTTGTAACTTAACAAGCTCATCTGAAGATTTATGTAAGCAAACGGCATCTGCTACATGTCAAGCAAAATCATGGGCCAACACTTTGATTTAAAGATGATGCCTTGTGCTGTGTAATGCTAAATAATGTCATGTGTCTGACATACCCATCAAAGCATGTGAGACACACCCTATAACATGTTTTAAATTAATTTATCCTTATGGAGAAAAAATTGTTTCCTTGCTTGTGAGGGTTTTTTATTATCATTATTATGAAAAAGAAGAAATTTCCTGGGCCAGCCTTTTTTTTAACTGAAGTGAATGCTCATTGACCTGCTCTTGAAGAGAAGGTACATTCCACTACAGGTTCTTCTGGCCTGTCAGTACCATGCCAAGATCTCAAAAGTCAGGCTAAGGCGAAGAAAGGAACAACTTCATGACGTGCAGTTTGCTTGGTTTTCAGGGAGGGCAAAGGAGCACAAGGAAACCTTGGAGAAGATGGGGTGGCTGTTGACTGCCAAATTCTGTCTGCTTCTGATGTCTCCTTAGAAAACTCCTCTCCTCAGCTGTTTGCTTACCCCTTCAAAGTGCTGCTGTAATGCAGTGCAACACAGGTACCATTGTTCCTCTTATCTGTGGGATAAAACTGTTTGAAAACTTCAAAAAGAACACTGATTTAAAAAAACAAAGCTAAAGCTCTCAGTCGCAGTGCACTTCAGGCAAAGAGACACAGGTACTTCCTCTGCCTGGGTTTTACAAGGCATGCTTGTGATATACTGAATTATTAATGTAATTAACTCCACTGTAGGCTATCACAGGGTTAAAAATTACCCTTTTACTTTGATCTTTAGACATTAGTCTTTGTAATCAAGAGTACGAATGCACTTCCAGAAGCACAGAGGCAGTAAGATCTGCTGGACTGTTCTGTGACCCCTGCAGGTCACTATGAACAGCTTGTTTAACCAAGACTGGGTTCTGTACATGGTTTAGAAATCAGTTATTTGTGCAAGAGAAACCATTAGTACTGTGGTGACTTCCTTATCCCTATTAGGGAAATAATTCAAATATGTATTTCACAAATTAGACTTGAATTACAGTTCTGGCTGAAGAAGGAGCTACATAACCAGGCCCAAGCAGAAAACTGGGGTTCCTCTTCTGAAACTTTGTTTGCAAAACCTCTGTATACCCATGGACTCAGAAGTTCCCATTAGTCCTGAAGACCTAACTTTGCATGGAACTGAAGAACTCCTTTTATTTTGTGGAGTTTTATTATATTGGAAAAGATTTAAAATACTTCTGTGTTTTGAACATCAAGACACCACTATTGTTCTGTCATTACTGAATAATTGCTGATAACAAAGGAGCATTCAGTGGGCATTACAGATTTTATGACACACACCAAGAAGTACAGAGTACCCGTCCCACTGGGGCCATATTAATAGCATGAATAATTACATGTTTCTGAGCTTTAATAAAATCAGTAATAACATACCATGTGAAACACAGAAGTATGATTGCCATTGATGAAGCAGAAAGAATTGCATTGAAAACATGACGTAAACAAAATGGGGCTGCACCTTGGTGCGACATGACTCTAACTCTGAATTTTAAGAGATGGCTGAAGACTCAGATTCTTTCCCTAATTTTCCTCCTTTTTTGCTGAATAAGGGTATAAAGAGTTCTTGAGGCCCTGAGACCTGAAAGTTGAAGACTCCCTAAATGCAGACCCTATGACAACTAAAAATAAAACCATCAGATGACTCCCTTCCAGAGGAAAAAAACTAGGAGTGATTATTTCAGAACCTGGGCATCAGCTGAAAGCACTGGCTGGGCAGACAGAAGGAACTCTAAGGAAAGGGGGGTTGGTGTACACTGAAGAGGCTTTCTCCAGGCTTTTTGGGAGTGACCATGGAGGGGGAGATTGCAAAGATGGTTTAAAAGTACTGAAACCTTTCACCAAGGGCTGTGGAGTCCCTGCTTCATTGCTCAGAGCAGTGGTCAGTGAGACTAATTTTCTTCATTTCTTCAAGTAAAGAAGAAAAACCAGTTTACATATGCATTTTCTCAGTAAGCTATTTTTATGTCTGTGTAGTGTTATAAACCAGCCATTAACTTCCTCAATAACTTTGAAAAAAGGACCCATATTATTCATTATAATAATTTCTATGGTAGTCCCATGATTTCAGACAGAGTATCCCAATAGGTTCCTTGGTACCCAAGGCACAGATGGATTTGTGTCATTCTGCAGGTACTAATCACTGCTCCCATCTGATAGCTCTGGTATTTTACAGCTGAGGTAGCACCTTGACTGAAATAATTCAGTTTTCTTCAGCAAGGACCAAAGACTTACAAACGTTCCCTTGCCTTTTTGTACCATAAATGAGCTAATTGTAATGACCAGACTTAGTATTTCCCACTGACAAGCCAAATCCTTACATATGCACTTTAGCTTGCCCATCAAGTCAATCCCCATGAAAACCCAAGTTATATTTTCCCATCAATATCAGTGACATGATCAAATCTTTTCTGGTACTTATCTTTGCAATCAGGTTGTCATTCCTGAAATATCTCTCATACTTTCCCACAACAAAGACAATCAACAAAGAAGCTTGAAAAAAGTCACTATTTGATGAGTACAGATTTGCCTGTATCTTTTAAAGTTAGCTTATCCACTAAAGCTGTAATTAATTCTTATACATGATTATGTTTTTTCTTCTGATCCCAGCTTAAAGCCAAATCTGTGCAATAGGACCAGCCACATGAAAAATCCCTCAGCTATTCAACTAAAAACATACTAAAATACGAAATTCAGAAACATGTAATGACTACTACATGAACAACAGTCTAAGTACAGAAGTTCATTTCAATTCAAGCAGCTATAATTTACATGGCAAGTAACCTAATTACACTGTGCTTTTTAGTAATGTATTGTTCGATGACCTTTTTGATTGGACTAGGAAACATTAGCAGTCAGAATGTTAAGTGCTAAATCACACTGGTAAGTGATAAGTGAGTCAGTCTGAAAGACCATTAGAAATATCAGTGGAAAAACAGTAAAAAACTTAAACTTTGAAAACCTTCTATGATTCACATAAAAAACTGCACAGCAAAACACCTCAGCTGTGAATACAGTAATTTGCTTCAAAGATCTTTTGTAAAATTCCATTTAAGTAAACACCTTAGGATTTGCTGACTGAACACTGGTGTCTTTTAATTAATTCCATAAGTGGCAAGAAAATTAAAATATAGCTTTTGTTTTATACCTTGTACTAGAATAAATATAAAATATTTAAACTGAAATACAATCATACCAGGACTCCAAACTGTTTCTAAAGCACAATCTGTTTTTAACAGGCACGTTAAAGACCTAAAATCACATCAATGCAGAAACAGGCTACGATATGGCTGGGCTGAGGATTTTATTGAAGTGCCTTTACCACAGTTTTAGGACAGTTTAAGGATAACATCTCTTAGCTACTGTTTTCTCATATTCTACATCTAAGTTTATATTTCATAAGATAAACACAAAATACAAGTTTATCTTGTGAGGGGGAATTATATGCAAGGAGCCTCACGAAGACTGGTGAAATCAAACCTCATTAGTATTTCCTGCCTTTGAACATAACTAATGACAGGGTTTCAAAGACTGACAGAGCTCTGAATGAATGGCAACAATGGTCATTGTCATCTCGGGATTGTGCAGGAGCCATTTTGAACATTGTCCAAAGACCAGCAAAGAAGTTTATACTTTTGCAGAGTGGACATGAAGATTGAGAGAAGCCTGTGTTAGGCCCTTGTCTCCAATTTTCTGCCCTGATTAATTACAAAGACTGCTAATTGTATATTGATGTTAGCTAAAACCATTTGGCATTTGGTATCTGTCTAGTCATGTCAAAATAAAAAACTTTCTGTGTAAATGCTGGGTCAAGGAAAGTACCACAGTGTTTTTCTTTCATTCATTTTTGTTTATAAATCCCTTAAGCTACAAGTATTTGTATCATATTGAATTGACTGTAATGGGTTAAGAAAACACAAATTAGGGGAAAAAAAAGGCAATTATAAAAATGCAGGGTGGAAGTGGTGATTTCTAAATGTCATTAATCTATGGTGATTCTGCCACAGTTTGTAAACAATGAAAGGATCTAATTTTCAGCAAGTTGGCTATTCATGTGGTGCACATCTCACTTCTGTTTACTGTTGTTACACATCAACACACAAGTGAGCAGCTACATTTTGCCTTCCCTTCCCTGCCGGGTAATACTGACTTCCTTACCCAGAGCCTCCCAGCATGGCACAGCCAGGAGGCACAGGACCATCTCTGTGCCTTACAGCCACTGAATTTGAATTTCCAACTCACATGTATATATGATTTGCCTTTTCATTCCTGCTGTTACACAAACTGATTGACAGGATGATCACTCCACAATGACACACATCTGGGAGCCCAACATCTGGATATGTTCCCATTTAGTGCATGTTCCCAAGAGATATGTTACATTGTCAGTGATGAACTGCATTTGCCCCCTTCCGGCCTACGTCTTAAAATAGTCCAGAAGTTGCTGAGTCCTGAGGATGGTACCTAAATAATTGCTTTACCTCCAGAGTTAGGGTTTAATTTAGTGTTAGTTCCATGAGTGAGTCAATTAAATCAGCACTGAACCACTATTACTGAAGCCACAAGTTTCTTAACTGCAAGATTCGGGGATCTACCACAGACACTTGTGGTGGCAGAGCAATGTATGGATTTGGCCCCCCATCTTCAAACCTGCTGCAAACTACATGCAACATCATGTGTAAGAACTGATTTCTTACAGCTTAAAGCTCTTCAAGCCCATGTTTAATAGCCATTTTTGAATGTGACAGCAAAGTATAGCCTAGAACCAAGTGTCTTGCAAAATTATTGCCTATAAGGCTGTTAAGGGTGTTTGGTTTGTACAATGAAGTCCAGTCTGACAGGTGATGTGTAACTTCTGGGGGAACATGTTCAGCTGCTGAGGGCTACATGAAAAATTTGAAACAAAAGACTTCAGATAAACAACCAGGCTTGCTCTCAAATCAAAACTACGTTCTGTAGTTGTCACATTCCTCAGAGCATCATCCCACAATTTTCCTGCTTCCACAAACTACCCAAATTCTGAGAATGTCTTTTTCTTTTGAAAAAAAATGTTCATTTGGAGGTAAAAGACTTTGGTACTCCCCATGCCTTATATATTTGACCTTTTCAAATGAGCTTGTGTTCTGACACTGCCCCAGGCCACTTGCACACATCCCTTCTGCTCTCTACCCTCTACCAGGGCAGGATTGATCCCATCACCCTCCTGCCATTGCTAAAGCCATTTCTGCCACAAGCAGTCATTGTGATTCCCTCTGATGCCTTTGCCACTCCCCATGCAAACAAATCCTGCTTTGAGCAGAATCAAGGTATCTTTTCAGGCCTCCACCTGCAGGTAGTTCCAGAAAGGGAGATGCAGATTGTGTTGCTCCATGTGGAGTGACGGTGTCTGGAAACTGAGACGCAAGGGAGGGCTGGCATTTGCCAGCTGCAGTAACTGCCCCGTGGGTTAGAAGCTCTTGGATGGAATCAGAAAATGGTAATTGGTAACATAAAGGCAGAGTCCAATCCAAACACCGATCCGGAAGGCACAGGGAAAACACAACGTGCACATGGTGTCTCACAATTAACAGCAAGGAGAGAGATTTCAATACAGCCGCAGAAAGGTACCTGCAGCTCATGTACACATCAGAATACTCATTATCTCAGGGCAGATCAAGAAGAGTGAGGCTCAAAATACTTGAATGTAGACAGCTGAGGACTCAGAAAAGGTCTTGAGCTGTGTCTTAGACAAAACATAAAATTTGTGTAAGTTAAAAAACTTCCAAAGAGCCAAGAAAGTATAAAGTGAATTCTGCTCAGATAATTATTTACTGATAGTGTGGCAAGGAGCCTGGGAGTGTTCAAATGTGTTGTCTCCCTATTGCATTGCAAGTCATCACAAGCAATCTGGAGGAGCTACATTTCTTAGTCCTTCAGGAGCATTCTGAAAGCATTATCTATGAGACACATAAACTGCACTGGACTGCTCAGCTGAAGCTCTTCATCTACAGTTTGTTGCCCTGAATGTGAGGATAACCACATAGCAGCTCTCAGATAAATACCAACTGTACATCAAGTACATCGTTTTTTCCCAGAACAACTGACTGCAGACAAGACATTATTGTTTTAAAGTAAACCAGGTAAATGAATAAGAGGATTTGGATTATATTTCATGTCTCACCAAGGTACAGATAATGAAATTCTGTTCCTTCCATTCCAAATATATGTCTCTCCGGATTAAGAGCAAGGATTACCTTTTACTACAGCTGACCGGATCATGCTAACAAGGGATACAAAAAAATTGGAGTTCATCAACTTCTACAGTGAAGTGAACTGAAAATGTGCACACTGAAAAAGAAATTTAAACTATATATAACTTCTCGTGATGCCTTCTTTTGGCCACTTTCTGTGGATAGAACATGACTTACCTCTGAAAGATTACTGAATCATAAAAGGATCTGATTTTCAAATTCTCGCTCTTCATCAATTAAAGCTTTTAACCATTTTTTTTTTCTCCTGGATTCATCAGGGAACAAATTAGATAAACAAATTCTCTACCTGTTTTCTTGTTTTTTTAAAAATCCTCATGGAGATAAACAGCTTAGTTGGATGTGTCCAAAATATGCCATGCCTCACAAACGCCTAAGGACAGAGACAGACACTGAGATACCCACACTCCATCTGGCACACCTCAGTGGAAGAGGAAGGGCCAAAAGTACTGTAAGCCACCATTGTTTTCCCCTGGAACAGGTGGGACCCTAAGGGGTTCCCAGAACTGTCCAGGGGAAGCTGTGAGATGCTCTAAAGTGTGGCTGTTAGACCCCGGGGCCACACCTGCCTCCAACGGCCGGCAGCACAGGCCTCCCTGCCCTGCTTCCCCGAGGAATGGCAGAAGGAATTTGCTGGCAAGGAAGTGTGGTGGAAGTGCTGCTGGAGACAGCGTGGAGGGCAGCCAGCCCTTGGCCAGGAGCCTCCTCCGGCACACCTGGCAAGTCTTACGTTCAGACTGGGAATGAGCTGGTGCTGCTGGGGAATGTTGCTGGTGGCACTGGGGGAAGTCTAATCCTTCTGCAGACTTGGTTTTCTAGCTGTGTGCAGCACGGATCCACACTCCTGCAAAGGACACACACCCAGCTGTAGCTGTAAGGTCATTATCAGTGTCTGCAGGAACAGTGAAAGCAGTGACTGACACAATTTCCTTCTTCCCTTCTGATCATCTGGCAAGCGCCCTGCAATGAACTGCCAATTCGTGTCACTTAGCAAAAACCATAACCTTCAAGCAAAGCATTTCTGGAAAACCCTTTACACCATTCATTACATTCAGAAGCAGGCTTGGCATACTCAAAGGCTGAAAGGAACTATAGCAGCTACCCTGTTATAGCAACTTAAGGGATGTCGATACTGAAATGCTAAATTACACCTAAAACACATGACAATAAAGACACTGCAGCCTTTAGTGCTGCTCAGTTTCCCATCTGTTAAACACTACCCGATCCAATGAGGTATATAAATACTTCTCGTTTCCATGATGATGTCTGTCTTTCCAGCACAGCGTATGACCAGAAGTGTGTTTCATTGTTTAAGTGGAACAGAGTAGCCCTTACTGACTGCTCAGGTGTTTTATCTGCAGGCCAATGCCAGTGTCTGATACCAGAAGATTCTTCAAAAGCTTAGACGACAAGTTTATAGAACAGGTCCTAAGGGAGCCAACTCGGAAAGATGCCCTCCTTTGATCTGCAGGGAGGATCTCATGAGCAAAGTGGAGACTGGGGGCTGTGACAGCGACCACAGCCATCGTGTGTCAAATCTCTGGTTACAGGATGAAAAGTGCCAGCAAAACTCCAACTCTGGCCATGAGGAGAGCAGACTTCAGGCTGATCAGGGAACAAGTGAGTGAAGTCCCCTGGGAAAATGTTTCTGCAGGTGCTGGCGTCCATCAGTGCTGGTCACTTTGTAAACATCACCTTCTGAGTGCACAGGAGCAGCAATTCCCAAATGTCAGAAATCAAGCAGGCGAGGCAGAAGGTCAGCTTGGCTGAACAGGGATCTCCTCTTGGAAATAAGGCAAAAAAGGAAGGTGTGTGCCCAGTGGAAGAAAGGTCCAATGACATGAAAAGAACACAGAGATGCTGCTCACCACCGTAGGGAGAAACTTCGTGTGGCCAAAGCTCAATTGGAGATGAAGCTTCTTTCTTATTGTTTAAAAATTTTATTAGATGAGAAACAATGATCATGACAAGAGGCTAACCGCTTGCTCTAGCATTAAAATAAAATTGAACAAGGAAAAACTCTTCATTAATAATGTGGCAAAAAATACCAACTCTATTGTTTTAAATGAGGCTTATTTGGTAAGTTCAACCTCTGCCCTAGACACATACCTTATATCTGTTTAATTTAATGAGAAAAGACAGTGTTAATTACTTTATGATGGCCATTATGCACTGTAGCCTTGGTAAATGAGAAAAGACAAATTCCCATGGCTTTAATCTAATGGAAATGACTTCTTCGGGATAAAAAGCACTTAAGCTAGACGACAGTGCATCATTTAAAGTTTAAAATTTTGTGGAGTTTTATTTACAATATGGATGTTAAGATGCAAAAATGTGCTGAGATAACATCCCCATATCTTCATTGTATATTTGCACAAACTCGGATTAATACTTGGGGAATAGAGCCAAACAGCCTGTGCAGCTCTGAAAGGCCCATGCTATGACTTCAACTGTCAGTAGCTTGACACCAATTAAATTGTATGCCCAGGGCCCGGATTCTGAGCTAATACTGCAGGAAGATTTGTATTAAATGTATCTTGAGTTGGCAATAATGGAGTGTTCACATCAGCCCTGCTTTGAGGAGTCAAGCTCATCGCGGAACAGAAACATCCTCGCTGCCACATGTGCCAAGCCAAAGCAATTTGAGCTGCTAACTGTTCACAAAGAGCCATTTGTCAAGAGATTTCAAAGGAATCGATCCATAATTGTTCCTGTGTCTCACAGGTACTTCTGGTCTCTTGAAAGAACGGCAAATATCAACTGTCCTGCCTCTCCCAGAGGGGGAAACTGAGGAACAGCCACCTACCACAGATCATGTAAAAGAACTGAGTCCTTTACAAGTTGATCTGAGAAATTTGTAAGCAAGCCAAAGGGAAAATAAATTTGGTGTATTATGGATCAGCACCTATTAATGATGCCAAGAGTCTGCACTATTTCCACAGGCTGGAATTTGGCACTGCAAAAAAGGCATCTGCTTTCACCTCTATAGTGTGCAGTGCTTGTCCCCTTCTAATGTGTTTAACTACTATAACCACTGTAACTGCTTTAAAACAACTGCTGTTTTTTACTTTACAGGCCATAAATTTAGGCAAGCTATCCTCAAGGATGCCACCTTCTTAGGTATAAAGCATGTGTGTGCTGTGATGACACTGCCATCCCTGTCCCATAGGACCCATGGGTACACCATGGGTAGGGATCTGATTTTACGGTTTGATTCAACTGGATTTATTTTATTGCCTTTCTAGATTAGACAACTATTCCAATGAAAATAACAGAATAATACACAGGGGCTTCTGTAAGGAACAATAAAACCTATTGTCATGGATTGTTTCCTTAGTGATTTCTCTATTAGCTTCATGATCAATTGGATAAATTCCTTCTGAAACATCATGTGCATGTTCTATGTACTGCAAAACTCTCACCTGAATGCAACATTTTTCCCCCATTTCCTACTAAACATGATACGTTCACTGTCTTGGTGACTTAATGGAACATTTAATTATATGTTTCTTTCTGCTCAGAAATCATACTTTTCCATATTTTTTGTTCTTTCTCTCCAGTTTGAGATTGTGTCCCATTAACATCAGAATCAGAGAGAGTCAAATTCACCCAGTTTTTCTCATATACTTAATAATATTGAATTCAGAGTGACTTAGTGTGAAAAAGGTTGTTTTTATAGAGTATCTCATCAGAGAAAGAGGTGGAAGAAACTTCACATCCTAGGACAGCAGCAAAGAGTACATGAAAAACATAGTCCTTTCATTGCAAAAATGTTACCTGTCAAGAAAACTTTGTTTGTGTACTTCAACTCTATTCCTGCAAGAGCTACAAGTATCCACCATTTGTACTTCAGTTCTAGGTCAGGACTTCACATGAGGTACTCTAATTAAAATGGTGCGATTATACAAATTAAAAAAAAAGGCCAGAGGGAAGTCAATTTGGGACTGTAGCATGGGAATAGCTGTAGAACAACATCAGCAAGTACACAGGCAATGGCAGATTATTTCTTTATAAATAAATTGTGACCATAACACACAAAGTTGTGTGATTTCTCTGTGGTAGCAAAATACCCACCAGGGTTCTTCTTGAAACAATTGTATTTACTACTGTTTTTCCTATGATATGCTTCTGAAATGTTACCTGTTAAAAGTGTTCACTTGTGCATATGCTGTTCAAAACCTAAGCAATAAAATAGGACGACAGGGAGTGCTGAGGTAATGTAATTTATGGATTTTCCTCTTTCCTGCCCTTCTCATTTTGCTGAAAAAAGGGCAAAATCTCATAATTAAAAAAAAAAATATTGTTGCAGTGTAAAGGGAAAGAAACACAGAGCAAAGTCTTACAGAATAAAGTGTGATGTGTATAAACATTTGCAGCCAGCAGCTGGAATAGGTGTGAATATTTCTTTTTAACAAATCCTATGCAGTATTTTCCCACACAGCTTGTCTCATCCTATTCTCCAGAATATTTGGAAACACTCCTAGTGAACTACAGCTTAAAAGTTTTGCATGTGCATTCCTCTTAGTTATTAATACAAAGTCAAATAAATTTGGTTAAAACTAGACTTCTGTGAAACTTTAAAGCTACTTGAAATACAGATTTTACCTTCTCCAATTGCATTGACAATAATAAACATGTATGCTGTCACAAACACTCGAAATCTACAGAAATATGTTTCCCCCATTCTTTCATTAAATACCGCATTCACAATGAAATCAGTATGCTTTGAATTCTGCATAATCTTACATTTTCTGTCATTTCCAATACCATTTTCTGCAACTGTCTTAAGAGGGGTGGAGATATAACATATATAATTTTAGTAGATAACCCTCTTTCTTAGGACCAGGCTCAATTTTTTTTGCTCACGCGCAGAACACAATTAAATTTTTTAATATTTTTCAGACCAAAAGTGGTGAAACTTCTTCCCAAATCACACATGACCATCAGCATCTAAGCACTGAAAACAACAGCTGCAATGGCTGTATTTTATAGATAATTGCTAAGTGGTTGTTTCCAACAGATTTTTTTCCGCTCTGTTACTTTTACACAGATTTCAGCGTAAGCCCTTCCCTGGACACTCTCATACTTAATCAGAGATGACTTCTCAATGCCTTCTGGGGGGCACTAACATCTACACATGTCACCAAGCCTCCCCAAGGGTGCTGCAGCTTCACAAGGGCTTTCAGTATTCCTTTAACAAAAACCGAGCCAATTCCTGAACTCAACAGTTGGGGTTTGGGTAGAAACAAAGAACTGGAGCAGCCCTCCTACATCCTTCACTCAGCTCCTCTGCTATTGTAAGCAACACATCCTATAATTTTGGTCAGAAACTCGTCAGCTCACAGAAAGAACAATGGTACAGATCTCAAGTGGCCCCGGTGCTGGGAGGAACATCTCAAAGCCAACTCCTGTTGTGCTGCCCCTGAGTCCCTGCAATGGGTTGTCTGTAACTGCCCCGAATGTGTTCAAGAACAGCTGCATGTGGCACTCAGAGCTCTGCTCTGGGTGACAAGGTGGGCAGCAGTCACAGGTTGGACTTGACCTTGGAGGTTTTTCCAACTCAAAATGATTCTGTGGTTCTGTGCTCTGCTTAAAAACCCTTCTCCCCACACAACTGCAGCTGCCTGACTGGGGGGGAATCTGCAGGTTGTTATTCACAAAAACTCTCTAAACAATCCTCCCTTCCGGTTTTGTCTGAAAAGAACTGAACTGGGGCAGCACAGAGAGCTGGGATTGAGAAGCACAGGACACAGACACAGGAATATCATGCAGAGGCTTTACTGACAACTCTAGGAATGAGAAGCAATCAGGAGCCTGGCTGAGCATATGGAATTGCTATGGCAGTGATCTACCTTAGGATCACAGATAATCTCCAGCAAAGGCATCAGCCTGTCAAACGTCTTGCATTTAGAAAGCTTTGGGAAAACGTGCTGAAGGCCAACACTGCTGCCCATCTCAGATGGATTCCATTCCATCTGAGCTGTCCTGTGCCTGCTCACTTACAGTGCAGGGAGCCCAGGAACTTTTCATTGGACTTTACAACTTCTCTAAATGCCAGGGAAGGTTATGTTCCCTCTTTCCCCAACGCATCAAAGGGTGTACAATGGAGACCAACACATTACTTTGAACCTGGAGAAAGCAGGGAATCAGGAAGTGGGAGTCTGCATTATTCACTACTTCCGCCAAGGGTGTTATAATTTTGCAAACAGCTATTTCAGGATGATTGATAAAATACAATTGATCCAACTGTGTAGGACGGAGAAAATGAACTAACATCAAACACATCAAAGTGCTTCAGCTATCCTCCCTGTGGCCACAGACCATGAGCCATGAGACCTTCTCTCTCTGCATCCTACACATGTGGAAATTCAGCCTGATAAAAGGAGAGGTTGCACAGGCCTCTTCCCCCTCCCATTCCCAGAAAAGCACAAGACACACTTGGTCTACATTTGTGGAATTAAATAAAAATAGTGTGATAGGAAGAGTTGGTCAGCATGTCAGGCACCACCTAAGTTAAGAACACCATCACATTTTTTTCCTTATATTCTCACAAGGTTTAGAGTCTTTTCCACTTAAACATCTGGGGAGGCACCGTTTTTCCTGAATTATACATAAATCTCACTACACATAAAGTGACATTAAAAAGACACACCGAAAAAATAATTTTACATCAAAATGCAAACATGAAAGGATTCCTAGCTGAAGAAGCAGAAGTCAACCCAAATGATGCGAAACTGAGGAGTATTTAGTTACTTTTGAGACAAACAGAAACAGAAAACTATTTAGTAGTGCCAGCAAAGTTTGTGCTTATTTTGGCATATTTTACCATCTCGGTCAACTAAACAGAACCAACCCATTTTCAACAGCCATTGGCCTTTTACAGTCTCTGCTGAGTCAGAGCTATTCAGAAGCTAAAACCAGCTTGTACAATACATGATATTTATAGATTTCTTCTGTCTGACAAGATCTATTAGAAATACAAAATTAATGCACAAAAATCTGTCTACATTTAATTTTTTTTAAATGCTTAGGATAAATATTTTAATGAAATAAGCTGTTTTTCAATACACATGGGAATTTATGGCAGAAAAACACAAGTTTGATAAGATCTGATTTTTAAAAGAAGATCAAGAATGTGGCTTTCTACACTTTTTAAATTGGCAAAATAAACCACATTTCAGGAAACCTCAACTGAAAAAAAAATTTGAAAAATTACAGCATTCCAATAAATGCCAAGATAAAATTGGCTTATGTTTAGTCCTATGATAAAATATACTTTAAACCATATAATCCAAAACTGAAACATCATCAGGTTGAATAAAATCTAACCTACACTAAGTGGAAAAATACATTTGATGATGTCTACAAATAATTTTTGACTAATAAGAGAATACAGAATCTTGTGGAACCGTTTAGTGGACAGAGTCTGCTGGGTGGGTTCCACCCTTGCTGAACTCCTACGCTCCCTGTTTTCCTATTCCCCTGTCTGCTACAGACAGAAGTGGAAGGACTGTGCCTTCTGTGTTTGGAGCTTGCCACACTGTTTGGCATAACTGAGTATAGAAGGAGGTCAGTGAACTGGTGACACTGAGTTTGAAGCTCACACACTTCCTGCAGCAGGAGAAGCTTTTTCCCATTCCAAGCTGACTCCTCACACAAAGCCAGCACAACAAAGTGGTTCTGCTTTTCCTCCTACATTTACCTGGCACTGCACAAAGCTCAGTGTCGTGATCCTGACTGGGAACTGACAGACAGACAATCTACTTGCAAACCTGGATTAAATCTTGTGCAAGGTTACTAAGCATGGGATGGAATGCTTCTGATTCAGCAACAAGACTGTTACAATTAAACAATTGATGTTCTTACCATTAGTGTCATTGAACCCATCACCCCTTGGCTCTTTTTATGGGGACAAAAATATTTAATCACTTCTAAATTGCAGTGGATAATATAAGCTACACATAGAAGTTCACAAAGTCTGTATTTTAAAGGTCATTCAATACGATTTCTTTCCCAAACCTATCTTCTTTCTCTTGTCTTCATTCTGTGTAATTTGTCAACATTTTTCTTCTAGTTAGTCACTATTTAGGGACTTTGCAAGTACTTTGGCTCCAGAAATACAGAATATGTGACATTTATTAGATTACGGAATTCTAGTGGCTTTGATTTGATTTTAATTTAAGGAAGTAATCTGGTATTGCATTATTCTTCCACATAGTATGATTTTGTGCCATCCAAAATACATGCTCATTTGGGGGAAAGAAACTTTCTTTTAAATTAATTTAGCCTTTTAAAATAACACTTTTCAAAAGATTGTATGTTTATGAGGCACATTTGAAAGCAATTATAAACTAAAGCACGACCGAAACAGTAGTGGATGGAAGCAGAAACAGATTTTAAGCGCCCCATGGCAATCAATGACTTAAAAGGCCTTACACTTGGAAGCCAAAACAAATGCTTTGTGTGAATTCAGATAAAGGATAATCCATAGAAAAAGAATAAGGATGATTGGTTGTGCTTTGGCTTTAAGATATACACATCATGAAGGAAAAAAGTCTGTGTTGACTACAGTTCAGCAAATTTCCTACCATCGAAAAGCATCCTTATCTTCTTGATATGCACTTTCTAGAGACACTCATCTTTCTTATTTTCCCGTATGTAAGTTTACAACAGCCTGGTTTTCCTGTATTCAGATAAATTATTATGTCAAAAATGTTGTTTGGCTAATTGGTTGGGAATGTTACATGTGCTCTTTAATAAAAGACCGCAGAGTCAGACTTAAAAATTGAGCTTTGATGTAGCCAGTTGCTGACAAGATTACTGCATTTCTATGTTACTGATGTGTGGGAGAGGCTTAGACAAAGCAAGTGTATGTGTGCTCAATAATTCAAAAGGCAAGCTTTTATTGGATTTTTTTATTTTTGCTTTGCTTCTGAAAAGTTAGTAAAAGTGAATCCCAGCAGCAGCTGTTTTTAGAGGCAGTAAGTTCTGTAACTTTGAACCCTTATGTGGCTGGGTAGAACATGCCAGTATTCAGGAAAATGAACCTGAAAATCCATTTTCCAAGATGTGGAGGAAATAATTTACTGAACTTGAATAATAAATACCAACAAGCATCTAAAACATTCTAAAACATGCCTTAAGCAATACTTTCTTTATTTTCTGTGATTAGTGGTAACCTTATCTTTCTACATAGTCCTCTACATCTCCTACCCACTTCATGCCTGAGAAGCCTGGCAATCAGATGTATCCAGCTGAGAGTTGTGGGTTTAGAGGAGTTTCTTCTAAATGCAGGTGTTTCCTGAGGTTCTAAAAGTGAGCAAAGAACTCCCAGGCTCTGCTTGCAGGATGTCCAACAAGACAAACCATTTAAAGTAAAAACTGTTTCTTTCCTTGTTTTGCCTGATTTGAAGAGAAATACAGCAGCCAGCAGAACAGAACGTGTCAGAACAGAAAGCATTGCCAGAATATTTCACTTTAGATCCCTCATCTGCCATATATGTTTTTGTGTGAACTCCAGCTAATCAACTTTTTGTGCTTTAGTTACCTATAGGAATAACAGCATTACCCTGTCTCACAGGCCCATTTTTAAGAAAACAAACACCAAGAATATAAAAATGACACTGATTTGTGGTAATGGAAGCTAAAACCACTTTAAAATAGATACACTTGCTATGCCACATTTGGTTTATTCAGTCTGCATATTAATCAGGGCAAAGAGAAGGTCTTGCTCCCTTTGCTGAAGTGCAATGCAAACACAGTTGCTACATACGTGTTTGCTATTAATAAGAGATACTCTTAGATTCAAGAGTGAAATCTGATTTTCCTGGCAGAGAAGTTCAATTGTAAGGATATTGCATGCTTCTCCTGCATTTCCAGAGTTAGCACACTAGGAAAGGAGATATCCCTTTGGGGAGGGGCAAGTCACAGTTGGGTTCAGTTCTTAGGCAGTTTAAATGGCAGCGTTAGCAAAATGCTGCAAATAAATGAGCTTGCTAAAAGCAGGAGATGGCTTGGACAGCCAGGTTTCTGCAAGGCCTGCTGGTTCCCCAGTCTAGGAAGGCAATTACACAGTCAGTCCATTCCACAGAGTGAAATGGATAACGATATGCCCCAGTGGCCCCAACCTCTGCATTCAGCACTTTGGGGCATTCCTCATCCCCAAAATAGATCATGCTGACCAGCCCTTGGCTGGAATAAAGCCAAAATCACTCCACAGATTCCAAAAGATTTAGTTCAACTTTGGTAAACTGAATTTGGGGTTTATGATGCCTCAGGAACTTCACTGCAGGTTCAGTAGTCCCACTTTTTAGACAGACAACCACTGGTCATGTTTGCATTTTTATTCATTATATTCTGGGGTTTAGATTTCTTTTTCATATTGATCGTATTACATGTATTAGATCTAATACTATTTTGTTTAAGCTCAGTATAAACTATGTAAGACTGTCTGACTCCAATAAACATCCCTCTCTTTATTTTTTTTAAAGGCCAGACACTCTTTCTCGAAGGAAAGACTGAGGAAAAAAAAGTTGTATTTTAAACTGAATGGGATCTGACATTTCCCACAATACACAATCGTGGTATTTGGAGATACATAAAGACATTCTGGAAAACACTGAATTCCTATTTTTTGGAAGACAGAATTTGTTGGTATAAATAATAAAAATAATACTCTGTATCACTTCCCCTTCTGGTCCTGCCATTCTACTGGACCACAAGGAATAAAGTATCTAGAAATTTGCTTCCAAAGCCTGTTGACTGCATCATAAATTAGCCAGTTTCTGAGCCTTCTGTTTGAACATGGCTTATACACATGTGAAGAACAACAGAATGAAACAAAGGCAAATCAAAAACATAACCCAAGAAGCATCAAGTCATCCTTTGCTGCCACTATGCACAGTGGCAAAGCAAGAAAATTGCTTGTATGACTATGCAACTTTTTATTACAGAGAAAGTGCAGATATGTTTAATTTCACCATCCTGTGAATCATGATTTCCTTTCCAGCAGCTTCAGACACATCTTTTTGCAGTGCAATCTGAGTGAGACCAGACAATTCCATATTTTTTTACCAGCAGAAAGTTGGCCTGATCATTAATCATAAAAAGTCTGAACAGAATTCAATTAATCTTTCTTTTCTTCTTTCTCATACCTGCTTCCTCCAAATCAAGTATGTCAGGCCACATTGGGACAAACTTTAACTAACATAACCTAATTCTGAATATTGAATATTGGTTCACAGTGGCAATTTGCTCACAATAAATCCATTAAAGTGAAAGGAAAATCTCACCAAGATCTTGTTTCAGAAAAACCAAGAAGATTGCAAAGTGTGTGCAAAGTCTGGAATATTATCCACCAGAAAACACTTCCTCAAGTCTTGTTAATACCGATTTGGAGGTTTTTTCCTTCTACTGTAGGTGTTAGCTTATAACATATAGCAGCACTGAAGCTAGATCACATAAAATACAGTAACTGCTGATCACTTGTGAGCAGATGGAGGAGGGGAGAGTGGCTGTTGGCAGTACCAAACAGGGCCCTGCCCCATCTCTCCAGGGAGCCCAAAGAGGGTCTGCAATGAGCACAGCATCCTGTAACTGCACCTCCCAGCCCTGGCTGACAAAAGCGTGGAGCCCCAAGCACTCACATGCACTGCTCTGGAATTTAACTACAGCCCAGGAACTTGGTGCACCAACACCCTTCAAAACTTTCTTTCTTTATACACTCCTGTCTGAAGAGAAAAAAAGAAAAATAACACTGCAAATAGTAGGTGATATTAAAAAAAAAATAATTCCTTTTCTCTCCCTTGAATCTTGAACATTGCTAAAAGAGGAATGAGAGGTTTTGGCACAAACTCTCCAACTCTCAGCCACGTAATTCCACCAAAATCTTTGCATATCACTCATAAGGGATATTAGTTTCTAAGGTGTACTGTGGGAGATATGGCCTTTCCCATTTCTTATTATCAGTGGGATTGTTCTTCATGACAATATTAAAACTGGCAGTGATTCTAAGATGAGCAGAGATGACCAAAACCTGTATTTGCCACCTTCATTCAAAATGTGCATGTAAAGCGCATAGGGTACAGAATAACAGCATGGGAGCCATCATTCAATTACAGGGCTCCCATTAATTCAGGCAGATAATCTGAGATTTTCAGTTACTGTGGGAATTTTCAAAGTAATTAATGGGTTTTGGACAACATTACATCATTGCAATGACTGACATTTGGTTGAACTTAATATGTCACTTAGCATTCAGTGCTAAGCAACCAAGCTCTCGGCATGCTGAATGTCTGAGACATGAGGTCAATGTCTAAAGTGTACATACAGCACAATTACTAGGGACTACCAGTCTCTAGTGGAAGTACACTCACTTCAGTTGTTATTTCAGCAATTCTCCTCTTTCAGAAAACTTACAACCTTTAAAATGGGCTTTCATACAGGCAAGAGTGACCTCCACAATTTAGTTTTGCACTTGTGCTAAACATCAGCGTCTCCCATTTATTATCCATAGTGGTGTTTGCTGCTTAAGTACAGCAGTTATGGCTGGCAAATAATAAAGACAAAACAAGATAAACTGCTTTAACTTGGCTTCCAATTATTTCACATTTACTTTTACTAAGCTTTAAGCTACTGATCAAGATGGATTTCCAGGAGCAAAAGGCAGACCCAGAGCTGAGCTGATGTCAAAGTTCCACAATGTGGGACCAAGGACAATGATTTAGTCTCATTTAGTGAAGAATAATTTAAAAGTTTCCATAGTGGAATCATAATTCTGATCACAAGACCAGAAAATCATTTCACTGAGAAGCAAGTCAGATGTATTTCAACTTAATATTCCAAATGAAGAACTACCTTGATGAACTCTCATTTGTTTACTTTCAGTCTGTCTGTTCTCAGGCTTTCCTACATAGTGCTGCCTTATAAAAGATCCGTGAAATGCTACAGCTTTTCACCAAATAATTTTTTCCACTCACAGAATGTTGGTTCAGGAACTGGTCCCACCTTCTCCAGGAGTAATTTGGAAAGGGTCCCACCCTGACCAAATCTGACCTCTGAATGATTGCTTCAAAACCTCCACACCCCAAATGGGAATAACTGTCCAGGACATGTAATAATGATCTCACCTGACAGAAGGGGAATGATACAACTGAAGTAGCAGCCAGAGCAGTGGAAACCCAAAATGGATCACTTTCTTCCTTGCAGTGCTCGTTTTCTTTGCCAAATACACTCAAACAGGAAGGATAATGTAACAGATGATGGCCTCAACTCCAGAAGTTACAGACCAAAGTATGTGGTTCATATATACTGCAACTAGTTAAGGAGAGACAGATTAAGTAATTCTGGAACAAAAGCAGCACTTGTCAGTATCACTTTAGTGTTAATACAAGAAGCCCATAGCTATGCTTAAAACAACTGGGCCATAATTTGTGTGATATACCTTCTAGGCAGTTAGATGCACTTTTTCAGGAAAATGACCAGAAAATGGTAGATATTTTTAGCATTTGGTTACAATTAAATTATGCTGCAACTATCCCAACATATTAGTAAATGTCAACTCAATTCATATTTAGCCAGCTACCTTAGTTATAGCTTATATTAATACATTTATGTTTTAATCTTGTCAATGAATATTGAAGATCAAATATTACTGACCACTATTGGATCCCATTAACTCCAGTTTGATCACAGTGGTTTCACCTAAAATTGGGGTAAACGCTAACAATCTTACCCAGCTGCAAATATATGAACTCCATATAGAAAAATGTAAATATTAGTATCTGTGCATTCCTATGTTTTTTATCTTTACACGTGATCAAATCTGAGCTACAGCTGAGCCACTTGAAGACATTAAAGTAACTTAAAAGCACATAAAGTAGTGTCATTTTAGAAGGCAAATTTATGCTCCAGTGAGCCTCAAGAACTTCACCAAACCTTTGGGTTTTTAGGGATCTTTCATCATAACAAATGTTTATGTTAAGCATGTCACCTACTCAGAGTATCATTTTTCATTTTGTGAAAAATTCTGCCCTTGACCTCTGAATTGCAGAGAAAATTCTTAAGCCCAACATGGATCTTCAAACCAATTCTACCGAAATTTATTTCCTTGGTATCAATTCAGTGAAAGCCATGAATTTGAAAATTCATGGAAGAAATATGTGACAACAGGAAGAAATTCAGGACAAATATCTTCAGAATCTGAAGTCAGAATACTAAATTTAATTTTAAAATGTATTTTTAAAGCAGTTTTCAAAAATCTAAGGATGGTGTTTTCCATATTGCTACTATATGAGAACTCAGCACTCCACACACTGTACAACTCCCATTTAATGGAAGACTGATACTAATTTAAGTAAGAGTTGGATGTGTCCAAAGAATCAACTTTAATCATATGATTGTACCTATTTCTCACTTTTTTTTTTCACGGTGTAGATGTTTTTCACAGCTAAATGCTCGTTTTGAAACTATTTTAGGCAGTATTATAGCCCAGATAAAACTTGGAATACTTATAACACTTAGACAAAGCTAGAAGCATGAGTACAAAACAGAATTTGGCTCTTTGTATCTTATTTCCACACTTCTAACTTTAGGCCTTGTCATTGTAAAGATCTCCTGAAGCATCTTCCTAAACAGCTGGGATCTGAACAAAATTCTTGCTCTAATATAAAACACTGTATTAGCCACTGGGGACATTTTCAAAAGAATTTTGTATCCTAAAGCAACAAGGATCCAGATAAAGTAAAATTTTTCCTCTTACTGCTTGTTGCACTTCGAATGCAGGATACTGGGATGATATGTGGTGAGTAACTATGGATACACAAACAGAACCCACCAACACTTTGTGGATATTAAGTTTTCAATTTATCAACTTCAGTTCAATCCAAATTTCAGGCTCTTCTCGTTCAGCCCCTCCTTCTGACCTATTTTCACTGAGCTCAGTGGAATTCCACAGATAGGATACGACCCAAATGAGCATCCAGTTGTTCTCCAAAAAAGGGGTAAAAAGAAGCCAAAAGTTGTCATCCTCTTGCTGAGAACAGCTTAGCTCTTAGCTGAACAAAAAGGAGTTGCATGACTTCCAAAACCATGGAGCAAGGAGGTATATGAGTCAAGGATGACTGATTAATCTTTGAGTGTGGGGTTTTTTGTTGGTTTTGTAACACTTTCACTTCTCAGCTTAAAACTGCTCTTTTAATGGATTAAGAATTACATTTAATCAACCAACCTTCACTGGAGGGGCTGAACTGGAGTTACTGTTCACCCTGACTTTAAACACACCAGGCTTAAGCTGCTTCCAAAACACATTTCATGTGGTTGGACTCTATAGGTCAAATTGCACGTGCCCTTGGGCGCCCTGAGCAGAACACAGCACAGTCCTCAGAACGAGAAAGGGACTAATGGCTCACCCAGGACCAGGTCTGGAGCTTGGGACTTCTAGGGACTCTTTCAGGTTTACTCAGTATCAGCCAGATGTTCCCAAAACTTGTCCCCCACAGCTCTGTGAACAATTTTGCTCCAATTAATGCAAATGCTGTCTGGTATATTGGGAGTTTATACAAACTGCCATGCGTCTGACAAGTCGTCACATAGTCGGCAGCTAGCAGGGACATTTCTGCTAATCTTTACAACATTATCATATTGATTTTCCTCTCTTAGTCTTCCACACACTGCAAAGTACTTTCATGTTTTTTTATTTTACAGTTCAATACTCTATGATTCATTCACATTTACCTGCCACAGTCTCAAATGTGGGAATACCACCTTTGTCAAAAACCCCAAAACCACAGAATATTCTGAATTGGAAGTGACCCACAAGGTTCATCAACTCCAGCTCATAAGAGAATGGCCCATATAGGGACTGAACCTACAGCCTTGGCGTTTTTAGCACAAAAATGGTGAAACTCACAAAAGTCCTGAAGTTTTAGGACTCATTTTAGCAAACTCAAATTTGCTAATATCATCTGCTCCATTTCTGGAGACATTTCTCATAGAAACATTGGAGAAACCAGCGGTGTTTCACTTCTACAGCTCTAAAAAGTTTAGTTAATTTTGTCGGGAAACATTTAACACCTCTGCTGAAAGCGTGCTCTGCACACACAGAAAAAACTGAGGTTATAAAATGGTTTTAATCAGCATGATATGAGCTACCTCCATCACTGCACAGTGTGGTTAGGGGAGGCGATTGCTCTGCACTGTGTGGTCAGTGTGAGCTGAGCCTGTAAAGCAGCACAGGTACTGGCTGTCCTTTCCTGCCTTATGACTGCAGTTATATGATTGTTCCTTCTCAAAAAAAAAGTCCAATGAGACTCCTTGCTAAATTTTACTTCCAAAGAAGGTAACTATCATATCTTTAACAGTTTCTAGAGCGCTTTTTTTTTTCCGTTTCCATACAGAAAAGTCAAAGATTTGATTTCAAAGTCCTGATGAACTCCGGGTTCTTTTCAGCTAGAAAACTGAAAAGCTTGTCCCGTTTCGCTTGATGTTGCGTTTTTCCCTGCAGAATGCGCCTGTGCGCACACATCCTAGGCCGTCTGAGTCTCCCCGGGCAGCTTTGCATGAGGCTGGGACGTTCACCCCTCACTCTCCATTGCGCCATTTCCAGGCTCTTCCCACGGCCGCCCGGTTGCTCAGGCGGGCTCGGGAGGGTGCCCGGCGCGGCTGCGGGGCAGGGGTGCGGTCCCTTCCCGCCGGGAGCGGCTCCCGCCCGGCTTTGGCCTCAGCGCGGCCAGCGCCTCGCCCGGGGCAATGGGGCCCCCTGGTGTCCAGGCGGCGAGCGGGAAGGGGAACGGGAGAGTCCCGGGCCTTCCCACAGGAAAGGACAGCCCTGCCCCTCTCTGCCGGGCCAGGCGTGAGGCAGGCGGGCTCGGCCCCACAGCCCCCTCCCGGCCCCTCACATGTCCAGCTCGGGGCACCCATCGCTGCCACGGGCCGTCCTGCTGGGATCATCGTAACACAACACAGGCTCTCTTTTCACATCTTCTGCTGCAAATAGATAATTCTCTAACAGAACTATGAGCAGAATAAATTCTCGTTGGCTCACTGGAATATTAATTTGGAAACTCAAAGCAATGCCTCTCAGTTTGTCCTGGAAGACAAAGCTCACCGGGAGCTCAGGAGACTCCTAAAATTGTGCTAACCAGAAAGTCAGCCACAGATTTAAAATACCACTTGTGAAAATATATCTGGGTTTGGGATCGCCATCCAGTAGCTATTGAGCATAGCTGTGGCTGTGTCTGGCTGTCCATGTTGAGCAGAGTGAAAAGGAGGACAGGAGGACTGAAAATGTGTTGTTTTTGCTGCAGTTTATCCATACTTTTCTCTTTGATGGCATGGCCATTTCAAGAACTTAGAAGGAGGGTAACAGGAAAGAATATGGCTCTCATCTTTGAATGCAAATGTACTCTGTTGCTCTTGCCATTTAAGTTACAAACCCACTCTGATCTTGATTACTTCTGGAATTTCTAGGCAAATCACTAATTCAAATTAATAATAAAAATGTCTGGGTAGGATTCGGAGCAAGATTATATTAAACCTCCACAAAATCACACAACAAACAATGTCACCATTGGCTTAAGGAGTTGACCGATGCTGTATCGAAGGAAAAAAAATTAAAACTATTAAGCCCAAGCCTCAGGACATCCAAACAAAGAAAGCTAGCTGGAAAACAAAGCTTGAACAAAACTGCCCAGAACAGTAACCGCAATCAGAGATCCATCAAAGACTGTGCAAGGGATAAAACATAAGGGTCAGAAGAAATTCATTTACATGTTAAACCCGTTTTTGAGAAGCTCAACAGCTTTATTTCCAAAGAACATCCACAAATACCCTTCATCTTTTCAAGGGGTTCCACTATAGATTTTACTGTTGCCAGTAGCAAGAGCAGCCAAAAAAGAACCAGGGCAATATGTATACTTTGTTTGCCTTTTGGATTCGATGGCATGTAACATTTTTGACTTGCTGTATTATATCATAATTTTCCTCTTGACTTCAGCTGTCAGCATGTCATGTTCTGATCCCCTTTCAAGCTTTCATGACAAAAGCCCCCTAGAGATTAATTCTTTTCATTCATCGGGTTCTACTTTAAAGTCTTCCGTGCCTTGAGGGAAGGAGAGCAAACACTAGAGGGTCAGTAGGGGGTTAAACATTCTTTAACCATATGAAACAAATGTGCAGGCCTACTAGTTGTCATAGGCTAGCAGTGGGGAAAATTGATTAGCAAATGAAAGAGACAAAATACCTCACTAATTCTGCACATTTATCTGTGGAAGTTAACACTTGGAGCTACATGCTTTCTCATAAAACACTTCTACAAGCTTTTCTGGCTTTAACTGCTTTCATACACTTTCCACCAGTGCTTTGATACTCAGCTAAGTGATTTCCACTTAAGTGAAAAATCTATCCATATGTAGAAGCAGCAGGTGTTTGTTACTATTTTCCATGCCTTGACCTGCTGGATAGTTTTCTTTTGGCTTACCCACTATAAATGCCTTAGAAGTCTAATGCTTCCCGCAGTGATTAGTACATGCAAGAAAAGAAAAGAAGTAGGATCCAGGAGTTCTTACAGTTAAAATGGTAAGTTTTATGAAACAGACTATATTCGAACAACCTAAGTCCTAGCTTAAACTTCTCTGAAGGTCTGACTTAGTGTGTGAAAGCTTTGGGGAATGCAAACAAGCTACAGTAGCTCGGAGCAAGAAAACTCAAGGGAATATTCTTTACTGGCATTGCATTAAGAGCATTTTCCTTTCCAGATGACTGCAAATGATAACAGTCTGTATTTGGTTTGAACTCTTGTACCAACTGAAAGGGTTTTTTCAACTTAGCAGGATTTAATTCATCTCTAAGAACTGGTACCATTAGGGAGTTCAGCTTCAAGTTGGTTTCTGCTTGATTTCCACTGAACTCAGGTTTAGATAAGATCATTGCTCTGATCTAAAGAATGCTTGACTCTCCAAACTCTGTCTTGAAACATATGATCTTAGAGATATGTTCAGTGCATGATAACTGAATGTCCGTTTCAAAAATGAAATCTACTGAAAAGGCATAAATATTGTACATAAAGTTCAAGGTAAAACAAAAGAGCAAAGGTGAAAAAAACACCAAAAGGCAGCAAACTAAAAATACAGATAATCCAAGCTACATGCATCAAACTTTTTTCCCCATAGTACCTACCCAAACAGTAACTCAATATAAATACAGTTACATGCTTTTTAGGCTTATATAGTCTGCTAAAGACATGCAAAACTATTTTTGACACTTTTCATGGTCGTCTGGAATTTTCTAAGTGATCTTGGAGTGCAAGCTTTTGGGAAAACCAATATCATTTTAGTTCCCAGTTCTCACCTAAGGAGAGATGATTAAAGAATTGTAGTTATGTAGGCAGTAAGATTCTAAAAATTGCCCAGGTTCCTGATGTTCACTATGAATTGGGTATCTTAGGTGGTTTTGAAAATAATGGTAACCCTGTAACATCAATTTTAGTTGACTTTAAAAGCTGGGCCTTCGAAACTGTGCTTACTCTCCCACAGATACAGTCCATGAATATCATTCCCGTGTGGACTGACCTGCTCTGCTCTGAGCTGCTATTGGCTGGATTTGTCCCCAGCTAGTTTTATAAAAGCTTTCATCTGCTACCACCATTTTCCTTCTGATCTATGTGTTAAGTGAACCATTTCTGGTGGTTTGTGCAAACTTGCAAAACAAAAATTCTTGGACCAAACTGTGTAAACATTTCGTATGTGCAAAACTGGAAAGACAATGGTTACCATAAATGCTGCCCTAGCTATCTTTATGGCAATGTGGATTTTTTTAATAAAAAGAACTAGTGATAATGACAATCACCTGGATACTCCAGCTCACTGTGTATGGGAACCCACTCTGAATGCCAGGAGAAGGTATTCTCACAGAACAAAATAATGTGCCTTATTCTCATGTGCAGAATCCACAGATCCATACAATTACTTCTTTCTCCTAAGCACGCAGCTGACCTCAGAAATATTAGAATAAGAATACAAGCATTGATACAAGCATAACTTAGGAGGGTAATAAATGAGATGGAACAGTTAGAGGCTAAACTCTGGTCTTCATGCCAGAGCAGCCCCACAGAACAATTTGTCTGACCTTAGGCATTGGTGCTGCTGCCTTCCCTGACAGCACATTAGATATAAGAAGTGGCTTCCAGCGTTCTGCCAGTGTCTTACAGCTCCTTCCCTGTTTTGTAGCTCAGCTGCAGGCAACCCTGTTATCCAACAAAAAACATCAATTGAAGCCACAGTCACAGGTACATCCATGAGATAAGACACAATCCGGGAGCACCAGTCACGGAGTCGCTTGCTCACATGGGAGATGCACATCCTGCCACACAGGGGGAATGGGTGCAGGGTCATCGCCCTAGGTGCTTCTGTGTTGTCTGTGTTGGTACTGTGTGCACTGCATTTTCAAATAAGAAATGGCAGTCTGATGACTGACATCAGTAAAATATGTGTTTCACTCCTGCAGTCTTCAGCTGAGTCTGCTGCACAGCAGTGAAGTGCTCCTGACTTGCCTCATCTGAATATGCAGCATGAACTCAGTCTGTGACTCTGGGAAAGCAAAGCACTTTAGTCAACACATCCTCATCATTATTATAAGGTATCCTTGTTCTGCTTTTATACTCTGGGATCTTACCTTTCCCTTTTCCTGCTGGTCCGGTTGATCAAAAACAAATACCACCCATGAAGAAGGAAGTTTTACTTTGAGATGCTGCTGGAATTGCCTCACATTTCAAACTTAAGAAAATAAATACCTTTAACCTTACAGTGTGTGTCACTTTTCTACTAATTACCTGAAGATGCCACAAAGATTCTGTTTGTTTCAAGAGTCTTCCAGTCGAAAACTCGTACTGCACCACCAAGCACAGGCAATCAGAGTTAACCAGGGCTACGCACAGCTCAGCCATTGTGTGAATTTATATGCTCTGAAGTCATTGCAAAGTCCTCACTGTATTTGAATGCACACTTAATTGCAAACAAATGAGTAGTTTAATGGATGCCAAAGCCTAAATGTGTGCTGCACTAAGGTTTCATTTGTCAGGTGAATCCTGGTTTTATTGGCAGAGAAGGAAGTGAGTATATAACTACAATTACTTTGCACAACAGAAGAAATAATCACAACATTTTAATGTAAGTGCACCACAGCAGCAGGATGATTGTCTAATTACTACCTTATAGAAACTCATATAACACTAAGAGCTAAATATAAACAAACAAAACACACTCATTGAGTTGTCAGTACAGAACACAGAGACGTGTGGAAATGCAACAGGCACTCAAGTATGATGTTCTCCTTCAATTAGAAGCTCTCCAAAAATGGGCCCAAGTAACTTTTTCTATCCTTAGAAAATCCCTAAAATTCCAAGAAAGTTCAACTTGGCTAAATCTTTATCTGTGAGGAAGTCTGTCCTGCCTGTGTATATCCATGTAAGTCAGAACCTTCTGTGCTCTCACTCACTTCAAACCTTAGAGGCTGTCTGTCACTTAATTTTGTTATTTATAAGGATTCCTGGACAGGAAAAAAAGATGGAGGTTCATTCCTTGATTTGGAATAAATGATGAGCTAACCATTGTCAAAACCCTCCTGGTTCCTTCTGGGCAGAAAGGTTTGCAAGTGGATGTTTTAGTGTATTTTTAGATTTTGTTTGAACAGCTGACAAAGACAAAATAATTGACCACAGATGCAAAGTTAAAGAGAGGCAGAACTGAAGGAATCAGTGAGTGTCTGGAAAATGTCTAATGGGGATTGGAGGAGGATGGGCAAAATAGACAGAGTTTGATTCCTGGGACTGAATTTCACATGTATTTGATTTTTATATGACTCAACCTCAGACTAGTTTTATTTCCACTTAACATCATGTGGAGTGCCGGAACTGTGATATTTGGTTCTGATTGAATAATCCTGAATGTTAAAAGGTTCCAATTCAAAGCCTTGAGTCAATGCTTTCAGAAAACCAGAGATTCTACATATGTGGACACAAGACATGTAAAGACATATTTTTGAATTTAAGAGCAAGTCAGGCCAAGTGACACAATATATATCAAGTGACCTCTCTGGTTAGACAGGGCACATGTAGAAGACACGTTCAAGACAGACGGACTTCATTTGCAGGAGATGTTCAAATGAAATTACTGTGGTTACTTTTAGTCTTGGGAAATTCCTCTTCTGCTGTAAGCATTCATAGAGGAATATTCATACAGTGATCTTCAGTTTTAATATACTTTCTGGCAGATCATAAATGAAATACATACTGCCTAAACATGTATAGGTTTCTAATAGCAGAAGAGCCTGTACAGATTGCCTACAGCTGTCCTAACCACATGAAACAATTGAACAAGCTCCAGTAACCTTATTTTGCTGTAAATTCATTCATCAAATGTTAGATGTTAGGCCACAAATAAATAATGAACAGTTTGGCTGCGTAACATTGTTTGTTGGTACAATTTTTACCCTCTACAGCAATAAAACCCTGCCTATGGGATGTATACAACGAAATATCAGACTTGTTTTCATGTGCTGCTATTGAATTTCACAGATGAAGATCATGTTAGGAACAGATGCTTGAAGGAAATGCCTTTCTGTGGATTGATTTTCCAATCTTTAGTCAACCAAATGACAAGATCTATCAATGCCCATTAGAGCAGATATTAGCAAGCATATTGCCTGTGCATGGGAATTGACATTATCATAATTACCTGATAAATTAACAGCTTGATTTGTTTGGGACTGAATCTATGTAAGTTTAATCTATGAAAGAATTTTAACTGTCTTTATATAGAACTCTCTCAATTAGAGACCGATTACTGTGTCTGAGACTTGAAAACATTTCCAGCAATTCAACATTTTCAGAGCCTCCAGTCAAAACCAAGAACAAACTGAAAGCCAAATTTATTCTGATGTAATTCAAATGGAGGATAAATCTGGTCTCAAGATTCCAGTTCATGCTTTGTGGAAGTCTGGAAATGTCCCAACTTCTTTTTTACTTATATTTGCTTATGATGTGAAGCAGGATAATGGGTGGCTGTGGCTGTCACCTCTTTCACAAAGTCTTGGGAGCCATTATTAATATCTGCCAAACATGTCACAGTCTTTCAGTGAGAGGTGGAATGAAATTCCATATTATTCTTGATTTATACCAACTTTCACACAGAATACATAAGGCACAAAATGCACTGGTTTACCCAGAGTCTGATTTACCATTTTTTCACCAGATAAATTCTGTGGTTGTCAAGTTTCACACTAATTTAACAGTCATACCAGTGAGAAATGGTTATAACAGAGTGGGTTTCACCTGTATTGAATTGTTAAAATGGACTGGTGAAGTCACAGAAACACTGATACAGTAATTACGAACAGCTCATAACAGCACCTACCTATGCAGACCTTTGTATTTTTATGGTTGTTTTACAAATTCTAAATTAAAACCCAAGGGGCAATCTTTCTTTATGTGATTTTGAGCCTGCTATTATGCGCATACATATCTGCTGAATGGTTAAAAACACAAACATCTTTTTGCAAGGTGAATCAAACACCTTATAATGGAGGGATTGTAGGCCAGTTTCTTTCACTGATTTCCACAATTCATTTAAACAGCATTTTACTTATGAATCTGAGTAAATCTGAACTGCAGATAGTCTTGAACTTTTTTGATTAGACAAGTGCAAGTTCTGCTGTTATCAACATGATTTCTAAGGATTTTTGATCAAACTGAGGTGGCTAAGGAAACTTCAGATATGGCACAATTAAAGATGTATCATACCCACTAAATATCTCTCTGTCCCTACTAGAAAGTCACCTCCACTGTGCACATCAATGCCCCACACGAGAACCACAGTGGCTGGACATACCAACCAAATATAGATTTTGAGAAGTAAATAAAAAATCTGACAAGTGCTTTGAAGTCTGGGAATTAAAAGCAGAGAAGGAAGGCAAATATATATGGGCTTTGTAACGCTTTGGCCCTCAAAGACCCTGAAAATCTGGAACACATCTTAGCATCACATGTCCTATCTAGAAAAGGTGTAGGATAGCCAGGATTTACATTTGCCTTAGGCAGGAAAATTACTGAAGTGATTATATTCCAAATATAATCATAACAAGGTATCTGGAATTTAAAATTCTTTGTTATTCAATCAGTATTTATAAACGTGAAAACTGGGTAAGTTCATATTCTCAATTTTCATGCATAGCAAATTGAGAAAGGCACAACTTCTGTGATAGCATCTTGTAACCACTAAAGGTCACAATTCAGGGGTTTGGTCTATTTTTTTATAACTTTGAAGACTAGAAGTTGGAAGAGTTGGGTTGTTTGTTTGGGTCTTCTTTTTCTATTTGATCATTATTTGGTTGCAATTACAATGGTGAAAAAAATGCTGTGTTTTAGAGGTCTGTCCCAGCATGTACATGAGTCTGAAATACCACTGTTGTGTTGATTGCAGGTGCTTGGGATATGCCTCTGCTCATCAACTGAGTTTTACAAACAGACTGTGTACTCCTGGTCAGCCCCATGGTAAAGTAAAACTTGACAACTTCAATCATTTCAGCTTACAAACTCATGAAATTTGGTAACTTGATTGATCATAAACATCCTTACACAGTCTAGGTCTCAGTTTCAAGTATGTCCTGCAGAAAATCTTCAACAGTTTCAACAGGCACTCGGGGAGCAAGTGGAAACCAAATTTGATTTTCAAATGCAGGTAAGCAGAGTGCCTGTGTAATTAAAACTGAGCATAAGCACACTCAATAAAAATATTACCAGCTCCACATTCCCATGTCTGTAGCTGCTCCTATATGGACACAGGCTCCTAATCTAAATGAAAAATTATAGTTCCATCTAGCTGGACAAACACACAGCGCGTGTGTCAGGGTAGAGTAAAAGCAGAACTGAGTATCTACCACACACCAGTAGCATTTTTCAGTGAGAAGCTGTTTCACTGCTGGACACACACCAAATGCACTACAGTTGCAGGCTCTGTGTAGACAAGGGTAGAGCAGCCTGAGTAGCAACAGAGAGTTGAGCTGAAATTAATTTCGGAGAAGCTCCTACTTCTGTTCCTTGGCAAAGGAAAAATTATTGTACTTTCTATTGAACACTCTGCCCAGATAAGCAGTCCTACTGAACCTTACCTTAGCAAACCAAGTTGTTTCTTTACCCACTTCACTGGTTCAGTACTGCCAAAATAGGCCTACAGCTATTGCACCTTTGTTCATATAAGTGAGATTTCTCTGCTCCGAAAGGGCTGAAATGTCCCTTCTGTCTCAGCTTGCTTGCCCACCTGCGCTGGGCTGACCTGTGCCTCTGCCCTGCATCTTTCACTCCTTCCTTACTGTCCCTCAAGGAAATCAAAAGGATCTCAAGGAATTCAGAAAGTATAAAGGCAGTTGTTTTATTTTACAACATTAGAACTAGGTTTTGACACAAGGAATAGTAAACAAACTGCAGGAGTAGATTCATTGTGATCAATTCACTTCTAAAGAAACATTGCTTAACAAGAGAATGATCTGGTTCCTCTCCCTTCCTCTCTTCCCCTCTCCTCTCCTCAATCCACTCTGAAAGCAAGTCCCAGCTGTCTGCATAGAATCCCAGAATGGTTGGGGTTGGAAGGGACCTCTGGAAATCATCTCATTACATCACAGAACTGCTGCTCACTGTTCTTTCTCATCATGTTACCGACAGGTAATGCACAACCACAATACAGCAATTTGTTTCAGTAGTTTGTGTCTCTTTCAAAGCCTGTGTAGTTTGATATAGTAAGAAAGTAAATGAAAAATATGTGATTTACTGTTGGGAGTGTATTAAGGTGTCAGGAAAAAACTGCATAACTCACAAAACATCACTGATTTTATTTTAAACTTGCTCATTAATAAAAATTCCCCCTTCAAAACTGCTTTGCAGTCAACTGTAGTGAACACAAAAATCAAAGTAGACAGGAAATTGTAAAGTCCTGACTCCTTGCCCTTTGAGGAAAATGGGAACTAGGCACTACAACACTAAAGAAATAAAGTCCAAAATGTGTATTCCTGGACCTCCTATCTGAAATTCAGAGGGTGCATTCCAGCAAAGAGAAACTCGTAATTCCTAAAGCACACTTTACCTCTATATTGTTCTTCTAAAGGGCAAAGCAAAAAGTCCAGGGCTTCACACATGACTCCATCCTGTGCCCCCTCCTGCCCTGCAGAGCACACTGAAAAGAAATCCAGAGTGCACTGCAGGCTTCAAGTGTCTCACTCTTCCTCTGCTCTCCTGGCTCCCAGATTATCCTACTGGGAGAAAAATCCAGAAGAGACAGAGCAACTGCAGAAGACAATTAAGAAAAACTAATGGAATTGAGTGGTAGATTAATGTCATTAATTTTTTTTTTAATCCTATAAAAAATATCCTATTAGTTTGGAATGAGGTCAAACCTGGTTTGGGATGAAATGCATATGACTGGCTTTCCTTTGTTTTCTGAGTGCAATAATTGTTAAAAGAGCTGAAATATTTTTTCATAAAATGATTATGAGTTTTAAGAGGTGACATTTGAAGAAGGATATAAATTATAGAGCAAACATCTAAACGTTTTCATAATGTTGAAATGGTTACTGTAAAAAATGTATTTGATATAATAGGAAGCATATGTTTCATTAGGCTGAATCCACAGAAAATGTTCTTTACAACTGCATCATCTTTCACATTGAATATACACTATTCACCTCCCAAAACATGTGCACTGTACTCTTTTTCACACAACAAACACTCTGCTATTGTATGGAAAAGGAACCTGGACTCACAATTTTCTAAAAGGCTTTTCACTAAGAAAGGGAACCTGCTCTCTCTAATTTGCAAAGACATGAAATGTGGTGAAATAAAACTGTAGGCAAATATAGGTTACAACATGCACATTTTGCATACTTGAAGCTCATTTAAGCAACTGAATTCCTCTCCAGCATTTGGAATCCAGAAATGCCCAACAACCCCACCTGGAAGCTTTATCATTAAATTCACTGGACTTTGTGTAAGCAGCAACTCAAGTCAAGCAACACAGGCTTGAACTCACAGGGTAATAAATGCAGGAGGAGGTTTTTTCCACAGCTCTGACACCAATCTGTCCCATTAGTGGGGATGATTTAGAGCCAAGTGTTGCTTGCTCAGCCGCACAACGCTCTCCTTGACATCACTGTATCAGATAACAGGGCCTGACCTTTACAGATAATTTAATGAGAACAATGATGAAAGAGGTTTTAATGACTTAATGGTATATACTCTTCAAGTTACAAACAAAGCATTTTAATGGCTTTTTGAAATATGCCATCTTTAAAAATCATCATCCACAGTACATTGCAGCCATCATGGCTTGCTGTGCTTTATCAGCATATAGATTGGATGTGTACCAAAACCTTCAAACAAAACCTATTAATATGAATTTTTTTAAGTGATACATCTCTGCAACCATGAGCATTAATATAGTAAATGTGTTTTCCCCTTGTGTAAGGGAAAAATAAGCATCTACTATGCCCAGTATAACAAAATCACAAAACCTACAGAATTACATACCCATTTTCATTGTCCAAATGATCAGTGCTAATGCAGCTATGGATCTAAGTGACAACAGGGACAGACAGTGAGGAACCTTTCAAGTTTTAGAAAATGAAGAGAAATCAGCACAGAAATGGCAAATGTGTCAGCTGACTAAGGCTGCCATCAGTTTGGATGCCTTAAATTTCAGCAGAGGTGCCTCATGCTCAAACAGTCAGACATGTCAAACACATAGTGAGAAATGAGACCTTAAAGATCAGTACAGGTCCATTTAGGGCCCCCACAAGGTGCCAGAAACAGACCATAAGTGTGCACCTTTATGCAAGCAGGGAGCAGTGGGGCTGCTGGCAAGGGTGGAGAGCAACCATACTCAGGAACACAGGAAGAGACACACAGGCCAAAGGTTGGAATTGTCTCACCTTTCTGTGCCTAAAAGTTAAATATCAATGTGAGGACCTGAATCCTTTTAAAATCACGCGGTCCATCCTGTCTCTTGCTGGTGCCTATTTTTAGAGTAAGAGAAACATTAAGGCTGGAAAAGACCTCCAAGACCATCAACTCAATGCCCACTAAGTCAATACCACCTTGTCCACTAAACCATGGGAAGGACAATAATATAGTACTAAGTTACTGTGTCTAGTTACAATTTAGCTGATCACCTTTCAGAAGCTTAGACAAAGGCATTTGAAGTCAATCCTTGCCCAATTAACTTTTTGGCATTTTAAATCTGTTGAGATATATCCAGTCTAAGGTTTGCATTTCCAAAAACATCAAATTACCTTAAAATCACTGGGAAAAAGAAAGAAAGATAGGTGCTTGACACAAGAGAAAAATTATGCTCTGGCTTTTTTCTACAGCTTTAAGTCCCGAAGAACCAGAATAAAAAGTCCTGGCTGAAGTCATAGACACAGCAAGGGGTTGAGATGAAACAAGTGCATAAATCTTGGTTTCCCACCTCAGTGTCCCATCTATCTAACTGCATATCCTTCCAATTCATCCCTCATAACAAATGGAGACCTGAACTGAAGGAAGGATTACTGATTGTTGTATTGTGCTCTCTTTGTGTTGTCCTTTGTAAAATGGATCCCCATTCTACCGCAGGTCATTCAAGATTCCACAGAATAATAAAAAAAGTTCATTACTATGCCTTTGTGTTTATTACTGAGGAAAAAACAGCACTGCAGACATGCAGAAAAGTAAAACTGTAGGTCACTCTGACATTTGTTGTCTTGTGCCTGGGCAAACATTTCTTATGAAATCTGGACTTTTAAAAGTCCCAGTAAGACTATGCACTCAAAAGTAAGAAAAAGCTGATTGTCCAAACAGCAGTGGACAATTGCTGCTCTTCTTCTTGGATGGGAGTGAGCAGAATGACAGCTCAAATCTCAGTTTCAGTCTCAGAAAAGTCTGCTTCTGCTCCAGTTCTTTGGGCAATGCATTGCTGAGCCAGTAAGAGCTGCACAAAAATGACCAACTCTGGAGTTCCTACAGAGGCTGATGCTGCCCATCAGAAGGGCTGGAGGTCTGCAGCATTGCTCTTTTAGAACATCACACTAACTGTAAGGTTTATGAAGTGCCAGAATCACATTTATCATAAATTATTAAAAAATGAGAAGGTCTCAAATATAAAAATGCCATAAATTGGAATGCAGAAGATAATGTCTTAAAAGAAAAATACATATATCCCACAGGGAGACAGTTTCAGGGAGACAGTCTGAAAAGCAGGACAGAGTCAGTTCATCATCCAACCTGTGCACAGACAGCGACTCAGACCAGGGTGAAATGGCTCAGTGCCAGTCAGCCAAGACATAAAACTCTTTCAATCATCATAGCTTAGAGACTAAGTAGGCACAGATAATTCTGCTTCCACTGAAGCCAAAGGAAAGATTTTGCAGGTATGCAGTACAGGTAGCACTAGTGTGGTACAGTGTTTTGCAATCTATGAGTTAGATTTTTATACAAATAAGAGAAGGATAAGAGATGAAAGAGCTCAAGTTCTGACAAAAGTTCCAATAAAATAAATAAATACTGGATTTACCTAGGTATGTCCTCTGATTTCTTATTAGTCCCTCTCCCACCTTACCCAAATGGTCTCATCCATTCACAGCTCAAGTCCACATTCACTTTCCCTTCCCTCTCTTGCCAGAGATATTTAATCCTAATTCCCAAGACAGCTTTCCTGACCCAACTCTTCTCTTCCCCCGTGATACTCTAACCATTGCTCCAGACAGTAAGTTCAAAATGCACAGTGTTCTAGTCACCACCCTTCCCACCTCTGTGATCCTCAGCAAGACACAGAAGATGGTATTTCACTGGGGTATAATCTTACTGACCTTCAGAGGAAGTAACAATGCAGCTTGTGTGCCCACTGATTTGGAGGAAGGATACAAAATGCTTATGAATGTCTGAGGCCATGCCCCCTATCTTTTGACAGCATGAGAAGAGTTCTGCATATCACTAAGTATCTGTATTTTAGCTCCTCTGTTATAGTGCAAATACTTTCCTCCAACTATTTTGTTTTCTTTGCATCTGAATAAATGAAATCATACTATTTATCTTGCATTTACATCATTTAGCAATGTCCATAATATATTAGTCCCCATATGGACAGTAATTTAACCAAATTTTTGTCTATCCACAACTTAATAAAGCCCATGTATCTGAAGAAGCAACAAAAAATTAGTGTTCCCCACTGAATTACTTTGAACACAATTTAATTTTTAAGAAAGATTTCACAAGATGGTTCCTCTTAAGTTTTCCTGATTTTCAAAGCTCTTGTTACTGCATGATGAGTAAGAACTTTGGGATGTAACTGTCATTAGAAATCCACCTTCATTAGACATAATCATTCAATATATCCAAGTAATTACTGATGCAGCCCTGTGCCAGTTGAATAACAGCTGATTTATCAGCTCAGAGTAAACAAAAACCTATTCTGCCATCTGGGTGGTAATCTTCAAAACGTGCTTCACATCATCACACCTAATCTAGGCCAGGTCAGTGAAGTTAGGACACGTGAAACTATTGGCAGTAACAGAAGACTCCCTGTTAATGGATTTGTGGAGTGAGAGAGTCACAACCTTCTTGTTGCTCCAAAAAGGTGGCACTTCAGCAGTGGAACCAATCAAATGGAAAACAGAGGGTTTATGAAGACATGAACGAGTGCTGGCCACCAAAGATGATGTTCACCCTGAAGATGCTGCCAGCAGGTATTGATGAGGGGAGGCTCTGATCGGAGACTTGGTCCTGCATCTTTCTGAGCAATCTGAACTGCATGAGCATGCAGAGAACTGAAGAGATCCTGGACTCTAATCAGAAGCACTCCACACCTTTCAGGTCTGACCCAGCCCTTTCTGAAGAAGAACATGTTTTTAGGTCAGAAACAGATGGGAGAGTTGGCCAGGACATTTAAGGGCCTGCAGCTCTTCTGTCAGCATTTTAGTGAGTTCTAGAAGAATATACTGATTGTGCAGCAGGATAACCTCCTTGAAACCCCTTTAGCCAACAGCCCTATGCACTGTGAGCCACGACTGGCATTCCATCCTTTACACACACACATGATGTCACTGAGCACTCTGTGAGTGACAGCATCCAAAGCCTCCACCCTGTCTGCCCCAGGAAGCATCACCAAAGGTGTCTGGAGTTGAACCTATGAGCTGCTTAACTAAAAATACAAGTTTTGACCACAAATGAGAGCCAAGCAATCACTTCAGTCCTCCAAAAGTCAGCACATATAGAACCCGAAAGGGACATTTTCCAATGGGGTAAACAGCCCCTGCTCTAAGTAAAAACAGAGCAACCCTTCAAGGGCAGGAATAAAATGTGAGAGGCATGCACAATTTGCTATTACTCTAGCATTACTCTAACCTAGCATTTTACTGCTCAATATTTTATTGCAAGCCACCTTTGAGCCAAACCAAAACCCACAGTGACTATTTGATACTAGAGAGTCTGCTTCATTAAAAAGCAGCAATGTGGGTAATCTGTCATTTTGTTAGGGATATTTCTGTATGGAAAATGAACACTCCTGCAGTGGGAAACAGTTTGTGGCAGGAGTTAGGTGAGGGTGCTAAGTGCTACTGAAATACAGTCAGAGCTGAGGAAAACTGCCACATCACATACTGAAACTAGGTCACTCTTTGTATTTGGAACAGGATCCACCCCACAGCCAGACACCAGGAACATTTTTTCCCATTAATAACTGTCTGCTGCGAAAATAAGTGGAAAAGATGATCTGATACTCAGAATTAAAAGCAATTAAAACTGGGAGGGAGCAATCTAGGTGGGACATATGTGCTGAGGTTCTGGAAGACAGAAGGCTGAACTTCCAGGATAAATGGTACATGCTGAGTTTAGTTTTCAGTCAGCCAAGATCGAGGTCAAAAGCATGGCTGCAAGACATGGCTGCAGGCTGCAAAATTTGCCAAGAAAGAAGGCTACATCCTTGGGCAGGGAGCCAGCATCCAGCATATTGCTGCTGCAAAGTACTGCTGGCACTGAGGTCTGCATAAATGATGCCGCTCTCTATGAACTCCTGCAAGTATGGGCTGTACCCACACTTCAAACTCTTCCCACTGCTAACTCCATTTGGAAAGGTTATCTGAACAAGTTCTTCCTAAGACAACCTGCCAGAAGCTTCTCACAGAATCTGCCCTGACCAAGTACCTTCTAAAGGCTTTAAGATTCCCGCACGTAAAGTTACAGTCCAGATTTATGCAATGAGGATGAAACAGAAGTCTCATCCTAAGGAAACCAGAGCAGGAGTTCTGTGCAATGGGATGCATTTCCATACTCATCTGTGAGATCCCAGAGATACCAAGACTACTTCAGCCTGAAGTGTTCTCAGAACTCAGCTCTACATGTTCTTTTTCCCACTGTCAAGCAACCAGCAAGCAGACTTTCTACAGGTATCATATGTCCTCAGGGTGAAAAATTCAGGGGTCTTTTTAAGAAAGATTTTGTGTCACTTTTTGTCCTGTATATTTGCCATGTGAGAACATTGCAAAGTCAGACAGGATAGATGAGATCACCAAGCAAGGCACAGTCCTGACAGCAGGTCTCTACAGCAGAGGACGTACCCAGTTATTCCCTTCTGGGTCATAACAGCAGGGTGGTCACAAAGCCAATCTAATAGGAATTTCTGTAGGACAACTGGGTGCACAGATGGAAAAATCTGACCTCAAGACTGCTCTTGTGCAGCAAGAGCATCACACTGTTTAATGAATCAACCTAATTCCACTGATTGCCATTTGCAACAGTCAAGAACCTTGTTCAGTGCTCGAGCAACATGAGTGAGTTTCTGGGCTACGATAAATGGGCAGGAAAGGACAACAGAGCTGTTAATTCCCACACATTGTAGAAACACAAGAGCAGCACAACCAGCAGACAACACACTGCCTTAGGGAATTTCTTGCCACAGGATGCTGTGGAGGCTGGAAGATCACAGAAGTTTGCAAGGGATTAAACAAATCCATTGAAGAAATCTAATAAAGGTGATCCTTGGGCTCAGGAAGTCCCTGAATATAAAATAAATTGGGAAGTGGATTATTCTGGGAATGTGTCACTGTGCTTGCCCTGTTCTTCAGTACCTACCAGAAGCAAGTATCTTTGGGTGTTGCTGGGTTTCTTTCAAACAATGCCTAAAAAAGATTTAGAATGAAAAATATCTTTTTACTACGAGCTGAAGAGACTTTGTGAGAAGGAAAAAAAATTTCTCAGTTCATTGGGAGACTAAGGAAGCTAAAAGAACAAGACAGCTACTAAGGGCTCGGTCCAGGGCAGAGCTGACAGTTTTGCTCAACTCACAGGTATTTCTGGGTCTCTGGCTTCTGGAGATGCTCAGGAGATCATCATTTTAAGTTCACTGAAATGGTGTGAAGGCCTGGCAATAGATGCTACCTGGCCTACCCACTCCCAGCATAATGGCTTGGAAATGAAGTCAACAGGCTTGGACTTTTTTCTATGAAAAGTAGAAGAAAGAAATTTAGTGCTATAGGAGACAAGAGCAAATGAAACCCAGTGGACTTGTGGTGTGACCTGATCTGAGCCCAGCAAGTCACCACACATCAAGAAGCTTGCTTTTCTTCTTTTTTTTTCTTTTATTTTCTTTTATTTTACTTTTAAATTGATATTTGTAATTAAAGGAATATAGGGATAGTCTTATTTATTCCATTCCTGTGTTGCTCCCCCAGCAGCAGTCTTCTAGAAGCCCACGAAAAAGACATGAAATTAAAATAAAAATTGCAGGGGAAATGGATACCACATCTCTGTTAAATAGCACAAGTTTATGTACTGTTATTATATGGCATTCAGTACTTAATGACATATATTAATGGTTTGAAAATATGTTTCCAGAACCAAACATAGTAAAACAATAGTTTGGTTTGGATTGAGCATTTGGTATGGCAAAGATTGCACTAATTTTCACTGCTATGAGGTTTACTTTGATGTAAATCTTTTTACTAGAAAGTAAGTTAGACACATTTACTTTGAATTACATCATCCTTTGTATCACATCCCTTTCCAAAGACAGCTGATAGTCACTGATCCATATGATGCTAGAACAGCCAATGTGTTTCAGATCTTTTTGCTCAATTTCAGTATTATTTCAGATTTGGAGTTACTGTTTTTAGACAACTTCCCCTTCTCAACTCCCTCAACAGAATCTCCTAAGAGGTCTAAGAAAACGCCAAGCAACAACATTTAAAACAGATTGTGGCATGTGACTACTTTTCCTTATTTGGAAAATTTGCAGGAAGTTTTTTTTGTTATTTTCCTCATATTTTAAAAAAATACATTCTGTAGTCAGTTCTTTACACATTGGGAATAATGCTTTCTCCTATCACTGTGTGAAATGCAGCTGTTTCGAAGGATCCTGAGCAAACTTCTACCCTTTGCTTTGGTGTTACTCAAGCCATACCATGTAATATTTCTGTTCAGTTCGCTGAAAAACCAGCATCTTGAAACATATGGCCATTACAACTCACTCAGACTTGAATCTAACTAAAGGGTTTACTTAAATCAAACTCTTTGCATAAATAGCTAAGGCAAATATGTTAGTTACAAGCAAACAATCAGCAATACACAGCTGTTACCACACAATGATACACACGATGCCACATGTTTTCTTATGGTTATCTTATTAACAGACTTGAAAAAGCAATGAATTTTAAGAATAACACTGCAGCTTTCATTTTGGAGACTCACAACTTTTATGAATTAGTTGTGCTGAGCATCTCCTGTGTATTATGTTAGGGGCACTTCATCTTGTTTCACGTGATGATAAAGTTAAGCCATGTCTACAGGCAGGTTTTTACCTCTCACCAACAAGCAAAACTTTAGAAACTAAAGAAAGAAACACACTCTCAAGAAAACACACATTTGGGTCCAGACCCAAATTTATGTCAATTCCCAACTGAAAAAAAAATCAGTGGATCATGAGCACTTTTGAAGCTTCCCCTTAAATTTCACAGATGTTCTTATCTGACTAAACAGAAAGGGCTGTTGAAAAGATGCAGTTTGCTTCTGAACTTACCTTTCAAAATTCCTCATTTTGGAATCAGCAAAGGCTGAATGTTGGAAAGTATGAGAAATTAGATTCCATTTGAGACATATCTAGTTTATGGCAACGTTTCCAAGAGCAGAAATATCTTGCTGCCTCTGAAAAATGAAAGGTAACCTCCTCCTCCATAACTGAAGAGGACACTAAAAGGAGGCAAACACTGATTTACTGCAAAGGAAATGTCTGTGAAAACACAACTTTCTCTTTTTATTTTCTTGAGTAGTTAAATCTTTCTTTTTGAGTTCTCTAATCTAGCTTCTAATACAGTAGATGGAAAATATTTCACATTATTTAAGTCATAAACCACTAGCTCAGGTGGATTTGATTATCAATTGCAGGAGGCAGCACATTTCCCACATGCTACCAAGTGAACTTACACACTTGTTATTCATGAATTCTTCATCTTGTGGTATCTTATCATTTGATTTATGGACTGTTTGGGTTTATAGCTTTTAGACATATGTTCAGTTTTGTTTAGGTTTTGCCTTTTGTACTTTGGCCACTATTTATAAAATGACAGCTCTGAGTAGGATTTGGGTAGCATACCTGCACTCTAACAAGGCTGGGGGAAGGTTCCTGACAGGGCACACACTTTTCACTTGCAACTTGGAAATGCTGTGTTTTTTTTCAGAAAATATCACCAGGAACAGGCAGTGAAAAACCAGATGCTACATGAAGACTTTTCCCATTAAAACCACAGCTCTGGAACAAAGCAAACCTCAAAGAGACAAAACCACCACTGACACCAAACAGTCTAAAATACATTATCCTGAATCCTGTGGTTTCTTGGTGAAATCAGTTCTTTAAAAGCCTCAAAAAGTGCATGTCAGACCCTCAGATACAACAAATAACTAGTGATGGGATAAACTTTAAAAGAACCACTATATGATATAGATCAGTCAAACCCTAGAAAGTCTGTGGCCCTGGAGTAAATCAGAGTAGGTTTCACTGAATTAATTGCTCCAGCTCTCCAGCTGAGATCTAGTTCATTTGTTTATTCAGACATCTTGATGTTTTCCATGTCCCTCGTCTCTGTCTCTCCTCTTTCATGCCAAACCAGAATGGTTTCTGCTCTCCTGACCCTGTCATTCCAGGCCTGTGACTCCCGACTGGTTCAGCGTAAGACCATTTCAGATTTCATCCAGCCAGCATCATTCCTTTTCCCACCACCTCAGAAACTAAAGCAAGATGTGATTTTGTTGGTTAATGCATTAAAAAAAAAATCCCTTTGCACAGAGAGAATTATCTTGTTGTTACCGATTGTAACTTGTGATGAGCATATTGATGTCAGGAGACTTCATTCCCTGACTTCAGCTGTAGTGGCAACACTGGAAGTGTCTGTGTCTGTGTGTGTGTGTGTGACAGGATGTGGGACTGCAGGTACTTCTGCTGCAAAACAGGAATAAAGCATTTTATCATAGTCTGAAAGCATCAACTCCAGTTGGCAGGCAACTGGCAAACCAGGGGTCATCCCCAGCAGAACGCTTCCCCAGTGGGAGGAGGCAGGTCACAAACCACACGCCCTGTCTGGGCTGGGCAGCAGGTAAATGCTGTTACCTGCAGAGCTGGAGAGCCCAGCAAAGCTCTCCCTGCTGTCCCAGCCAGGGACACGGCCAGAGGCCAGGGAGTGCCCTGCTCCCAGCTGACCCAGCAGCTGCCAGCGAGCTCCGAGCTGGAGGGACCGCAGAGCTCCCTGTTTGCACTGCGAGGGAGCAAGACCAGCTTGCAGTCGAGTCTGCCTTCATTTTTGTGATATTTTATCATGAATTCCACTTTGTGTTCCTTCTCCAAATGGCAGAATGAAGATAGTATAAGCTTGTCTCCTCTAGCATTGTTTTCTGGGGGGAAAAAAGTTCTTTTTCCATACTGTGTGCAGAGATTCAGATTAAGAATGACTTGTGTCCTAGAACTGCCATGACCCACTTATAAACTGAGTCTTTTAGGCACAAGGACAACCGTGTCATGAATGCTGATATACTGCCATTCACAATGACACGCAGTTTTGAGGGTGTCAGTGCTAATACAGTAAATATACAGAACACTGTTGATACTGCTCAAAGCACAAATGCCTGCTGTTGTGATTTGACATTTAAATGGAGTGAGGAAACCTTGATTCCACTGAAATCAAATAATCTTCCCACTGATTTCAGCAGAACCAGACTTGTATGCATAAAAATGCCAATTCTTCTTATGCCAACACAGACACTTCATTTCTTGTAGGGAAACAAAACCGTTTTATTAAAATGCAGCCGAACACATATTGTTGCAGATGAAAGACCCCTCCCTATAAAAAATAGTGGTTTTCATTCCTGAAACCAAAATTGACATTAGAGATTCTCACCCATTCTAGTGGTTTGGCTGTTCACCATCAGCTACAGAACTATGGTTAAGCACTTGAGAGCTCCCACACTCCTGGGAAGCAAACACTTCCAACAAAGACATTTTTATCCAATTACACTTCCTTCAACTATGACTTGAACATTTAATGCAGACAATACACCAACCTTTGGGGCATAGAGGCCAGCATAAATGCTGCACTACGAGCCCGCTTTTTAGCTAATTTTATTAGAAGAATGATAAAATTGTATTGTTTTACATGAATTATGGCAATGAAGTACTCAGTGGTAGAATCTACAGACTAGACATCTTGTACTGGGGCCTGTCATACAGCCAGCAAAAGCATTATCATCTATTTAACCAGACTCCATTCCCAACATTATTTTTAGGATCACATTTCCCCTGTGCTAATTAACTGCATTCATAGTTACATCACTATAAAATACTGCTTAATTCATATTGCTTGATTTTCTTCTTTTATGTGCACTGAACCAAAAATAAAATAGCATATGCACAAAGAAACTTCCATATTTTTTCCTGATACTTTGACAATTAGTTTCTTCCTTTGACTTGTACCCAATGCATTACTTTTATCATTAGTTGCCTGCATTATGGCATAAGACCACCTTACATTAAGATCATCTGCTCACTACCCAAAAACAGTCCCCATCTTAAGTTCACTATCATCTGAGAGAAGGAAAAGGGGGCTTCCTATAAAAAAATAAAGACAAAACTTTCAGAGTAAACATCCAAAAATACTTGCTACTTCTTGTTTCTGAAAAGAGAAGAATTTGATCTGCCTTTGCCACACAGTGATGTCTCTATTAATAGTCATAGATTGTTCCTCAGAGGGGATTTTCAGTCTGTCCTGTAAGAGCAGCACTGAGTCCATACACACACTGTTACACAGGCAGAGTAACCCCTTCTTAAATGAGACATGTTAATACCATTACAGCAAGATACCAGAGTGTGGCCCAAAGCTATCCCTAGCCATGACTAACAGGGATTAGGTCAATCCTTGCATTACAGTACAGGTTTGTCTTCCCTTTTGGACTGCAGTAAGGAAGTTTATTCAGAGATGCTCGATAAAGCACACAAATTACTATCTAGGCACCAAATCTGAGAATCAGGCATATTATTCAAAGAGGTAAAAAAACCCCCACTTTATTACCTTGAAATACCACTGTAGAAAACCATGGAAAGGGAATTAAAAAATCGGTGTCATACAAGTTACATTTAGAACTGACAGAAAAATTGGTCACCACATAAATTATTTGTAGGACATCAATTTTTATTCCTGTCTCTTAGATACTGGTTTTGGAATTCCCTTTTGCAGATATTATCTCCCATTTCTCAGGGAGCTGCTTATGCCAAGTTTCTCTTACAGGACTATTTCAGTTTCAAAGTTGGCACTGTTCTGGTGAGTCCCGGTAGCCACGGGAAAACTGACCCCTTCCAGCCCCCAGGTAAAAGGCTTTGGGGACATTTTTCCTGTATGGATGTGTCTCTGGGCTGGCAGTGCAACAGTGGAAAAGGATTCCATTTAGCCTAACAGGGGCACTGCTAAGCTGCACTGAGACAGAGCTCCTGGGGAGTCTCTGCACTGAGATCTCACATGCCACAATAGCTGCATGATGTCTGCTTTCCATCACCTGACCTATCCCAATTCCCTGTTATCCTGAATAATCCACCTGACTGCACATATAGGACAGATAACTCCATCACACCAAGGGGAAACTAAGAAATTCTCCCAAAATTCTTCTCCAAGGCTGTTGTACACAGATGCAGGATGCAAAAGCACACATAAAAGACCCCACATAATCCAAGTTAGCAGGAAAAAACATGTAAATGAAAGTTGATCTTTTTAATTTCACTCTGAAAAACGATAAAAGGAAAAAAAGGCCTAATAGAAATATAAATGACCACTGACAATGCTTGGGAGGTGTGCAGTTCCACATTTTTGAGAGCTATACCTGCTTTCTGTTAACTTTATGATGATGGGCTGTCTGAACATGCCTACATAGGAATAATTGCTCTAGTGCTCTTCCAGCACATATGGGGACATGGATCTAAACCAGCTGCCCCGTGCTACATCATGGCATTTATCTCCTCACTCCTCTGAAGATGCACAGCTGTGGAAGTATTTGATGGAAACAAATTAAGGTTAACTACCTCACAGTCTCAGTGCTAAACCTGAATGGTTGATGTCAGATGTGAGGGGTTTGGGGTTTTTTTCAGTCTTTCAGACACACACAAGTATTATGTTAAAAACTATCAAAGGTTTATATGTGATTTCCTCTTCTGGCTGACTCTAAGTCCCCTCTGTGCCCCAGCAGCCCCACAGGCCATGGCCAGTCTCACCTGGAGTGCAGAAGCTCCTTTCAAGCCCAGGACTGGGCCTCATTCCTTGTCAGATCCATGTCCATGTGAACCTGTCCCCAGCTCACAGGGATCTATCTTGTTGCTGTGGACTGGCCTGGTGACCACTGGACCTGACCTGTGGATTGAATTCCCAGCTTGAGCTTGGACCTGCAGCATCACCACAACCTTTCCTGGTGATCCGGACTGCTGGTTGATCCCAGTCCCCTCCCCACACCTCTTTTGCTCACCTCAGCCCATGTGTTACCATGCTTGGCTCCTTATCCTTTAGGCAACAGTTGTCCCCTGCTGCTCCCTGGCAGCCTATTCCTCAACATTTTCTAGCTTCCAGATAGAAAACACAGCTTGAGATGATGGATTTTTTTTTAATACACTTAAACATAACAACATACTGTGTGTTTTAACTCAGAAAGCCTTTGCTTTGAGCCCATTGACACAGCTGTGACAGGACTATTATACCCCCTAGCTGTCCAAAACTTATTTTTCTTTTAAGAGCTTGTCTTGATTTTCCTGGGCAGACTCACCATATGCACCATATTATCCACAAAAATTCTGCTGTTACAGTCTCTTACTGACAGCATGTTTATGGAACGTTTTGAACTGGAAAAGTGACGTTCTCCATGTCCTAGTTTCTGGCTATGACACCTGGACAGGTCTCTCTTCTGCCACTGTCACACACATCTCCTTAGGAGATCAGAGGCTGCAAAGCTGCATATGAGGGGCTTTCAGTTCCAGTTTACTCTGTGCCTGAAACATTTGAGCTTCTTTAGCACCATGAGTGAAGCCAGGCTGAAGCCTTAGCACAGACCTGAAGTTAAGAAAGGTTTCAGCTACTGCCTTTAAGAGGGATCATCCTTAATGCAGAGTTCTGTGCTTTGCCAAACTGGACCCCTACTGATTAAAAGGCATTTTTGAAAAGCCAGTCATGGTGGATGACATTTTACAATGGAAGATGTTTAAAAAGATAATTAAAAGAATAATTGTTATAATGAAAATTTAACATGTCTAGAAATGACCAAAATTATTACAGCTGTCTTCCATGACTTTAACTTTCTTTTCTTCTGCTGGTACAAGCCAAGATATTAAAGGTTTTCCAGCTTTGCCACACAGTGCTGCATTTTTAGACTTGTGGACAGACTGAGTGATCTTCAGCCAGCATCTGAACCCACAGCCCCTCATCCTGGTTTCTCTTCATTACCACCACATCACATCTTCTACAAAGTCAGATTTTTGCAGTCAGTGCTACATGGCCCTTTCTGAAATGCCCATTTACAGCAGCAGCAATGCACAAAGACAAGGAAGCTCCCGTGTCACATGAGGGCATCGCACAGTGTTACGTAAGGGGGCTCCCTCTGAGTTATTAGTTTTATGTCAGTTTTGGCATACACTCAAATGAAATGTGGAAAAGGCTAGATAAGGAGTGGAGAATGAATTGCCTTCATTAATATTCAACCATGGTTTTTAGCTTCATTGTGACATACCCTTGTGAACAGCCAACAGAGTGAAAACCAGGCGCTGTGTCCACTGCGCCGTAACGACTTGCAGGGCTCTGATTAATGGGCTTGGAAGATCCTTTTGGTGACATACAAGGTCTCTGCTCTGAGCCAAGGTGCCTCAAGGAGAGCTGGAAACAAACCTAACTTGTTCTCATTGAATAACACACTCGCTGTCATTATGAGAGTGAATAGGGAATTAATTTTGCTGAGTTTGGGGCACACAAGAGCAGTGCAAGTACAGCAGTATTTCAGACTGGAAAATTGGATAAACATTTTTAGATGAAACAAGACTGTTTATAAATTAAAAATTTGGATTTCATCAATCTCTTTCAAACAAAACAATTTGACATAAACAAGAATAAGCCTTAACTATTAGATTTTAAATATTAGTATTATTTGAGGGTTACAATTTAGATAACATTAATTCCACTCTTTAAACAGACTGTGACATAAGTTTAAGTGAATACACATCTTAAAGTAGGTGTAGATTAAGTACAGCAGAATTAATTTTCAGCAATTCAGATTTGGGTTTTATTACTTTTCTCACAGATCAAGACCATTCTATGACAACAGGGAACCATGAAACAATGTGTTTCATTAAGAATCTTTTATATATCCTACTTCTTTCTGTGTAATCAAAAAACTATGTACTCATCTTTCAAACTGTGGTCAGAATAAAGACGACATACAAGTAATTCAAGTACTTAGGCCCAAAAACCTGGGGCATACTGGCTGGGGAGTAGGAGCTGGCTGTCAGTGGAAGGGTAATGTCTTCAGAAATGCTGAGAGGTGTGCTCTAATTTCCTGAAATCCCTTAAAAACCTGACTGATTTCAATGAGATGGCTTCTAGAAAACACTCCATATTTGGCTCTATGTTAAATATATTGTTCTGCATAGGATAAATCAGTATTTCCCACATGACTGTGTATGGCACGAGACTTAAACTGTACCCCTTTATATATTTTACATAAACAACACTTGGCCTTACATCAGGTTAAAATGATGACTTTAGAAAGAAAGCAGGGACAAAGACTCTTCTTACAATGATGACTGGTTTTTGCATCCCTTCTAAATACTAACAAAATATTTTTGAAAGGACAAATAAATCAGTTTCAGAAATATCAGTGCTGAGAACTTACTCTGATTTACTGCTCTTTTTAAAAAGAATTACTGCTTTTTAAAACATCTGCCTGAGGAAGCTTCATGAGAAATCTATATTCATTTATTAACACTGGAGGATTTACCTGAGAGTAATCCAAAGCCAAACATAAGAAGACTCCAGCATCTTTCCAGGTTCCTGACCTGTTTCAGTAACAGCTGTCAATTGCCATGAACCAACCATGTTTAGTTTTTAAGTTAGCAAAATATATGTAATAAAAAGATATAAAATTTGCCAGTCTGGGATACAGGCTGTGTAAGACTGAAGAAAAGCAAGTACCTGAATTAGGGCATATGTGCAGGATAAAAATGTGGTGAACTGCTCTGCGTTTCTGGAGACTTTGCTGCAGAGGAGTCCAACACAAATGTGCATTCAGGGCATAATCCCTTCATTTCAGTTAAGGAAGGACTTTTTATTATCTCTAATGGGGATAAAAGTGATCTATGTTGAAAGTAGATCTTGCTTATTTTTGTGTCTGACAAAGGAACTGAAAACTTAAGGATCAGCAATAGAATCTTTTCCTTTGTTCTCTCCACTGCTTTAGGAAACTGTACTGAGCAGCACTGAATTTCCTTTCCGCATTGTGGGAAAGCCTGCACAGCTAAAGACACTGGAGGTAGGTTCCACTGCCATGGCCTGTAAGGAGCATAAGTAGCAGCAGTAAAATCTTGCTAAGCCAGCTCCTACAAAAGTGTCATCTTCAATACCAAACACCTTAACAGAAGGCACTGGCAAAACTGAAATAGATGGGTTTATAAAACTCAGATTTGAGATGAGCTATCTTCACTTGAACGCAGTAATTGCATGGTATCGTAAAAGAGCCTTTTTTTTTTATTTTATTTTACCAAAATGCATAGTCCACATTTTTCTTACATGCTGTTATGGGAAGAGGGCTTAGCTTTCCTAAGAGTCAAACATGGCTTTGCAGAGTAGAACATTGGTAACAATTAAAAGTACTGATTAGAACAAAGAATTTTAGAATATTTCAAAACATGGACTCTCTGTGGCATGTATTTTTATACTGGTTTAAGGTCTCAAGTAATAGAAAAATCATACAAAGGTAACACAGGCAATCTGACATCCTCTGCATGCAGTTCTATTTTAACTCCGCAATTCACACCGAATTCTTTCACTGCACTAAGAATGAATTCAGGAAAATAAATATCCAAGGAGAAATATGGAGTTAATTGTTATTGCTGTTACGTTGCTAAAATAAAACAGCTGTGATCACACACTCAGATAAAGCCATTGTTTAACAAGTATTTTTATTAAACATCTCTGTCGTGGAGATGAGTCCAGCTCCCCAGGAGGACAGCAGGCTGCTTCCCGGACCACCCATTGCTCCCGAGGTAAAACAACCCATCCAGCTGCTGGGGGGTGGGGGAACTGGATCAGACACACTGCACACCGTGGCAGGCACGGAGCAACTCTTGGTTGCTCACACACACATTAAACTGCAACACCTGGAGCTTCACATGCAAGTAAACAGGTCACAGTCTTTTATCAAATCATTCATTTGACCACCAATAATGACATCAATGGGGCTTCTTGGAAAGCACCTTCCCAAAACTAACAATGACCTGTGGAGCCCACAGCAGAGAAGTCTCAAACACTGAGGACAGCTGATTACAAGAGGCAGAAGGGAAAAGCAGGCACATAGGAAGGTCAGAGGTACAACAGGAGCAGTCAGGAAAATAAATTGGCCACGGGCATACAGTAAATAAACTGCGTGTCTGAGCTGTGAATAAAATCCCGAAGTCCTCATTCCTTGTCTCTGCTCTGTTGCCCCAGCTCTAATCAGATCCACCCTCAAAATGACTCTCTAATATAGACAGTCCAGGAGACTGAAACACTTCTCCTATCTACAAACCAAATGTAGCCAAAGGTATAGAACAGCTTCCTTCACACAGTCACGCCTCCATTTCTGTTATGGCCTCAAAGACTTTGTAAATAAATATTGCACCTTTCTTCCTGGCTGGCCATCCGAATTTCTAAGCCTTCAGAATTTTATCATTCATCTACTTATGAAATGCTGTCAGGGAATTTTCAAAAATTATTCAATTCTAAAATCAAAGTGATCTTCTAGAGGGTGTTTCCTTCCAGTTCTGAATCATCAACCAGTCTGTGTTTGCTAGGGTTATGGATGGTTTGTTGAGGTTATCAGAGGAGTTGTAAAAGCAAAACACTTTCATGCACAACATTTATAAATATCCAATATTGAACGAGACTTACATCACTCTTCTACTTCAGTAAAATAATAAAAATCTCATCTTCAGACCAGACAGAAAATAGACAAAAGTATAAAGGTTCATATTCGAGAAATTTCCTATGTAAAAAAGCTACGTAATCTAAAGGAGTACATAAGGAGACTTGAATTTGTGCAATTACTTCTAGTCTTTAATTGTAAACATGCACCGTTTACCATGGAATGTGCAGTGTGGTTTTTCCAAACAGATTTTTAGCAAACCGATAAAGTAGCTGGTCTCATCTAAGACTTCAAAGTGCCAAGCAAAAAAAAACAGATTTAGGATGGGCTAGAAATTACTGAAGTCGAGCCATTGCAAAGTGTACTGATCAGTTTTCTGAATAACCCATCAGTCACTGTATACAAGCGCTCAGTTTTAATTTATGGTTTTATCAGCCACTTGGAACTCAGAGTCTGTGGGTCAGGTCTTTAGTGGTGGAAATCAGAACAGTTTTCCTGTAATCCACAATTATACAAGTTTGGAACAGAATATTCAGAGCTGGAAGTGACCCCCAGGGAAGATGGAATCACAGAATGGTTTTGTTTGGAAGGGGCCTTAAAGCTCCTCTCATTCCACCCCCTGCCATGGGCAGGGACACCTTCCACTATCCCAGGTTGCTCCAAGCCCCATCCAACCTGGCCTTGGACACTTCCAGGGATGGGGCAGCCACAGCTGTCTGGGCACCCTGTGCCAGGGCCTCTCCACCCCCCCAGGGAAGGATTTCTTCCTAATATCCCATCGAACGCTGCTCTCTGTCAGTGTGAATGCATTCCCCCATGTCACAGAATCAGCGTATTCTTAGTTAAAAGGAACCCACAAGGATCATCAAGCCCAACACTGAAATGAATGGCCCATACAGGGTCCAAACCCACAATCTTGGCACTATTAGCACCATGTTCCAAACAACTGAGCTGCCACTACGTGCCCTTCCTTGCAAATAGTCCTTCTCCCTCTTTCTCCTCTGTACCACCAAGCCCAACTCCAGGCCCCGCACAGGACACCCCAAAATCCCACCCTGTGCCTGGGAGCGCTGTCCAAACGCTCCTGCAGCTCTGGCAGCCCCGGGGCCGTGCCCATTCCCTGGGCAGCCTGGCAGTGCCCCGGCAGCCTCTGGGGGAAGAACCTTTCCCCAATTCCCAGCCTCATCCCAGCGGCGCTCCCCTGGCCGGCGCTGCCCTCTCGTGGCACGGCCTGCTGAGCAAAGCACGGCTGTACAGAGCATCCTGCTGCAGAGGTTTGCTTCCTGACGGACAGGGATTCAAAGGAAATGCCCGTCAGGCCTTTATTCGTGTCTATCCAGCGTTTCTGGAGGACCTTTAAAATCCTGCAGCACTCTCAAGGCCGGTCACTCCAAACTGTAATAGAATATGCCCGTTTAACAAACTCAGGTATGGAAACAGCAAAATCATGTCCTGAAAATGTAGTTACTGATTCAGTATTTCTGGGAACAGATGCAAGGACAGGAGCAGTGTTGTTCTGTATTGGCCGGTTGCTGTTTACTGAGCCATGAGTGCTGATCTGATTAACTCCCCGTCTCTTTGTGTGGGCTGCACTTACTGCCTCTTTCAGCATCCTGTTATCTACAGCAGGGCAGGACATTGAAACCCGATTTGGTTTCCTCAGAACACTTAATTTTAAATAGATGCACTTGTAGTTCCTATATGGAACAAACACATACGCACTTAAACTTTTTCATTCTGTCCTATGGGAGTATGGTCAGATAATTTACAACAGAGAAGCTATGCAAGGATGCCAGCTGGCTACATTCTATTTTCATTATTCAGCAATGACAAAGGGCTGTTTTAACATGAACATTTCACCCGTGAATACTTTTTCCTTCAGAATGTCACAATAAAAACATTCACTGTAGCAGTAACTTTCATAATGCAAATTACAGTCCACTAATGAATACCACTAACACATTTACTGGAGTTTCAAGTACTCGCCAGGTGATGGTGGTATGTAGTTACTATCACGGTTCTGTGGAACTTACTGAGAATCCTAAATTCATTTGAACAAATATGATCTGGGAAGTAATTTTCAAATAGAGTAGGCATAGACTTCTTGAACCATCTTAGAATTTAATGAAAGAGTAAATATGGGCTCTAATCAGCTCACTTGTCATTCAGCCCATGCAGCCAGAACACAAAAGTAAGTCAGTGAGAGAGATTTTCTGCAATCCTTTTCTGAAACAGAATTAAACAGGACTTTAGAAATGGGCCTAGTGCAGATCTAAGAGTACAGTGCCTAAAGGAGGCACAGAGATTTGCAAGGTCCTATGTATGATTTATAGAAATGTGAGTAATGTGGAATCAAACTTGCCTCAAGTCAAGACATCAGGGAGTTATAAAATTTACATAGCAGAGGTGGCCTTCTAATATCCAGAACAAAAGCAAATATATTACATGTGAGAATATTTTCAAGTGGCCTGTTCAAAGAGCAGGCTGCCAAGCAAGGGTGATCTGTAGTCAAGGTTTCCCTATACAGAGATTACACACACAAAAAATTCCATAATGCAGAGAAGAACAGGGCATTTTAAAACAGGGCACAGCTAAGCTGACAGCTATAGATCATATCAAATATGCATACAATAATTATTTCTTCACTGTGATTTCAATGACTGTGCTCAGTTCAACTGCTGGGACTGGTAAACTCATAGTAGTGCCAATAATCAGTGCCTCAATTAGAAAGAGGTTTCAAACAAGCAGTCTCATTCACACTGTTGATCTTAGCAAAACTAGGCTAAATTCTTTTTAAATGTGGAAAACTATATGAAAATCAATCAAAAAATGTGTCAGCTAGAAAGGGCCACCTTACAATAGAAGCAAGGCTTTTCTCAGGATATAGAGCTCACATGTGTAAGGCAGGAAACAGGATAAGGAATTAATATAAGGAAGGTCCTGCTAACTACATCCAATAGGGGTCAGATAGCCTCAAGGCATTAATAGTTCCCAAATACTACTACTATTTAATGTATCACTTGAAGTTGTGGATATGCCCACTAAGCCACTGGAACAGATTTTCTGCATTACTGCAAGTGTTACCAGCCGCCATCTGAAAAGCAAATGTGAGACTACAAAGAAATGAGAAAAATCTACTTTCATTAGCTACTGTGCCCCCTCACTAAGAGAACACTAAATGAGTTGAATTAATAAAATGTACCCAGTCTGGTAAGAACATTCTGTAATACATTGCATGCATGCTGGTTTTAGCTCATTTTGCAAGTAGGATTAATTTTTAGAAATTTAAGACTTTCATGTTAATCACAGATAATAGTGCAGTTTGGTAGACTAATCAGATTGCAGGCAATGTCAGCATGATTTGACTTTAAATTATGTGAATATTACTGGAACTATCACCCTCTCATTTTATGAAAGGATAACCTGGAAGAATGGCAGACAGGGATCACCACATCTCAACAGCTGCAGACCTCTGCTTCAAGTCCCTTTTAAAAATATGGCTTTGTTTATTCTGCTTTATCTCTGACTGACATTTTCTGACAGCAAGTTGTGACATGAATTTTAAAATTACATGGGCTTTGGCACAGCAATGGATTGTGTAAACAAACACTGTGTAAGAAACTGGTATACAAACTTACCTTTTACACATATACCACTGAATTACCACCTGCTACAACCAAACAGCTGGTGTGTGTTTTCAATTTAAAACCTAGTCCTTCCCACTAATTTGATTAATGACTTTCCTTTTTGCATCTCCCTCGCTGATTGGCTGCAGCAGGGCTCAAGCCTATTTTATTTCTGATTAAGCTGATTAGGTAAAAACCTCAGATTGTGATGTCAGTGCATTAGTAGAAGGAAGTAATGCCTCCTGCAGGAAAGATGGCAATTTTGACCTTTTAGAAGCAGATCATGATCTGACTGCAAGATGAAAACAGAGCAAGGCAAACTGCAGTAGTAACACCAACTCATTCTGCAAGAGCGTAGTTCGAAGAGGGATTATGGCTCATGGACTGCAGGTAAGAAAGCATAATGCCCTGTGTTTGGTTATTTGCCTGAAGGGAGCTTTGGCTGGGGGGTGGAAGAGGTCAGGTTCAGCAAAAACAGCAGAACATTAAAAATACTGATTAATGAAAAGCCTTGCTTCTTATATTTACTCAGCAGAAAAGCTGGCTTTCAGAGCAAAAGCATCTTAGTAGACTCATTTTTCTACAAATGTATCATGTTACTTGTTTGATTTTAACATGCTTATATTCATATTCTGTGTTGATGAAACAATATTTTTTTTTTTTTTTACCATACAAAATTCCTGTAGTTCGTTTTGTTGGTTTTTCCCCTTGAACTCAGAAACCTATGTCAGTAATGGAACAACAGATAAGACTGAAGTGAAATTAAACAACTAATTTCTCGAGTTTTAAACTCATTATTTAAAAATTTAATGACTTTGTATGAGAGTTTAGTAGATTGCTTTATTATTATGGGCTGATATGTTTTATTCAGCATGTGCCACAATGCAAATGCTTTAATGAGCCTGTAAGGTGTATGCAGCAGGTTGCTATGGTGATGTGGTGCTCACACAATTGCAATTCTTAAGGTTCTGTTTTTGAACCTTTCATTAGACCTCAGGAAATGCTTCACCCACATGGAGCAAGTATTGTGTGCAAACAAGCCTCAATGAGCACAGTTGTTAAACCAAATAACAGCTACAAAGCTGCACTGCTGGAGTAGCTCTAAGCAGCAATGACTACTCACACTGTATGCCTCAAGATTACCTTTATTCCACAGTTATATCAACATGGACAAAGCTCATCCCTCACTTGGGCTGAACCAGTTGTGATGTCACTCACCAAGTGCAGCAGGAAACTCAACTTATTGGCAGGAGGGCTGACTTTAACTTGCTGTGCATTTATAAATGCAAAAGCAGATTGTAAAGCTGAAGTCCATTAAATACGGCAATCAGTATCACGTTTGGCAAAAGAAACTGCTCAAATTGCAGAGAGCATCATCACTGCATTTAAGCTGCAGTTAAGTAGAATGAAATAGACATGGAGATCTTTGAGAAGAAAAAACCAAAACCCTACAACAAAACAAGCAGAACTTTTTAAACTGTTTGTCCTGTCAGTGACTATCCGTAAAGGTGATTTTTTTTGATGCTTCAAATTATAATGTTGTTTGTGTTCCAGTAGTCTCAAATAAACATTGTCTTTGATCAACACTTCTAGTTAAGTCCAAAACCCATACCCTGCCTGTGTATTCACCACTAGCAACCTCCCAGGCAGAAATCAGCCAGTTTCCAGCTGCCCAGCTGGGTCAATAGAAACCAAGCCCTGAGCAGCTCTGCACTCACCCAGGCTGCTCTAGGTGCTGTGGTGCATCCCACAGCCAAGCCCAGTGTCACTGCCAGCATCTCTCCCACGATCAACGAGGCACAAACAAACTTAATCTAAAACCGATCCTGTACCTGAGCTTTCATTTCACTGACTTCATTCAGCCATGAAGAAAATAGAAACTAAAGCAGCCAGAACAGCACTGCTGCCACTCACCCAGGGCTCAGCTGCGAGGTCATTCTGCACGTGCAGCTTGGACCATTAGGGCCTGTAAGTTCTGAGTACTTGCAGAATATGGTCAGTCCAGCCAGGATGAGATTCTATATCCATTGCCTTGTGCTCCTATAATCTGTTCTTTGAAATTTCCTATGACACCTGTCTCTAGTTTTATCTTTAAATGCAGTAAGCTATTCATGGCCAATTTAAAATAAATGACAGTAATTGGTTATTTCATTTTTGGCTGCTCTGTTTTGCAAGCAGTAACCTACTACTGTTGCCTATAGTCCATTTTTCTTTTCTTTCTAAGCACTCGCCTCTCCTATGCCAAAAAAAAAGGAGAATTATAAACACTTCATCTGTCTAAAGAGGTTGCAGGTGTTCACTTGTTGTTAGCAATACTTTATGCTATTACTGTCTAGTCCACAGCTGTGTGCTTCTAACAAGACACTTTACTGAGTTCTGTGGAATGTAACTGGTATGTAGATAACCTGGTTTGCAGTAGTGAAGCTTTGAGCAAGGTCTGAATTTTTCTTTCAGTTAGTTCTGTATTTTTCTCAACAGCAGGGCAACATTAGATGTGACAAAACATCACTAATTTGATGGGGTTTTTCTTAACTTATTTCTAAAACTTCCATATGAATCTTATTCACAATTCCTTCTACTTCATTATATTAATTCTTGCCTGGTTTTGTACCACCACTTTCTAAATGAACAAAGCATCCATGAAGGTTTTGAAGGCAGGTAGAATCCAAAGACACAAATCTGCTTGGGGCCAGAAGAGAAGCCCAAATGGAGACAATGGAGCTTCTAGACATGCAGGCACCTCTGGGTGCAACAGCGTGAAACCAGCACGTTGAATAAAGAACTGCAATCCCAAATCCTGGTGGCAAAAGGGTGAAGGCCCTGTGGGAAGTAGCCATGGCCACTCCCCAGCCAGGATGAGGAGCACTCTGCTCCAAGGGCAAACAGCACAAGTGCTTCCCACCTATGGGCACCCTCTGCAGCCTCTCCTCTTCTCACTGCCATCCCAAAGCTTCTCCTTTGGCGTGAGCCATCTTCCCTGTCCTCTGAGACAGATAATGGCTGGAATGTCAAAAGTTCAGCTGTGACTTCCTGCTTAGGAGGCAGAGTTCTCTTTTTTTACACATTGGAAAACGGTGGTCAAGGCAGTGCAGCACCTCAAAGTCACATGCTGACCTGTAATCCCAATCTACTTGCCTTAAATTTGCATTTGTCCTTGTTTCCCACATGAGCAAGCTACTGAATTCTGCAGATGGGGAAATCAAACAAGAGGAGGGGGTTGTTATTGTTTTGGGTAGTTTTTTTTAATGCGTTGATGATGGCCCAGAGTATACCTCATAATGACTGGGGCAAAGTAGGTGTTGCCCATTCACAACTCAGCCAAGCACACTAGCTCTGGAGTTACCAGACTGTGAATTGTTCTAGCAGAAAGAACAAAAACTCTCAGAAATATTTTTATTTGACACATTATTGGGGGGGAGGAATTCTTTTTTCACATTACATTATCAGAGACTGGAAAGCCTTTTCTTGCATGGCTCTGTTGCTACTCTTAGAGCTACTTCCCTTTCCATTGCAGATAAGAGATGAACAAAGTGGCTACAACAAAAATCTATTCTGCATTCCTAAGCATTATGAAGAAGATTTAGAAAGAGTCTTCATTCCTCATGGACTCATCCTGGACAGGTATGAGGTAAACAGCAAAGAATAGTGACAGTGATGCCAATGATCCATTTCCCTCCAAATGAAGAGACTGAGGTCCTGCCCTGCGCAGCCCATGAGAAACATGGAAACTCTGCAGCTCTAACACTGCTGTCCTATAGTCCAGTACCAGAGGGGAGTTATGGAGAGGATTCCTCTACAGCCTCAGTTGAGTTTCCATGTTACATCAAATACCTTTAAGCCTGTCTATCCTGCCATGTTTAGATTTATGGATGAAATCATCTTGTGTGCTGCAAATACATAACTGACCTTCCTATGTCTTGCTGTGGTCACAATTTGCTAGTTATAAAAACCTAACAGCAGATCAGAATTTTAAATGGAACGTTGCTTAATATATGGACAAACAAATACAATATACAAAACACTTTACAGAATTTCTTTTTTTTTTTCTTTGCAGGACAGAACGTTTGGCTAGAGATATCATGCAAGACATGGGAAGTCATCACGTTGTTGCCCTCTGTGTCCTTAAAGGAGGCTATAAATTCTTTGCCGATTTGCTGGACCATATAAAAGCACTAAATCAAAATGGTGATAAATCTGTGCCTATTACCGTGGATTTTGTTAGAATAAAAAGCTCCTGTGTAAGCAACTTCCTTTCCTTTGGCAAATTTACTCTTTGCATAGACTACCTTTCTAAATACTGCTAGTGTACATGAAAACTCCACAAAAATTAAGTCTATGCATACATCCTGTTCAAATTACATCCTGAAAAGGAACTGATCTACTGATCTGCCCCAATGGATAGATAGTACACATTCACTGGAATAAACATATAGCAGAACAGTCAACATGACAAAGCCAAGGACAGGTCACCAACACCCTCCCCTAGCAAAAAGCAAGAGCAGCACATACACATACAGGATAACCCTTTGAGCATGTTTTATGTGACTTTCCTCTCTTCTTTCTCCTTCTAGAATGACTCACCTACAGAAAAAATCAGTATTGTTGGAGAAGAACTGTCTACACTGAACGGGAAGGTAGGAATGAGCAACTTCAGCTTTTAAGGGCAAACAATGGTTCTTGTGTATCTTCCAGGAAATTCATCTTTATTAAGATTTTGATACTGCACACTTACAGCCACTTAACACTGATTTAAAATGCTGCACTTTGAAACAGTGAATAATTCCCACTGATCTCAGTGGAGACTCAAAGCCATCAGTAATGAATTCTTCTGAAGATCCTATTCCACATTTTATCCCAGAACACCCAGAAATAACTGTACTAAACTGATTCATTCAGTATGGCTCTAGAATAGCAGTTCTATACATAAAATAGAATCTATGCCCAACATAGGGGGTTTTATCACCCTATCTTAAGCTTCCATAAATACTTACAGAAAGACTCTTCAGAAAGCACTAATGTCAGTAGTTCAAGTGACAAAAATGAAAATCAATGCTACTTCCTTTTAACTGAAGGTTTTCATCTGCTTTTCCTGTCTGTATGATTTGCTGAATATTGCCATGTAAATATTTTTTCTTTTCTTTTCTTTCCTTTCTCTCCCTGTGGAATCTCTTCCAGAATGTGTTAGTAGTAGAGGTGAGTAACAAGTGAATGGGGGCTGAGGGGGGAAATGACATGGAGTTTTTTCTCCCTGCTTTTGAAGTTAATACATATGACATATAGAACAATAATTAATTATGTTACTAGGCTGCCAGGTTTCTATGCTCTAATTTAATGCACTGACAGTCTGGTTTTCCTTTCAGACTTCAAGATAATTTATTTTTTTATCTCATTCAGGACATTATCGAGACTGGGAGAACAATGAAAGCACTGCTTTCCAAAATAAAAGACAAGAAACCAAGGATGGTAAAAGTTGTAAGGTACAAGGATATAGCCATTAACTAATGTCTTCACATCGTTTGGGTGAATACTCAATGTATGCTGATGGGTGTTTGTTTGACTTGAAGTTTGGGGAGGGAAGGAAGCAAATGCAGAAGGTAATCCTTACCCAGTTGCTGAAAAATTGTTTATTGAACTGGGATATTTACCCATATGGTACCACTTTCATTGTTCAAATTAATTAAAAAAAGGCTCTCTGGCTCTTTCTGTGTAGTCCATAAGGTCTGATGGATTCCCTGTTTCTCACTTCCATATGTTTGAAGGAAATGTATTCTTTCCATAGGTTGTTTTCTAACACCACTTCAGTTGCCTCAATATT